>JAODLC010000036.1:3865275-3878613 GCA_026781145.1 Hippopotamyrus pictus | reverse complement strand
CCCTTTCAAGCGGGGGGTGGTCGCCCCCCCCCCCCCCCCCCAGAGGGAGGGGCCCACGCAGGCCAGCCATCTCCACCCCATCCTTCAGCTCAAAGACGGCCACAGGTCAAGGAAAGGGTGATGGACACGCCCCCCCACCCCCCACAACCAATCAAAGTTCTACGAATGAGAAGACGGCTTCGCCTCAGACCTTCCAGATGAACTTCACCACGCCAAAAATGTCCTTCTGGAAAGAATGATCATGACTGCATCAGACTCCGGAGGCATCCGGGGGTTTGCTTGATGGCGCTATGAAGTGCGACCCACAAGGGCGACCGAGAGAATGAATTGAGGGGGTGAGGCGTCACTAACAAGACTGGTTCTGGAGGGAGGGAGAGCAGGACGAGTAGGGGTCACGCCGAGGTTTAGCGCAGGCATGTGGGGTATTCTAACAATCTGCAGGTAAGGCGGGACAGACGGCATGTCGGCCATTAGCGCGTGGGAGACCTTAGCCGGCGACAGGAGCGTTTGGGAGCACATTACATGGTCCATTAGTTACATGCACCGCGGGTAATCCTCAGGAGACCCAAGTGTAAGACGAAGAAGGCCGCCCAGGAAGCCGTGATTGAAGACGAGAATAAACATTTGCATGTGGGACAGTCGACATGCCGCATCCAGAAGCTCTTCTTAGTCTGGCGGAAGAGCCGCCCGTTCTGCGAAGCTCCCTGGGAAGCGCAGCACCGCTGAGCCCCCCCCTCTTTCCTCACGGCCCCTTTCGCCCTCATCGCGGACCAGCTGGCGGCGGCCCGTCCCTTCCGCGGCCGGAAGAGGCTCCGAAAATCCGCGGCTGGCTGCCCGCCTGCCGCTAGCGGCGCGGTGAAGCGGCAGTTCCCGCGGCCGCTTACCGCCGAGCGCCCACGCCTCCGATGCAGAGGCAGCACTCGCACTTCGAACGACACTTATGACCCGCTAGATTTACTGCCCCTCTCAACTGCCCGATAAAGCCCGAATAACGCCTCCAATCCCTGCATCCAGCACAAGCCCATGTCCTCGCGCCCCATTGGCCGAAAACCTCACCTGCTGCAATGCGGTCTGGGCTGTAAAAACCTCAGTCACCGACCCTTAACATGCGAGTAAATAGCGGCTCTCCCCAGAGCCGCTCACGACTTACCTTGTTCTTGAAGTAAACCTCAATGGGCATGAGGAACCCCGCGTAGCCAGATTCCTCCACTTTGTACGGCGGCTCCTTGCACACTGTGGACGTCAGGAAAAGAGAAGGAGACACCATTTAAAACAATATACGAATATGGGAATCACACACGTAAATGCCAGTGTGTGAGAAAATCTCACAGACTAATGTGATTCATGACCCCTAAAACCCACCCCTACAATAAACAGATTTTATTTTTGCAAAAATAAAGTTTCACAATTAACATAAAAAGGGGGATTGTTTTCTGCTGAAGTACCCACTTCAGCCCAAGAAATGAGTATCTGGGTATTGACATTTTCCGTTTTACTGTGTCAGCACAAAGCTATTAAACCTGCACACAAACAGAGTGCGGTTTTAAAGAGTCTTGTATTGCAGCTCCTTACATAAACACCACATTCGTCTGGGCCTTTGCACGTCGTGTCGGGTAACGGGAGCACAATCGCGCCTTTGTCGCGTACCTCCCCACCACAGCAAATTCAAGGTGGCACTACCATGACCAACCTAATGCTGATTACAAGCAGAGCAAATCAGCAAGAAGAAATTCCATTTTAGGGGACACTGTCGAGGGCGGTCTGAAGAAATTAAGGGAAATGAAGATACCCGATTTAGAATTTTGAAAAGTACCATAAGGGTGTATAATTCACCGTACAATAGACCAATTAACCTGTGCAGTAATTATACATTAATACCATCATCCCACCGCTATTTATTACTTCTCCCTATACTTTCATCTGTAACTGTAATGTATGTGTAACTGTATGTGTAACTGTATGTTGTATGGTGCAATGTTGCTACTAGAAACTGAATTTCCCGAAGGAAGCTTCCCGAGAGATTAATAAAGTTCTTTCTTTCTTTCTTTCTTTCTTTCCTTCTTTCTCTCTCTTTCTTTCTTTCTTTGAGCCAATCCTGAAATCGCTCACGGAAAAATACCACGTAAAGATGAGAAACCCAAATTCAAAAAGCACAAAATGCGAAAACACAAATGTTTCAGCTAGATACACCATCGGCATCAACACAAATTGGAGATGTGCGACATTAGCTACATTAAGTGCCCAATAAGGAAAATCGAACAAACGAAATAGGTTGCTCATCACCACGGCTGCAGACAATTACGTGCCAACTTGGCAGGCCTTGCGTCACAGGACGCGCTGAACTGAATTTGACGTGCCAGTAATGAAGATTTTTAAACAGCACAAATCCAGGACTCATAAAGATGAATATGTACACCGAACAGTCTACAAATCACACTGCAAGCTCCCAAAATATTACATCATACAACATCGTTTGGTATATTACACATACCAGAATCGGTGCAGATTCAGAAAAGGGTAAACTAGGGAATAGAGTAACCAGCACACCATAACTCCTCCAGTACAGAGAGGACGTGGGTAGAAAATGAAGTCTAAGCCTCCCTAGTCATGCTTTCTCAGCAGCAGACTCAGGACACAGTCCGCTAATATCAACACAACCAGATGCATTCTGGGAAGGGATTTCTATATTCCGTGTGTCGCCGCTGTACGTGCCAAGGCCACAATACTTTGCATAAAGGTTGTGTGCCTCGCATCCTTTCCACTGTTTTGCCCATCTCCAAGCGTTTTCTGCTGCAAGCAATTATCATCATGACCAGACAGAATGCAAAAGAAAAACCACACCGGCTAATTCTGGCTACGCACTAGACTGGGTGGCAGACACACTCAAACCGTCGTGTCACACAAACTTGTAACGTACAAATCCTAAAAATACCAGATCCTTCAAAACAGAACTGACTGAATAAAACACTGTGTTCCGATATGGGTCACTGTACGAGATAATTATAAGGCTTGTTTTCATAATCCAACATAAAAAAAAAAAAAAAAAAAAAACTTAAGCATTATTCCTAAATCCCATTCCTTGCAGACACTACTGACAAAGTAATCAAATGCCAAATTTGAGAAAAAGTGTTTTTTATCCAAGTATACAGATATTTCATTTAAAAAAAATTTCACTGGTCTTGGGGATCTTTGTTAGGTCATAATCCTCATGCTGGATCTCATATTTATCACGATGTTCCCAATATTCATTAAATAAAATTTAACAGCCGATGGCTCATATTCAACACGTCAGACGGCTGTAAAACAGGCTGCCGGCGTTTCCATTTCGAGGGAAGGCTGCGAGAGTGAACCCCCCACCCCGCGTGACGGACGCCCCCGCTCTACCCACCTCGCTTTGGCTTGGGGAAGCTCTCGTGAAGCCGGAAGACCACCTTCTCCACAAAGTGCTGAATGTCCCCCGACTCCGGGCCGCGCACAAACACCATCCAGTCGTGGGTGAAGCCCTCCGTCGTCACCTTCTTACGGAGTTGCGCCCGGTGACCCAGCTCCAGTTTCACCTGTACGGTGCACTGGGGAGGCAAGACGGACAGGTCAGCGAATAAAGCCACAGAGAGCAGCCAGCGCAGAGAACGGGAAGCTGCGGCACCGAAACTCAGCAGTCACTGCAGTCACGCAAACAAAAACGAATCAAATTCATGGAGAAATACAGCTACCCGATATTCAGCGACGTAAAACCAAAAAATGTCTGATCAGATACATCACAGATAGGGTATGTGTGTGTATAATAATGCGTGGCATGAAACTGTTTACAAATACCCATCACCAGGAGCCCTGTAGAGAAGGGGGGCAGTTAGAACGATTCCAAGGGCCCTAAAAAATTTGGAGCATAATATGACTGGTCTGGGTTGGGGGTCAAAAATCTCTAACCATACCCCTGCCTGCCACAAAACGTGACAGTAAGTGTCACTCTCACTTCCGGCAAGGCAAACACAAACCTGCACTACCCCAGCTCCTTTTTTTTTGTTTTTGGAGGAGGGGGGCAGCTTTAGACCGGAAATCTCCGCCGGCTAGCTGTGGTGACACGGCGCCCGTGAAGCCACGACGAGAACCTCAGCAGAAGCAGAGATCAGCGAAACACCATCATCAGTGTCTCTGCAAATACAGCGAGGCGGGCGAGAGTGGCAGCCATCTGCACCAGGGGTCGGGGGGCACTGATCCTCATAACTATGGCCACTCCAGGCAAGATCACACTGTCCCACGCCGAAAGGTGCCAGGGATAAACAACCAGAGGGGGTGTCATCATTTTACCCACCGCGCAAAGCCGCGGCTCACATAAGGGCGCCTCATTAGCACGGGCCAAGGCTGCAGCTGACTTATTCTTCCTTTACAAACACGCGAAATCTGTGCAAATCTGGAGATGTTTTGACAAACATGAATTATTTATATGCCACCCAGCTCAAAGCAGAAGCTGGCAGGCAGGAGGAAGGGAAGGAGCCGGGGAGACACCCGAGGTGTACATTACTGCGCGTTTCACATTTCAATCATTTAAGGTGATGAGACTTAAAAAAAAATAAATAAACAAAGTTTTTGTCCCCCTCAAATGAACCCAATTTCAGACTCCAGACCAGTGCAAATAGGCACTTCAACAACAGATCCGATTCATCTTGTCCCATGCACAGCGCACGAGTGCAACATTTGTAAAATAATAATAATAATAATAATACTCAATGCTAAAAATAGTATTAAGGTTCGACGGAAAACGAGGCAGCGGATCACACCTGGGAGGAGCGCGGATCGAGCCGGCGGAGGCCGCTTTGCTACGCCGCGGCCAGCGTGGCCTTGCTCCCGGACGCCGCATTCCTCGGCTCCCCTCCCGCTGCTCTCCGGAAACGTGGCTCCGGGACTTAAGCCTATCGCCTCACAATAACTTTCGATCCAACCTCCAAAAAAAAAAGTTAAGTTTCAAAAAGGCGAGCCGTGGCTCCGTCCTGCAGCAGCGGACGGGTTGCTGGCGGAGCCCGGAGCGGCGGCGAGGTTCCGGAGCTCAGGCTGCTAAGCTACCTAAAGCTGCCTTCATGCACAGCCATCGCAATGGCCCCGCAGCCGATATTTCGCCCCTTGCACGCTAGCTATCCCCTTCCGGATTGAACCTGACGTGAAACTTCTTGCAGGGAGCTTTCTGGACGGGATGCGATCAGGCGGCTCTCGGCGATCCAACGTGGCGGCGAATAACGAGAGCAGAGGAGCTATAATGAATGGAGGTGAAATATGCCAGTGGTTCATATCCGTACGGGGTCGGATTTACCTCCACGATCCTAGCCACACTGCCAGCTACAGCCAAGTAAAGGGATTGCTAAGCTCGCTTAGAACCACCTCGACTATGCCACTCCAGCTCCCCACGCAACCCTAACCACAGCTCATCCATCGGAGCGTTAACTATTTATCCATCCCACCTAATAACACGCACAAAAACCCCCGGTGAAGCAGAGAACTATTCCCGCTTCCCTTTGCGAACAGCTGGACCAGCAGCACCAGTCTCCTTCCACATCCCTCCCCCCGCATTCTTCTCTTCCTCTTCTTCCCCAAAGACCTGGCCGAGAATGCAGCCAGCCAGCCAGTCCTCCTGCGGGCGCCTTCCAGTCGTCCATCGCATCCGAATCAATGGGGGCCGAGGTGGATCGCAATGGCAGCCTGGATGCCAGCGTCGGCCCCGGCTCTCGCACGACGCTTTTGTGATCGCGCTCGACCGCGGCTCTGTGTCCGATGACATGCGTGCCTTTAGCCAAGTACTTACCAGGCGACGTTTTTCCCTTCCTCCAATTTCGTATTATTCTAGCATGTCTGCTATTATAAAGTGGCTAGGTAGTTGGCACGGTTCTGTCGCGGCCCCGTGACCACGTCTAGCTTCTCAGTTAGGCATGCACCGATCCGCTGGAATGCCGTATTACCTGATTCTCCATGATCCTGTCTTCGGCGATTGTTCTGTTTATTTACAGCGGCGACGGGCAAGGATGTTCCCGACTCCTCATTGTGTGTCAATTTCACCCAGAAACCGGAAGCCGCACGGCACCCCTCCCGTCCCACACTTCGGGCAACCCACCCAAAAGAGAAAGCTTTTTGCTCCGAGGGAAGAAGTGCAAAGGTCTAGCCACCGGCGAACGACCGAGCAGATTCTATTATTGTTCGGGCGAGACTTCCCTCCTGTGACAGAAAGCGACGCTGGCCAATCTTTGATTGTTGGGAGCCATGTCATCCTGGAAAATAAAAGCGCTCCGCCGGAGACCTGCGTTAGGGACCTCAGAACCGTATAGGCACGCGGCTTTTCATTGGCTCGCTCACGGCGATCTCTGCCTTCTGATTGGTCTCCGCTGCGGTGAGGTGGGGCTTGGATGCTTATTGAAAGACCGAATGGGGCGCAATTAAACTTGGAAATATTGAGTCTGCCTGCTCACGTATTTCATGTTCCTAGTTTAAACTTATGTGCTTGAAAGATTTTATCATTATTTTTATTTTTTTTGCGTTTTGTCTGTGTATGTGTTTCTTCTAATTCCCCGTGATCTTCAAGTGCATCTTTCTATTTTGTCTTCTAACAATAAACTTGGTCCTTTGGTGTTTGTAATAATTGTATTAAACTACCCAATATTTCAGTTTGAGTACCGTTAGTCTCTGTAGCAGCATGTAACGCTTGTGTCAGCAGCCAGCTGGCCTATGTTGTTTACCAATCCCTACTTCATAACTTAATGCAAAATCATTGAAGTAAATCTGATATTTTTATGATTTCTTTTGTCAGTTTGACAGTCTATTTGTACTATAATGTATATTTATAAAATATATCTTAAGAAGGGAAATCCATCATGCGAATTACGCAATGATGTATTACATAACAGTAGCACTCAGTGATTGAATATGACAGGACATTCACACAAACGCTAAATGCATTTTACACTAAATCATCGTGCATTACCACTGTGGACGGGAAACTGGACAATAGAGAAAACTCCTGCATTGCTGACGGTTCGACCATCAGTCCCACTATTGCTGATACTGTGAGGCAATGCGATGACATGCTTATTTAAAAGCGTAATGACAGATGTGCAAACTGACAAATATTTTTTCTTATGTGTTATTGCTGTTGATTCTGCGTTTCAACATTATACCTAAGCTGGTTCCAAGGGCGATAAAATCTGGCAGGTCTGTGTTCACAAGTCCTGCATAATGAGCTCCCGGGGGGTGGGGGTTGTGGAGAGAGCGGAGGTATTGGGAAATGCTACTGGTGACTGCGCCGGACAGGCGTACGGTGGAGGCTTTCTCATAGGATAAGTAGGAGGACCTGGTAGATGCTGGCAAAATGCATGCATGAGATAAAAGGCGAGGACCTCTGCGCGTGGCTTCTGTAACCGGTGCGTGGCCTGCAGCGAGCACGTCACCACTGGACCTTTGAGCAAGGCCCTCATTCCCAGCACCCCAGGGGCACTGGCTGACCTTGTTCTCCGATCTTAACTTCTACGTCACTTTGGACAAAACATTCGTTAAATAAAATTAATAGTTAACGTAGAATGGAAAGAAAAAACTGTGGTAACACAGAACCGGAAAGTCAAACTCTTTTTACTTTATAATTTTGTTTTTATAGTTTATATATTTATATTGCATATATTTTTTACTTTATTTAGGGTTTTGTATTTCATATAGGGTTTTTAAAGTGAAGTTTTTGCTGAAAAGTTAAAGCTGTTTCCACCAGCAGAGGGCGACAGTGAGACGCTCTCCGAACAGAATGGAAACACTGTTCACAAGCCAAAGATGGCAGTACATCATGAGGACAGATATCGGAAGCGCAGCGGACATGCAGTAACAAGGCCGTAACAAATCACGGCTGACCGATTATTCTGGGCAAACTGCAGTTATTTTCACTATAGTTATTTTATTTATCTAGTAGTAAAATTGAGTGAGCCTGTTTAACCTGAGAGATTAAAAACATACCTCGCTTTAGCCTTTAAACCCAGAATGGAAATACCCCGTTCCATGTTCTTTCATAGAACTGAAATACATTACGTTTGTCTGTTTAAATGTTTGACTCTGAAACATATGTGTTTGATCACGTTGAGAAAATTTAGATTAAAGTGATGGGTAAAGTGTTTTGTTACATATAGTTAAATCACAGTTTATCTAAACCTAAAATCGGTTCAAATGGAATGAGTAAAACAAATCAATCAGTACAAAACACTTAGAAGTGTAATCCAGTTCATCACAAGCATGTTTCAAAGCCCTTGCATGTGTGACATGTTAGCTATTCAGAATGCCAGCGGTCATGCTCCGTCAGGTTCTGTTTTCCTGTTTTAGTGAGAATTTCCTCTTGTGTTCTCCATTTTCCTCCCTGAGTCCAAAGACATGTTTTCAGGTGAATCAGTGCCATTCAATTGTGCTTGTGTGTGTGTGGATTAGGCTTATTTTATATTGTGGGGACCCAATGTCCCCCACAATGTAATAAAAACCTGTTATTTTGATGTTGTGGGGACCATTTTTCAGGTCCCCACAAAGATCTGTGAATGCAATCAAAAAACTGAAAATGCCAAAAGTCTCACATTTTGTTTGGTTATTTATGGTTAAGGTTGTCATGTTGGGATTAGAACTTTCCCATAGAAATTAATGGAGAGTTCCCATAAATATATAATTACAAACCTGTGCATGTGTGTGTGTGCGTGGGTCTGCGAACTCCTGAAAAATGAATACATTTTTAAATAGATAATTCAAAATAAAAAACTTAAAAGTACGCGTGTCAGTGTTGCCAACTCTTGCGTGACACTCCCACGCACAAACAAGAAATCTTCCGGCAAATCTGTATTATTCCTTTATAAGCCTAAAATTAACTACATCAAGCCCTACAGACCATTTACAAAGTAATAAAACTGTTACATACGTGTAAATGCGTGTACATGTGTGTGCAAACTTGTCTCGAATTGAAAATCTCACCCCAGCCATCTGACCAAAGTTGGCAGCCCCGGGGTGTGGACTTCATTTAGTAATGTGATTTGGTTTGCTAACTGCCTGCTAATGCAGGGTGTTTTTTTTTTTTTTTTTTTTTTTTTTTTTTTTACCCCAGAATCCCCGCTTTGTATTTCTGTGATTTACATGGCAGGTAATAGTAATGAGTCGTCAGTCTGGCCATCAGGAATAGAAATGAGATCGAATCGGAGCCATAATCCGCTGCGGACTGGCTGTCGCGGTCACACGGCGCTATTCGCGCTGAGCTGCTCTTTCCCCACCGATCTCGGGCATGACGATACCTGCCCGCCCCGGCGCCGCCACCGCCTGCAGGAACCCTTTCATGAATTAAATATTTCGCTCTGCAAGCTGTGATTACTGCTCGGAAACAGATGCGTCGCGGAGCGTTAACGAGGCGCCGAGCTGGGTCCACGCCGCGGCACTGCGCGCACCCTGAGCCGGGGGGCACTAGCCTGGGATGTGTCTGGTCCCGGAAGCCGGGGCGTTTCTGCTGTGCGGCTCCTGTCCCCCGGCTGCCCGGTGTTCCTGCGCGCTGTCCGCCGCCTGCTGCGATAGACCCCGAGGTAGGATGCGGAGTGCAGCGGGACGCCAGCTGATCCGGCGGGCCAATGCTTAAATAAATGCGCAAAATAATAATAGTTATAATACTTAAACTCTCGCGTTTTCCATGTTGAACACTGTATTTATATTTATCCGTACAGCAGACGCTTTTATCCAAAGTGACCTATAATTGAGAAACTAAATTGCCAAGTTAATATGCTTTTATTTTTTTTTTTACTGTTGCCTAAATGACGACAGAGGTTCTTGGTGTTTAGTAATAATGATATTATTTAAATGAAATAATTGGTGGTGAAATAGAAAAATGCCGTCGTGGGCGCCGTTTCATGCCTCCCCCATCACGCGTTTTCTTCCCGTCTGATCCCGGAGTGTCTACCTGGTGCGGCAGGTATCTTCGGGCAGCGCCTGGAGGAGACGGTGCAGTATGAGAGGAAGTTCGGCCAGAGGCCGGCCCCTCTGCTGGTGGAGCAGTGCGTGGACTTCATCAGGGACCGCGGTCTGGACGAGGAGGGGCTGTTCCGGATGCCGGGCCAGGCCAACTTGGTGAAGGAGCTGCAGGATGCCTTTGACTGCGGGGATAAACCCCTTTTTGATAGGTATGGTTACTGGTCGCATCTGGAGCCTCACTTCCAGACTTACACTCTGTCTTGGGCTTGTTGTTTTAGATAAGATACAATAAGATAATTTAAGAGGGACTTTATCTCAGTGGTAGATTTAAAAAACAAAGTATAAATTATGCACTGTCAGAAAAAAAAAAGAGTACCAATTTGTACATTTGCTTGTCACTGGGGCTGTACCCTTAAGGGTCTGCCAATTCTACCCTAACTGTAGGTAAATCTACATTTTAGTCTATTTTAAGGTATGGAAATGGTCTCTGAGGAACATCCCCAAGGTACAAACAGCTAAGGGTACAACTGGCAGAGACCCTTGAGGGTACAGCCCCAGTGACAAGCAAAGGTACAAACTGGTACCCTTTTTACTGACAGTGCGTGTCACAGAATTTATTTGTTTGCTTGTTTATTGAATGAACACTAAAAAGTTTATTTGTGCCATCGAGTTGGGAGGGCTGTCCTCTGGATGTGATTATTTGAACTGCTGCCCTCAGAATAAGCTGCTTTGAGGCCATGGGCCAGTGACACGGGTCTTGCGACTATTTTGTCGTCCGTTCGCTCGCGGACCTCCTGGCCTGGCACCAGCAGGGGGCTGCGTTATTCCAGTCCTTCTAATTCCGGCCCGTCCGGAGCACTCTGACCTTGTGGTGACCTGCCACCTGCAGTAACACTGACGTCCACACGGTGGCGTCGCTGCTGAAGCTGTACCTGCGGGAGCTGCCTGAGCCTGTCATCCCCTACTCCAAGTATGAGGACTTCCTCACCTGCGCCCAACTGCTAGCCAAGGAAAGGGAAGAGGTGGGTATGGCCCAGTGAAAACGTCCTGCTTTCAGGACACTCATGCGAAAAGGAACACGATGCCCCATTCCTGGGTGAAGAGCCCCCTGAGGGTGGAGGGAGGGGACATTTTCAAAATAATGACACTTAGTCTCTGGCATGCTTTCCTTTTGGAAGAGCAGCACTAACTTTGTCACATGTCTTCTTTGGCCTGGTTGCCATGCTGTTGACTGTGGCAGGTATCTTAACAGACTTTGCACTGAGCTTGGCTGGGCCTGGGTGAGACCTGTAGGGGGCGCCATAGAGACTCAAGTTACCTGCTATATCTGGATACAGGGCAATGAATTGGAAGTGTGATGTTTCTCTAAATTTGGCTTGTCTAAGAGGGAGAGGAGAGTCGATACCATGAACTAACAATAGTTTGTAAGCTGCCGCTTGGATTGTGACACAGAACATGGCACATGTCAGCCTTCTGAGCCAGCTGGGAAAATAGACACAGGACATACATAAATAAATACATATTTGCACAAATAAATGGGCATCATATGTTGCCGTGGGGCCCCGCTGACTTAAAGTCATCATTTATCTGTCAGGGCATTCAGGAGCTGGGGAAGCAGGTGAAGACCCTTCCAGTAGCCAACTACAACCTCCTGAAGTACATATGCAGGTAGGTGACCTGTGTTGCCATGACGACACGCTCCTGAGATCCCTCTCCCTGTCACTCTGCGCTTGCTCCAGGCTTGTATTTATCTCAATGATGTTGCTTATATTTACCTGTTTAGCGCTTTGCATGTTATTCTCATGTTTTTCCATGTTTCTTTTTGGTTTTCTTCTATAATGAAATCAAGCCAAGGCTGTGGGCTTATTGTTCACGGATAAATTTTACTGTCCGTCCTTGTTCCTCGTTCCTTTCAGGTTCCTCCATGAAGTTCAGTCCCATTCGAACGAGAACAAAATGAGCGTTCAGAACTTAGCCACGGTATTCGGTCCAAACATCTTGCGCCCAAAGGTGGAGGACCCAGTAACTATTATGGAAGGTGTGTGTTTGCCTGGGGGGGGGGGCACTGTTTGTCCATCCAAAAAGGGTGAGTCAGGTGACCATGAGGGACACGCTGTTAACTTCCTTTCTGCACCTGATCCTTGTTTTTCTTCAGTATCAGTCTGTACGAGTGCAATATACCTATGTCGGCCCACACTGGCTCCCCCTGCAGGAACCTCCTTGGTGCAGCAGCTCATGACCGTGCTGATCAGTGAACACGAGCGACTCTATTCTGGCGGGGAACCAGAGGAACCGGCAGCACCGCGGCCAGAGGTGGGCCCCCAGGGTCCACGCGGTACAGTGGGCTGGATCTCTGACGGAGGGCCCCAGGGGGTCCGTGCAGAGGATGGGAGCTCCTCCCTGGGACTGGAGGACTTGGGAAGCAGTGGCTCGTCACTGGACGTTAACATCAGCACACCCGCCGCTGGCAGTACCTTGCGTGCGGCCAATCAGGGAAGGGGGCTAGACACGGACGTCAGCCCGAGCAAGCAGGCTAAGTCGCTGCCTGTTTGGAAAAGCTCGTTCCGGGGCCCAGGGGCGCGACCTCAGCCTGGCAAGCTGGGTGGCTCCGCTGGGGACGTGTCGGGACTGTCGGGAGGGAGCTGGCTGATGAGCGGGCTGTCCTCCCTGCGGGGCCACCGCCGCACCTCCTCAGGGGAGCCGGCGAGGGACTCGGGCTCCTCACAGAGGCTGTCCACGTACGACAACGTCACGGCGTCCAGCCTGAGCGTTCCCAGCGGAGCCGGCACGGCCTGGACCACGTCGTCCTGCGACGTCTCGGTGCCGGACTCCAGCGAGTTGTCAGAGAATAGCGGGAGAGGGGAGTGGCCGGCACCTCGGGGCCGCCCCCTGGAGGCTGATGGCGGTGACGCCTCGGAGCGGTGCGCCGGTGGTGCGGTCGGCAGCGGTGCCCACACCGATAACCAAGCAAAGGCCCTCAGCAGCCTGGTGGAGGAGCTGCAGGAGGAGCTGAGGAAGCAGAAACTCACCTACGAGACCAGGATAAAAAGGTGAGTCTTGTGTCTGCAGCTCAGTGGGTTAGGCCTTGGTGCTTGTGATCAGAAGGTTGCTGGTTCAAATCCCATGTTTGGCAGAATAGTCACATTGCTGGTGGACCTTTGAGCAAAGCCCTTAACTTCCTGAAGAATGCTCCATGGGTGTCAGATAAATGGCATCAAATACAGGGCGTCCCCTGCCTCATGCCCTGTGATGGACTGGCGTCCCATCCTGGGTTTCCCTTTCCTTGTATCCTGTGATGGACTGGCGTCCCATCCTGGGTTTCCCTTTCCTTGTATCCTGTGATGGACTGGCGTCCCATCCTGGGTTTCCCTTTCCTTGTATCCTGTGATGGAC
>JAODLC010000036.1:3849662-3861583 GCA_026781145.1 Hippopotamyrus pictus | reverse complement strand
ACGATCCTGGAGAAAGTGGTCCTAGAGGCAGGAGAGCGATGAGAAGCAGAATGTTAGCTCAGGGAAGAGGTGTAAGTTCCCGTTTTAAAATGCGTCTGTCATTTGTGGTTTGGGGTATTCACAAGTTAGCGGTGAACAATTAAATGGGAATATATCCAAAATGTAGTGTTCCCAGTACGTATAGTAGTAACTTTGTACATACAGCAGCATAATTTAGATGGTTTTTATATTATATAAAAAGGTCTTGATGGGGAAAAAAATGACAAAGTAATTTACCATGTAAAAAGTATACAGTACAGTACTGTTTATTTAGAAATTGGTAATAAAATAGACTTTTATGACATCGTTCAGTAGCAGACTTATGGGTTGAAGGGGGGGGGGGGCGGATACGTAATATATGCTAATTTTGACATTCACTGGGATTTTCCTCCCTTTTAAACCTCGACTTTTCTGACGTTCTGTCGAGAGGAACAGTCTATTTCATCAGTGACGTGTACAAGGCATCCTTCACAATACAGGCAGTTTTACTAAACACTGTATGACTGAGCTTTTATTTTCGGCTTGAATCCATCTGCAATCATGGGGATCCTACCCAGTGATTTAAGTTCACTGTTTTCATTCAGCTTCTGCATTCCATTGAGGGTGCATGACAGAATAATAATCCTTAAAATGAAATGCAGTTGATGCATTATTGTGAATAAAAAAAAAAAACAAAAAAACTAAACTTTGGATTTGAGAATGTATATCCATTACCATACACACATTCAATACATACATACCAAGCTTTTGAATTGTATCTATTTTATTTGTTTGTTTGTATGTCTGTTGTTTTATACATTTGTTTTACATTGTTTTTCCATTCTCGTTTTACGTTTTTGTTTCGCGCTGATGTTTATTGTGTTTTATGTGTTTATAGTCCTGTTGTCAGTCTTACTGCCAGGTAGACCAGCATTTCACTGCACACTGTACACACATGACTGTACGTGACAAATAAAATTTTGATGTGATTTAATGCTGCACTGTGCCCTGAACTGCAATGAGGTCCTGGCATGATCTATCACACCTCCACCTCCACTAGCTGATGGGTCCCGCAAGCTGAAGCACACCAGGTGCTGCATCATTACCTGTCCTTAATGAACGAGGGGAAGTGTGTCCGGGGGAACCAGAGGGAGTAGCCGACGGCCAGCACCCAGAGGATGGAGAGCTCGTCCAGCATCTGGCCGATGAAGCTCAGCGTCATGTGGAAGTACATGGAGAAGAGACCTATGGGGAAGAGAGACGGGCAGAGGGTCCCGTCACTGCGCGTGAAAGACGCAAGGTGGTGACGAGCTGCAGTGTGGCCAGCGGACAGGAGGCCGCAGAAGAGGAGGTCTGTGTTCTCACTCCCTCGCAGCTGCACTCCGTTCCCACGTGCCAATATGAAGTGGTTTCCAAAAAACAAAATCCTTTTCAATTAACACGTTACAATAGAAATTATAAAATCGATAAAACGGCCACTTTGAAGAAAATAACTGGGACTGTACAATAAGCATCGAGCATTTAGCTTCAGAGCGAGGAAACCAGACCGTGTCGCCCCCCCAGCTGTGGGCTTTAATTCTCTTGCTTGCTCACATTCCCTGTAACCTAGTTCCACTGCTCACAATGACGGACCTTTCATCAGGGTCCTGGCTGATCTCGGTTCAGTTACCTGACCTCAGCTCTGCCCAGCACTACATGAGTGCAAACGGATTTGGCTACACCTTTGCGGACACCAAACCGGCCCTCTGCAGATGGATGGGTTTCCAACTGCAATTTCATTAATGAAGAAAGCTGACAAACATTAACATATTATTATAATACATGTCCTCTGCGGGCTTCCTTTGTAATGCTGCAGTGACTCCTTTTATTTTTACATGATGGAAGTTTCAGGGATTTGGAATGACTTTTTTTTATTATTATTATTATTATTATTATTATTATTATTATTATTATTATACAAAACCGACCCAAGAGGATGGACTTACCTACAAAGATCATCATGAACCAGACCAGGTGAACAGCCAGGTTCCTCTCCCTGGCGTAAGGATGCAGAAGGTACAGCATTAGAGGAGAGACCACAAAGAAGATAAAACTGCTCACCTGGAATAGAACAAACAAACAAACATTTAACCAAATACATACGGAGAATGGATAAAAGTGAAAAGCTGAGTATTCTCCATATTTTTCCATGACAGATAGTGGATTCCCCATCAATATATTACCAAGATAAAGACTAGAGACCAATAGAAACAATGAGAAACATTATATCTAACATTATCATGAAATTAATTCTTTAAGTTATTCAAAGCTTGTCAGTCACTGAAGCCATTGCATTTTACCAAAATCACACAGCTTGTATAAACAGATATAAGGTCATTACAGACCAACAGACCAACACCGTGACGTAGCCAGGGTCGCATTCTTACTGTGTTGAAGAACTCCACCACGTTTTCGGAGTGCTGGTAATTATCCTCACACCAGTCCACCTCCGAGCTTTCGTAGGAAAACACCCCCGACGTCTTTGCCATCCCGAGTGCTTATTCAATAGGCTACAGAACGAGGGGAGAGTGCCAACAGCGGCTCAGAATAATCCACAGATTTGTGCATCCTATTATAATACATAACTCGATGCTGCTGACTGGTGTTTGCTGCGGCTTCTCCGCAGTCGCTCCTGGTCCCTTGATAACTGACCACAGCTTTCACGGATCGCAGTTAACTTGTAGTCTCAGTCTTGGATTACCTCTCCGGTAACTGATCCCGCTCAGTGCTTTAAGATCCCCTATCCGAAGTCAGCCATGGCGAAGCAGACAATGTCAGGTCGCTCGTAACTTAGAGTTTCTCATGTGTTATCAGCTCAGTCTAGGTAAACTACTAGCTATAAGATTTCCATAGGTCTGTGCAGAGTGCAGGCAAAGGTTTTCCGATGCAGAAAGACAGACAGATTAGAGGAATTTTTTATGCTCTGACCTGAAAGATTATTGTCAATAATTAAATGCAAACTTGCGAAGCGGCTTGTCAAAATTGTTGTTTATAAAAAAACTGTTTATAAAAAGTTTAACCTAATTTTCAACCGCAATAACAAGTCAAACCGCGCTTAGGCCTATAAAATATTGCTTTTCCCCTTAACATCGCTAAGTCTCTGTATTTGCTAGTTATTCTTATAAACCTAAATATTTCTGTCATTCATTTAATCCACGCGGATTATACAACAACAAAACATCCGGCATAACAAGAAGTGAATATACCCTGGGTATGGGAGATAAAAATGCTATATCTGCTGTTAACGTGGAATGAATCCCATTATCCCTGTGAAGCGAGCCGGTCTTTTACCTAGCTGCCGGAAATCGGTGCGCGTCTGTCAGCCAGGTCAGCAGCAGCACCGCCGACTTTAAATAGGGAAGCAATGTCACCGGTCCAGTTACACTCGTCCTGATAGTGACATCACATCTCCGCTAGGTTCGGTTTGTCAAGAAAAACAGGAGAATCAGAAAAACCGGCCGCTCTCACCTGCTGACATGTTTGCAACTTAATGTAAAATACCAGCCGGCTGCCAGTACATTTGCTCGGCAAACTGCGAAAAAAGAACTCCTACATCATTATTGCGCGTTCAGTTTCAACATTTAGACACTCCTGGGTTAGATAGGCCTATTTACGGGCGGCCCACACCCTCCCAGTAAGCCTAATATTTGGGCACTGCACCAGTCCCCCGAACTACAATCTTGAATGCGGGGCACGACTGACTTACTCGGCTTTTATGCATAAAGTCTTAAGGCCTCGACGTAAAAATTCTATTAATTGACTTAAACTGCCACTCTTGAAATGTTTTAAAATGTTTTCTGGTCTCCATTAACGCTTTCTTCTGAAATGTAAGTCAGACTGGCATTATCGTTAAGATTTGTATGTTCAGGGTTTGTTCAAGCTACAAGCAAATCTTGCCCAGTGCAGCTGAAATGTACTTTTAAACTGTGTGCTTCCTGGAGAGAGGTGGATGGATGGAATATAGTACATTTTAAATTCAAGTTTTTCTGCAGGTAGTGAATAAAGGCATAAGTGTGACAGATTTTGAATTACAAACATTTCCGTGATAAGGAGCCTTCAGTTAATCTTATAGGCATCTACATATTACTGTATTGGCTTTGAAAACTATATGTGTATGAGTCACTAACATTTTTGGTGCTATATAACAACATTCAAGCAGATTAGATATACATACTTTAGGGAAATCAGTAAATCACTGCACAGCTATGAATTGGCAATATTATAACAGGCTAAGGAAAGTTGAAACATTTCTAATAACAGACTTCACAATGATCCCAGGGTGACCAGATAATCCATGTCAGGGGGGAGACTATGAGCTATGACAAAGTTTGTAAATGACCATTTCAATTAAAAAGACTTGGATTTCACTCAGGCACTGAGTTCTTGCTGTGTGCTGATTGGTCAGTCTCCTGTAATCATGCATGTGTCACTAATGTAAACGTGAAACACCTGGGTGAGTCTTTCAATCAAGGAAACAAACCAGTATAAGCACGAGATGAACGATTTAGCCAAACACAGGAACCTTTCGGTTTTAAAGTTGTTCGAAAAACCTGAAGTAGCTCATAGTGTCATTGCCCCCCAACACCCTACCTGATCATGTGGTAATAAAGAACTGAGGGGAATAGGTATCATATACATTTTTTAACATTACACTGTCAGAAAAAGGGTACAGACCTCCCAAGGTTCAAATAACATTAATATAGCCCCAATGGTACAGAAGTGTTCCTCAGAATCTTAGATTTGACTAAAAGGTACATTTACCTACAGTTAGTGTACAGTTGGCAGACCCTTAAGGGTACAGCTCCAGTGACAAGTAATTGTACCTCAAAGGTACAAATTGGAACTTTTTTTCTGACTGCGTTCTAGGAGACAATAAAAAAAATCTGAAAATCAGGGTTGGTAACTTTCCATTTAAAGCTTTTATCTTTCCAGATCTAAATGACTTGAATATACTGATTAATATTTACAACAACTGACTGAAAATGACACAGAGCAGCGCTGAGCTTCAGGCCTGACACCTCGCCAGTCGGACTGGTCTTTCCACTGCTCAGCCTTCCATTCTCATTAGATCATCTTTTTAGCACCTGGGAATGAACAACCTAGGAATGAAGGAAACCATGTTTTTATTTATAGGAATAAAGCTGAAGTGTTTTACTTATAGGATCAAATCAATTGTATTTTTATGACATATTAACACAAATGAAGACAATTAAAAAGAAGTTAGTAGTTGTTGCCTTGTCAGTGTTGTTAATCTTCATTATTTTAAGACATTTATGATATGGACTGGACTGGCCAACTGGAATAACAGGCATTTTCTCCGAGGACCAATGGGTTAGTGGGCTGGCAGAATTCATTTTGGGTAACCAATCAGCAAAAGTTATTGCGGGGAGCCCCCCTGGTTTTTCAGAATATATCGAGGGCTTGTCTGTGTATTGGGCCAGTTCAGGGCTCAACCCAGCCCTGTGGATTGAACAAATGAGTGTAGAAGCAAGAAATCCTATATTCAGTATAGGTGTGTGTGTGTATGTATATCTAGATTTGAATAAAATATACAAAGTAACAACAGCATTTGTCATTGGTTTTATATTTCACATTTTTTGCAGAACCTAAACTAACATAGTGTATTGACAATACATTGGGTATATAAATGAAAAGAGCAAACTGTAACAGTTTGTGTTTACATTAATTTATTTTGGAGACACTTTTATTTTGGAGACACTTTTATTTTGGAGACGTTCAACTGAGAAAGCAGGGCGGCCGATCCCGGGGGCAGTTGGGGGTTGACAGTTTCACACTTGAAAAGTGCCACATCAAGGAAGACAATGGCAAAACCTAGCCAAACGCAAGAATAACAATCTGAAGTATTTACTCTAGATATTCATCAACTCATCCATCAAGAACAAGTTGTGCCAGTAACAGGATTAACAACAGAGGCAGAGAGTTAAGTTTGAAGTTCAATACTGGTGGAGCCTGAATGCACTGTGGGTCTGAAACCGTGGAAGACACGATGGCTGTCACTGTGCAGCAGTGACCTAACATTACCAGGGTGTCCATCCCCATGTGCTGCAGCTGGCATTAACTTGGGTTGCCAGTGGTTAGCATAGTTGTCTCACACCTTTGGGACCAGGGTTTGAGGCTCTGTTTTCCCCATGCATCATGGGGTTTCTCCCTGCAGTCCAAAAACATGCTAAAATTAATTGATGTTGCCAAATTATCCGTGTTTGCTCTGTGATGGGTTGCCACCCTGCCCTGGGTTGTCCCTTGCCTTGCACCTATACAGAAACTTCCTGGAGAGGCTCCAGACCCCTGCATAGAACCAGCAGGTATGGAAAACATTGTAGATAGGCCTCTCAGAGTGGGTGTGTGGCGACGTCCGTGCAGACTGGTTAACAGCTGCTTTTGTGTGCTTTCCGACCACCATGATTTACTACAAAGTATGATTTCTTTTTGTCCTTCCATCTTCCATGGGGGGGGGGGGGACACGCTGGACTGGATGCTGGTCCATTACAGGCCACACTCATAGTCACATCACAGGCAATTTAGAGAAGCCTGTTCACCTAATTGCATGTTTTTGGATTGTAAAAAGAAACCCGTTCAACACTGGGAGACCATGCCTACTCTACCCCAGCCCCGTCCTCGGGGACACCCAGAAAGTCCACAATGATGTGTTCCCTTCCATGCTCCCAGCAAAGCAAAATCCTCGGACTGTCAGGGGGTCCCTCCAAGACCTTGGGGGGAATTGTGGACTGGGTTAGAAAACGTTACTCTACACCTATAGTTGGGGTGGAATTTAACCCTCCAAACTTGAAGTAGTAGTACCTCCTTCTGCACCCTCAAGGCTCTAAATGGCGATTCATGCCAAATTAAACATTTTAATTAAATCATATTGACATGAACCCATTACATGAGTACTTAATTTTTTTAATTGTGTAAACATTTTAAATTGTTTGTTGGAGTAATTATGATGGTGAAATGGCAAACAACTGTTTGGAGAGTGAAATAAATCATGCAGCATCCATTATTAATAATCAGCTAACGGATGTTTAATTACTCGTTTGCTACACTTGGTCATTTAACTAAATGATGGATTTCATTTGATTAGCAGTTTTTCGCTTAATTAATGCTAATTTAGTATACAGGAAGACCAGTAACGTATTATATGAATTGTTTGACACGCTCAATTGATTTCTCAATCAAGCCTATTTAATTAAGAGGAAGATGGGCATGCTTGGTAGGTTCTAGGTATCAGGCTGGGGGCCGTCTGTCTTTCTCACTGCAGCACTGCAACGCAGTGTAACACAGCTGGGTTATACAGTAGTGTCAAATCACTCTAAGGGATTGACTTCACTGTTGTGTCAGCCCACAATTACTCATATATAAAAGTACTATTTTGCACCGTTGAATTAAGTAATTCATGGAGCTTGAAAGTGAGATAGATGCTGACTTCCATGGCTGTCACATCCCTGCTGTTTGCTAATCCATGGAGAGGTTTTTTATTTCAGGACAGTGATGGCAGCTATTCATATTTAATGGCCTGTGCTTTTGTTGAACTCTCAAGGCTGGGGCTCTGAAGTCACAGTGAGACGCAGACACCCTAGACGGCGAGCGCAGTCCAAAGGCAAACTTTTTATTGATGACTTGATGGGCAAATAAAGCTACATTTCCTTTTTTTATCCAGATACCAGATCATGCAGTCTTTTCGATCTCTGTACGATTCACACGCTATATAATATAAATGTCGAAAGAGCGTTTTCTTTTGGCATCACTGCTGGCTAAATGTGACAGGGCATGCCTGTGATCTAGGTGTGGTGTTACCTTTAAATAATTAAGAAAATAATAAGAAATCTTAGAAGCACCTCGTAGCCATTAATCAGGGTAAGGGCCTCTATTTCCAGATTGGCTGCATATATAAAGCCGTCAAAAGCATAATCGGTACTTGGTAGCTAAAAAACTGATTTGAATAGGATTAATAACTATCTTATATTATACAGGTATAATTTCTTATTCTTTGCCAATTGTACCTTAGCTGTAGTTAAATGTACTTTTTAAAGTACAGAAATGGACTCTGGGGAACATATTTGTACCATTGAAGGTACATTATAAATGACTTGAATATAATAAAACTGCACTGGGCTGTATCCTTTTTTCTGAAAGTGTATAATTGCCCATAATGCAGTAATATTTGGAGTAGCGGAGACTGGGACACTGACGAGATGTCATGGGTGGCTGTTTGCGGTGGCATGTGTAGCGGCGCATGAATAATCTAGTCATGAGGCTCCCGAATAGTTTCCCTTTGTGTCCCGTGTTTTAGGGAAGCCACCAGTAATAATATACAGTCACACTAGATACCAAGAAGTGACTTGTTTATATCTCTGGAAATATTTGCTGTTTTACCACTGAGAAAAGAACTTAATCTGTACTACTCACAAAATTTGAGGCTATATAAATGTTTTGTGTGATTTATACACAATGAAACGATTCATAAAAGTGTGTTACAGCAAGTTAGTGGTTTCTAAGGCTGGTTCACTGCCTGACTGCAAATCAGAATGTTTAGAAAATACGCTTCATGACTCTATTCTGAGTGCTTTTCCAAATCAATTACAATAACCTCAGAGCCAGTCCCCAGTACGCAACCAGAACTGAGTTCCCTTATCATTAGTGTTAAAGCTTTTGTTTGTAAACGATCTCAGGTCACTGAAACCTGGGCGCGGCAGATCGGGACATGCATAACATACAGTATAACCATGGGGATGGACATAATTCACCTTTAAAAACGACACGCGCGACAACCGATTGTTTGCAAAAGCGCTGCTATGACAAGAAAATACCTTGCATGCATTTTAACCTGTATACCGCAAATGAAGTAGAGTTAGCATATAACGATTAAAATGCATTATATTTTGTTTTCATATTAGCGCAAATGCACATAAAATAAGTACGTATTTACACTGTTACCACAATCGATTGTCGCATGTATCGTTTTTAAAGGTGAATGCGTACTTGCGTACCAGTTATGGCAATCCGTGCATATAACTATGGAAGCCCATAGGTCGGGGACAGACTGATTCTCAGGTGAGTATGAGCCTCAAGTAGTGTGAAAAAGTGGCCTGTCGGGGATTTACTTACACAAAAATGTCCTGAAGGCGAAACGATAAATGATTGATTCAGAGAGATAACCAATCAGATTGTGGAGGAGGTGGGTCCAAGCGACTAGAGGAGACGGAACTAACCAATCAGATGTCTCGGTCACTCCTCCTCTTGGATCTTGAATCTTTTTTTTTTATCATTCTATGTCCATCCACCATTCAGTCAACCCAGGATGGTGAAACAATTATGGCCCAGCTTTTGGTGCTTTACCCGGTGTTGCCACTGGGTAATTAGTCTTAATAGATTTTGCTTGCCCTGTAATGCAGAACGATCTTCAGTTAGCTGTTTAGAATATGCAGCCGCTTGGTATGTTCGGATGCATAACTGTGATGAGCTGTATGGGGCGGGAAGGTGTGAAGCTCACCGTGACGGATGCTGAAATTCGCTGGATACTTTGAAGCCTTCCGTTTTGAGATTGTGTCTTGAACAGACACCAAACTCTCCTGTGGATGCTGAGGACGTGAGATCCCGCTCGGCAGAATCAGATGGATCCCGTAACTAGCTCTGATTTTTCATGTGAGCTTTGAAGATATAGGAAGCTCCACTTTGGGTGACGGGTGTTTGGTGGTAATGACATCTCGGCAGACCTCCACCAGGTCCATGCAAAGGCACGGATCCTCCAGATGTTTAAGTAATCATGAACAATTTGGAAATCCTTAGAAGGTCATGGATTGCATGGGCTCATTGATGTTAATTATCATCACTAATACTAATGACTATACCATTGTTTCTCTATGGTATGTCATTGTGTGTTCCCTGGGTGTTTTAATCCCATTTATGGACGACCTGCCTCATCAAACTATTGTTTATGGGTGAAGGAAGTCATCCATGTATGTGCGAAGGACCTATTCTCGATGACCGTAAATCTGTCACATCAAGAACCGCAATGCGCACATCCATCTGTCCATCCATCCACCTATCTTTTGTAACATGCTATTCAGTGGCTGGTGACTGAGATCCTGGATCTTGTACCTAGAAGCTCCCTGTAACCCCCCGCCCCCCCGTATGGGATCCCAATGCCTTACAGGGCAGATATTCACACTAAGGGCAGTTTAGAGACAGCAATGCAGATATGAAACTCTGAGGCCAGCTACAGTCCTGTGATCACCAGGGCTTTGGTGCTTAGTTCCCTCCCAAACACACAAAGACATGCTGTTAAGCTAAAATGGTCACATTGCGTTACACATGTCCTGTGTTGTAGACTGGCTCACATTACAGTCGGCCCAGCGTCTGCACAAGCTTTGTATTTGCTTTATTAGTTCACTCCAGTCACGTAATTACTGATATCTATTTTCAAGTAAGTCAGGGTCGTCTTTTGGTAAGAATAAGTCAAGAATAAGTCATAACCGGACGACATGTTGAACGTAAAAAGGTACAATTGCGACACCTACTGGCGAAAAGTCCAAAAAGCGCTTTGGAGGAAAAGATCTTCACTGGCATGACGACTAAAAGAAAACAGCAAGCAGGAAACGTAATAATAATCCAGCCATCAACCACTTATTATTCTGTGTGGGATACCAGTCCATTGCAGGGTACACACACTCTACAGGCAACTCAGAGTCAATTCTGGGAGAACATGCAGCCTTAGGGGTGTGAGGCAACAGTGCTACTATTACTACTGTTATTACTACTGTTATTACTATTGTTATTAATACTGTTATTACCAGGGGTGCTGTAAAGGGCGGGGGGGAGGGGGACGATTCCAAGGGCCGCTGAGTGACAGGGGGCCTGAGAAATTTGGAAAATAACTGAATTGGTCTGGACTGGGAGGCCCAATGTGGTACACTTTCTTGATATTTTTGATGTAGTGGGGACTATTTTTTCGGTCTCCACAAGGGGAAATTCCGTCAGAAAAATCTGTGAATGAAATCAAAAAACTAAAAATGAGAAAAGGCTCCTATTTTATTTGCTTACTTATGGTTAAAGTTAGGGCTGGGTAGAGCTTAAGTTTGTCATAACTTACATTAGGCTATAACCCTGCTCCTGCCCTGAGCTGTCTTTCTCCCTGCCTCACTGACCTGGACAAGCTGCTGTAAGATGGATAGATAATAAGACCAGTTAAGTATCTCATATTCATAATTAATACCAAATAATAATTAATGGAATATGCATACAGATGTTTTCATGAATTTGTGAGGATTGCTCGTCATACAACATTCATTGTTAATCAATGATTTATCAGTCATAGCTCAATCTGACCCAGATCTTTTTATCTGGACCAAAGTAGAGAACATTTTCAGGTAGCTTCAATGTCACCGTTCTCAAAATTTAATAGGAGAGAATTAAATATTATAAACTGAAGGATGTGTAAGGCCCAATTAAAAGAATCCTTACAAGTGGTGAACTGAAAATATGTGTCACATGGGCATGACAGCGGATTGCGTGGAACAGCATAAAAGCATGTCGTGAGGAGGCTCAGCGAATGTAGACCACAGTTACTAAAGAACCGCATGTCTGTCTCTGATTGGCCAGCACCCAGTTTCCTGAGGCCTGAAACTCGCGCTCGCTAACGCCAGCCAGACACGCTCAGCTTGATAAGATGAGGTCGTACGTTTCGGAATAAAAATGCACTTGTGTTTGGCGAGTTTACTTTGAATTTGTTTAATAAATCTATTTACTGCACAGTGATTCAAGTGAATAACCAGGAATACTATTTACTCAAAGATGTTTTAATGTGGCCCCTGTAACCACCCTCAGCACTTCTTTAATACTTTACA
>JAODLC010000036.1:3826477-3842540 GCA_026781145.1 Hippopotamyrus pictus | reverse complement strand
GAGTGAAAAATGGCTAAGTAGTGACCTCAGAGTGAAAACTGGCTAAGCTAATGACCTCAGAGTGAAAAATGGCTAAGCTAGTGACCTCAGAGTGAAAACTGGCTAAGCTAGCGACCTCAGAGTGAAAACTGGCTAAGCTAACGACCTCAGAGTGAAAAATGGCTAAGTAGTGACCTCAGAGTGAAAACTTGCTAAGCTAATGACCTCAGAGTGAAAAATGGCTAAGCTAGTGACCTCAGAGTGAAAACTGGCTAAGTAGTGACCTCAGAGTGAAAACTGGCTAAGCTAATGACCTCAGAGTGAAAAATGGCTAAGCTAGTGACCTCAGAGTGAAAACTGGCTAAGCTAGCGACCTCAGAGTGAAAACTGGCTAAGCTAGTGACCTCAGAGTGAAAACCGGCTAAGCTAACGACCTCAGAGTGAAAACTGGCTAAGCTAGCGACCTCAGAGTGAAAACTGGCTAAGCTAGCGACCTCAGAGTGAAAACCAGCTAAGCTAGCGACCTCAGAGTGAAAACCGGCTAAGCTAACGACCTCAGAGTGAAAAATGGCTAAGTAGTGACCTCAGAGTGAAAACTGGCTAAGCTAATGACCTCAGAGTGAAAAATGGCTAAGTAGTGACCTCAGAGTGAAAACTGGCTAAGCTAGTGACCTCGTGACCTCAGAGTGAAAACATAGTTAGACTAGCTACCTCTGAATAGCTGTCAGACATACAAGAGCAGCAGGGGAACTCAGGGCAGAAAACTTACCAGCTTATTCTCTATAAGGTCACACACCACTTTGTTGTTAAAGTACTCTATGGGAGTCCACTTAATGCCTTCCTGCACATACTCTTCCTGAGAAAGCAACAGGAAGCAGGCTGCTGTTAGCATGAGAGAATGGAGGGAGGAAACGGACCTAATAATCACATATGACGTTATTAGAAGCATACTGTGCACTGGGCGTATCTCAAGATGTACCACAATCTGATGTTATCTTATAGAGTTTGATATTTTGTGACGCAGGGTTGAACAGTGAGCAGAAACAATGGCAGAGACTTTCATAAGTGCGAATAAGTAAATAATCGTGACCTGCATTTTTAACCATTGAGTCCTCATGAATCATTGCTAAAAAGCCACTTCACATATACAACTCAATCTGCACTCAGATGATTACAACTGCTTTAGCAATCCCATGCATCTGTGGTGACTGACTTGACTGTACAGGAGAAACAGTCAACCTCAGATATCGCAAAAGCAAGACTTGGAGAGAATGAAAGCGGGAGCGGATCTATACCTGCTCTGCCTTCAGTGTCAACTCGATGAAGATCTGTTGCAGCTTTTCATTGACGAAGTTGATGCAGAACTGCTCGAAGCCGTTTTTCTGTAAGAAAAGGAGGAGCAAGTGTCCCTGTTCCATTTCACGTCGAACTCACAATTTACTAAGACAGAAGAGACTGCCCTGTATCGAGGTGTCTGCTTGAGGCTGGAAACGTGAACGTAAATACCTGGAATATTTCAAAACCGTAGATGTCCAGAACACCAATGCTGTACTCCTCATATGGTTTCTGCATGGCTTTGTTGATAGCCTGAAGAGGAGATGCAGTGTGAAGGTAATGAGAGAGCAAATGAGTTTGAAGTCACTGTACCCATCAATTGCATTTCAAGCCGTTGACATGTCTCTGACCTCCACCAGGAAGTCAAAGAGGCGTGCATAGAGGGCCTTGGCCAGGGCATCGCGGGTGTAGCACGCCTGCTCCCTGCTCAGCGTCACGTCGATAGACTCGGACTTGCCGCCCCACTTGGAGTCCATTTTGCGGCTGGTCAGCTTCTCCTGCAGGCGACCCGAGTCGATGCCCAGCAGGTACGCGGGGAAGGCAAGCACTGTGGAGCAAATGTGAGGACAGGGGCACGGGTCACGCAGAAGGTCAGTACTGACACTGCAGGGGGTGTCGTGCTGGTGATAACAGAATGGTCATCAGATTCCCTCTCTACCTTCAAGAAATGCCTCAAGTCCCATCTGTTCCATAAATTCCTCTACTAGCCTGATGCTTCTTTACATTCCTATTGTGGGCAGTGGTGGGTTGATGGTTAACGAAGCGCACTTGTAATCGAAAGATTGCAGGTTCGAATCCCCAACCAGCAAGGCACCACTGAAGTACCCTGAGCAAGATACCGTCCCCAAGCACTGCTCCCCGGGCGCTGAATTAGCTGCCCCCTGCTATGTCACGAAAGTCACATATGGGTTAAATGCAGAAGACACATTTCGTTGTTGCGCACTGTGTGCTGTGGCGTGTTAACAATGACCACTGATCTTCAAATTCAATTCCCTGAATGTTCTTATGTTGCGTTTCTGGTCAGTGAATAGTCATATTAAGTTCTTGTTTTGCTAGAAGTTGTTGTGTAGATCCCGCTGACACTTGTACCTGGGCAGCTCAGCCTAGCTGCACGTCTGCCTTGTTGACTCCTTGACAGCACGCATGCTTGTCATATGCCGTTTGCCTGGCTTATATGTTGCTTTGGACAAACGCATCCGCTAAGTATGTAAAAATGTAAATGCAAATGTAAAGTATGCTTGCAAACAGGTGTGGGTAAGCACTGCATGGGGTCCTTAGTCATCGCTAGTCTGTGTTATTTGCTGTTCCCTCATGTTCAGCAGAGGTGGAAACAAGTCATTGACTTTCAAGTGAGAAGTCTCAAGTCATTCCACTCAAGTTCCAAGCGATCATCCAAAACAGGAACGTCTCAAGTCAAGTTTCAAAACAAGATAGTCAAACACTAAGTCAATTCCCAAGTCAACAAAACAAAGTCTCAAGTGAAGTCTAAAGTCCTACACTACAAATCTGATTATAATTTAATGGCACAGCAAAGCTATATAGTATTTAGCTTTAATAATATAGTATGTGTAGTCTATAATTTTGCTGCTTTGGATTATAATCAGACTTGTCTAAGACTTGTAGCTTAGCACTTGAGACTTTGATTTTGTTGATTCGGACTTGACTTAGTGTTTGACTATCTTGACCAGAAACTTGACTTGAAACTTGCCTGTTTTAAGTTGGAACTTGAGTGGTAAGATTTGAGACTTAATTGTTGCTTGAAAGCCAGTGTCTTGTTCCCACCTCTGATGTTTAGAAGTCTGTGTGAGCACCAGCAAACTGCATGGATGTCTGGGTATCTCACTCACGATCTGTACTCTCCACCTGGCCGTAGTTCCCAGCCTCGACAAAGTTGATGTTGCCCAGGTGCAAAATCCCTGCCACAATCTGTAACACCAGCGTCTGACACTCCTCTGTGATTCCGATCACCTGCATAGCTTCCTAAAAGCCAAAAGAAATGCCAGAACATTCCTCAATGAGGCAGCTGGCACATTCATGCTGAAATTAAGCTGTACTGTAGGTGTTCCCTAAGATACGGTTAAATTTCCACCATGATAATCTTATTAAGAGCTTTGCAATAGTAAGTGCCTTAGAATGTCCTCTTTAGCAATCAGCGGCAGATAATAGCTTTGACTGTCATAATACGTGTAGAAGTATCAGTCTCTGGTGCATCAGAGAATGTGAGGCTTGTGAGAACCTCATAGCCCACATGACATCAGGACAGGTGAACTGCACTAGACCATAGAAAGATTATAGTACAAAACAAGCATTTTCAATTTTGCCATGGGCACATCCTCTACCAAGGACATCACATTGTCAGGGTCAGTGCCCGACTGGTCCCGTCCTTCGTGCTTCTTCCTCGTTGGGCCAGCAGGTGTCGCTGGTCATCCCGTCTTGTCACCCCTTGTCAAACCCTTGTGTGTTTCTACTGTTTCCCTAACTACTACATGGGTTAGTGTGTGGCTTAGAGACTAAGTCAACAGTCATGAGTTCGAGGCTAATCTTGGGTCAGGCTCATCTGTTTATTTGTATCTCTTGGATTTTTTTTGTTTCTCAGTGTTTATTTTCTATATTAGTTTTCTTGTCCTAGGTCTTCCCTGCCTGTGGTCTGTTTTGTTCCATTCTAATTCTGTTTAATTATCCTTGCTTTCTATTCCTAGTGTTTAATTCCCAGGATGTAGTTAATGTTTCCTAGTTTTCGGTATTAAGTTCCTAGATTCTGTGCTTGTTAACTGTTATTAGTTCCACCTACTGCCTGTTTTCTTGTGCCAGTGCATGTTCATTTTCCTATTCTGATGCTCGTTGTCCTGCACCCTGTGCTGATTGGTTATTTGATTATGTCTTACAGCTGTTCCTTGTTAGCCACAGCTTTTCTACGTGTATTTAAGTGCCTGCCCTGCTCTCCTCTCTAGTGAGTGATTGTATTAGGTGCCTGGTTTCCCTAACCCTAACCCTAACCCTAACCCTAAACCTAACCCTAACCCTAACCCTGAGTTGTGTGATTACTTTTAAAGCCAGTCTTATAATTGAAGTATAACACTGTTTGTTTAGTATTTGTTTTGTACTTCTCTGACAATTTTACACAATTGCAGTATTGTGTAAAAGCCTTAGGCAGTCAAAAAAAACTGTCTAAAGCTGTTTATCTGGGTAGGAACCGCATGCTTGGTTAGAAGAAGACGCAACATCAGAACGCGAGCAAACTAAGTCTAACAAAATGAGAATTTCTTTTGTTCTCTGAGAAGTTACTGATGTCTTGTTGGATGGCTAGATGAACGCCGCTTCAGTTCCCAAACCTCTCCTCAGGGGCACCTCAGCCATTCCATTTTAAACTACACCATCAGGTCAATTCATTTATTACTTAATTAATTTATTAGGAGCGGTTTTGAAGTGGCTAAGCTGACATTTTAAAAGACACAAAATCACAGTTTTAAACCAACGTGAAGATCATTTAAATGTCTTCTTTGACTGCCTAAGACTTCTTCAGAGTGCTGTGTTTCTTATCTATTACACTCGCCTCAACAGTCCACCAAGCTGAAACAAGGGGGTGTACTACAGAAACCCCCACCCATCCATCCATAACCACAAAATGGTGTCTATCCTAAGAAGTACTAGACAGTCAGGCAGGTTTACTCTCAAACACGCTACTGATGAATGAAACACGTTGCTTCACCGGGAGGAAACCTGGAAGATATCGGCACAAACAAGGAGGCCAGACAGTTATCAGGCCTGTATGTTACCTACAAAGCCACTGTTTACAAGGAAAAGGACCAAAGAGACCAACCATGCAAGATTTCTTGTTTTGTACCTCTGGAGGCATACAGTGCCGTCCACAGATATACAGTAAGCTGATTGCAGTGAAACTAAATGCGTTGAGTCACATGGGCAGGATGAGATCATAACAACTGTCCCCTAAAAAACGGAACTTGAGTAAAGTAAAAATATAATGAATTTCTTTGATTTTACCAAGAAATAAATACTGTACAACACTGAAATTCTCAAGAACAAAACATTAGATCTTGCGTCTTAAAAAAAGACTTTTACCATGGTTTCCTGAAAGTCTTTGCTGTCAATGGTTCCATCCACCTTGTATGTGCCAGACTGGTTCAGGTAACAGAAGTAGTCTGGGGTCATGATTCCTAGGGCTTCTCTCTGCTGGGCAGATGCTCCTTCCAGTAGCTGGATTAAAGAGAGAGCGAAAGCACCTACAGATACACGCTGCGTACGTCAGAAACCCCATATGCTCGCTTTTTTATAACCGAAATAAGACGCAAAGAATCAGAGTGAATACGACGAGATGCTGCGATAGAGCAGAAGCGGGCCGGTGTCCGCTGGAGCCTCACCTGGTAGTAGATGTGGAAGTTCCTCTCGCTTTCATTCTGGTTGACCACTCTGGACTTCTCAAGCAGGAAGTTGGAGATCTTGCCTCCATCTGGTTCTCCTCCACGACTGAACTGAATCTCAAAGTATTTACCCTGTCAAGTCAGAGACACAAACCCACATAAAAGGGCAGATAACGCGAAGAAGAATTGTGTGATTTGTAGTAACAACAATTTTATTTTGCCTGATAAAAAGTAACAGTACATTGGTCGGAAGGTCATAGACAAAAAAAAACCCCAAAAAAAGCAGACTGAGACTAAAAACAGTCAAAATGCTTTCAGATCATGCTGATTAGGGCACACATGCCAACATGCATACTTCCACCAGCATATATATTTGCAAATGTAATTTCGTGATAGAGAAATTCATCAGTGACCCAAAGTGGTAAAGGAGGGTTGGGGGGGGCGGATGAGGAACTGGTTAATGTTTGGGTGGGTTGAAAAATCTATTTAGGTAAACAAGCTGTCTGAAAAACCACATACCAGCTTGATGGGTTTATAGAGAGTTAGCAGCTGAAGTCTGAGAGCCTTCAAAGAGGACAGGGCTTTGAAAACATCACGTAAATGTGAAAGACACCAGTAATTATTGAATATGCAAAATACAAGTTTAAAATAAGCCATGAATTAGATACAGTCGCACATTTGTTTGAAAGTGACTGTAAATGGATAAATACGGATGTGTGGCGAGCAATCGTGTGAGCAAAGGAGGAAGACGACGCGTGAAGGTGGGTTTTATCTGAGGGGGAGGGACTCACAAAGCGGCTGGAGTTGTTGTTGCGGACGGTCTTGGCGTTTCCGAAGGCCTCCAGCAAAGGGTTGGACTGCAAGATGATGTCCTTCACATGCTGGGAGCACCCAGAGGGGAATGCAATGTCAATAAACCCCAGAAGAATGTGAGAAATGGCAGCCAACAATGAGGTTTCCTTCTGCTGACCACAGTGCTCACTAACCCAGCCCAACCCATAAACAAGCTTCCCTCATTTACATATACGAATAACGCTGCAATGAAGAGTCACTGTTACATTAATTATATGCTTTTTATTGAGGTAGTTCGGCTTGCATAGCTACATATTTCATTTGCGTTTTCCCAAAGGTACAGCACTTTTCCTTCTGGGATATGAACACACACCCTTCTTGCCAAGGCTAGTTCCTTGGCATCGGCACTGACTTCCATGCCAATTTAAGATTCAGATTCCTCCTTGTTTTTTTTGAAGCGCCCATCTACCCCGCGGTGGCAGCACCAAGTACCTGCACTTTGGGTCCCCCGCCGGACACCTTGGAGATGTAGCCCATAATATACTTAGCAGCTACGGTCTTTCCAGCTCCACTTTCGCCACTTCGGTGGTGCAGAGACAGACGTCACACGGGAACACACACATCGCACTGGTCAGCTCTTACAGCGGTGTTTTCCAACCCGATCCATGTGGGACCCACAGCCAGTCCACGTTTTCGCTCCCTCCCAGCACCTTGCCAGACAGTACACATTTTTGCTCAGGAGCCAGGAGGGAGCAAAAACATGGACTGTCAGCGGGTCCCTGAGGACGGGATTGGCAAACACTGGCTTACATGCAGGTCAGTCCCGCTTCCACAAAGACAGAAGATAAGCCTATTAGACAACCGTAGAAGAAGGTACTTTCAGTTTAAAGCCTCATCAGGAAGGAAGTCCTCTATTTGTTTCAGGTATTTTGAGAAAACCGGTCTCTATCAGTGACAATCTACAGGAAGTCAGGTCCATAAAGCAGAAAGCAGAAAGCACCTGCTCTGTGTCACTGTGTGACTTAGTTTAATTAACAAGAAACCAGACTGAACAAAATAGAGAACCACAGTTCTCAAACTAAATATCACCCATAATTGACGTATGTGTGTGTAATGCTTAAATTGGCAATAACTTATCAATTATTAAAAACTAGGCAACGCCCATGTTCTTGGGATTTGAATGAGCAGATGTCTGGTGTTTAATATTATCACATTGGAAATGCATTAGTGTGTGAAATCTGCTCTCACTCTGCTGTCCTTCATAACCTAAACCTGAGCCTGTGACCGTCGATCATTCCCTGGCCTGGTGCTGCAATGCACTACTGCATGCCACCATACTACGGATCCTTGTTTTCATCACAGACGATGGAAACTCACTGCAAACTACGGTCACTTCAGAAAAAAAAAAAAAATCCTTAGAAGCCACCTTTACACATGCAAACCGCAAGAGCAGTCAGGAAACTGAGAACAGGGCCCCTCTGCTAGATGGGGGTTCTAAAGGTGAAAAAATACTGATGATGCAAATCTTGCAACTTTCCTCTGAATCTGACTGCTCAGTCAACAACAGCTATGGAGAAGTCATACCTCCAGCATCGTCTTAAAGTACGTTCTCTTTAGGCCATATTGCGGGATATAATGGTGGTGGAATAGCCAGTGCTGGGCAGTAGCTAGTTACATGTAACGGCATTTTGTAATTAAATTACAAAATAAATGTAATTGTAACCCATTATAGTTACTGAGAAACAAAAGATGTATTCGGATGACAGTCACTAAACAAAATGTTGGCGATTACGAAGGGGTTATATCTGGATATATTCTTTTTAGTAAAAAGCTTATATGTAGAATATAAAAATATTTTGTTGCTTTGCATCCATTCGCCCTGCAAAATTGCCTTCTTTGGCATAATTCCCGACAACGTGGGTCAGCAAAGCTATTGGGATTTCTCAGCTTTAATGCCCAGTTTAAAACATTTGTTGGAAAAGTAATCGAAATGTAATCAAATGTAATAAGTTACAATACTTTGATGAAGTAGTCAAAGTTACAATACTTATTACATTTTTAACAGGGTAACTAATCTGTAACCTATTACATTTAAAAAGTAACCTAGATACGGCATATGAGTGCATTAAAATCTCCATCATATTCCACTTCTCAGAAACCATAATCTAAGCAGGCTGTTTAGTCTTTGATAATCACAGCCAAAGTGGCGGAGGGCTCTGTTATGAGCAGTTCCGCATTAATGAAGCGTCCATTGAAGGCAGTGATGGTTACATACCTGATAATAACACACTGGTTTTCACCATCGATCATCATGTTCCGATACATGTTGTCTGTCAGGGCATATATGTGCGGTGGGTTTTCATACTGGGCCTGAGAAACAGACAGAAATGAGACAAAATGAGGTCATTGTTTACACCAAGCGATAAGAGCTGCAAGTCAGACTGAAAGCAGGAAGGTCTCACTCACAGCTCCTTGGTAGAGTTCGATTTCCCGGTCAGTGAAGTAGGGCATCTGTTTGAAGGGGTTAACAGATATCAGGACAGAGCCGATGTACGTCTGAATCGTTCAGTTAAGTACCAGAAAGGAGACACGGCAGAAGCACGGTTGTGTCTTTCTCTAACGGCCTTTCAGCCGGTCATTCTCAAGGCAAAATAAAAAATACTCTGGTAACTAATGTCAACACATCAGCTGTTATTCTGCTTTCATTGTGATACATGTTATTTCAGCATGATGCAATAGAAGAAAAACCCACGTATTTGAATTGAAGGTGTCTCAATATAACAAAAAACGGGGCTATCCACCGGCCAACAACAGTGACAACGTTCTGATGACGCGGATCGCAGGGGTGATGCTCCGCTAACTTGCGGACCCAATCCACCCGCCTGGTGATTCAGACCAGCCCCCCAAATAGCCACGGTTCAATGGTGCGTGGAACACTCTGTCATTTAAATCCAATACCGAACACTGAACAGCTTCGAATAGTAAACAAACTGCCAAGAAAACATAGCAACCCCCTGAAATGTTTACTGAGGAATGAGGAAGTGCGCTGACAAAAGGCTCACAATATCATGCCGTACAAAACAGGAACAACTCTTTGCATGTTTAATGAGAGGTTTTCAGCTTGTTCATCTCTGACTTCTTCCCACTCACAGTTCAAATATGAATAAATGCCTAAGGTTATTTAAAGGTAGCTGGTCTTATTTTTTCAAACGGAACATCTCTGACCTAAAGGCAAACTTCGGAGGAGCCTGAATAATGTAACCTCCATCTTGGTGTGTACGAAATGAAGTTGCGACATTTTGCTTGGGCACAATATAGAATGGCAAAATGAAGACGTGACATGTTCTGATGGTTTAGATGAGACATAAATTGTCATTATATATTCATACTCATAAAATTCCACATGGTCTTATGTTTGATTCACCGAATTTATCCAATAAACCCAATTTGCCAGCTCTGTGGCCTTTCCCTGCATTGAAAACAGACACTAAAGATTTTTTAACCAAAGACACAAAATAATCTTAATAGGAAATAACTTATTTATATTTTTGTACAAGACGAACCTAGAGTATTTGATCACAATGCCGTAAAGGCAAGATGTATAAGAAGTACTGAGTTTACTATGAAATGTATTTTTATCGCTAGGCTTTATTGGGGTGCAGGTCAGTCAGCTCCAGACGGCTCAGTGCGTTCCGGGGAGTCCCGCCCATCACACTCCCATGCTTCTCGTTTTCCTTGTATGGTAAAGAAATTGCAAAACACGAGCGTCATGTCACCATGTATCAGGCTGGACAGGCCGCACTGCAGGATGTACTAACTTCCCCAATATTTTCAGTCTCCTTTCAGAGCCGGCGGCCATATTTATATTTAGAGGATTAAACCGAAGCGGAGGGCCTAATCTTGTACGTCTTCAACTAATAAATTGTGTTACACCATCTTCCCGGCGTTCTCATAGCGTAACATGCACTAATTTTATTCCACAAGCTGACCGCAGGATTAAGCGATCATTCACGACAGGGCCAGAACATTCAAAAATGGCCGAGTCGACCACATGTATGAAAATGGGTGGCTGGATGCCAGTTTAGATGGACAACTGAGATTACCTGCCCCCCCCCCATATCAGAGCGATTGTATTTGTTCTCACACCCATCCGAAACGTACCTTTCACCATCTATTATTATATTGAGGTGGTAACCACAGTTTCACCCTCTTTCACAAGAGTCAAACACTTTATGTTATGTACTCTATTTGTTTATAGAGGCATTAAAGCCGGTTTGTAAACCACACATACATCACACCACACATAATCACTGAAACAGAAGGATACAAAGATGTAGTCATCCATGTATCGCTTCTTCAGGTTCTCCACGATGGCATCCTCTGTGATCTTTGACAAGAGGACCATGTCGTCCACTCCACTCTGCTTCACATTCTGACTCTGCCAGTGGTATTTACTGCCCTGTCGGGGAAATACAAGCACATAGTGTCTCCACAGGACAAGTAAACCAGATCAACTGATAGGTGTAATCTCACATAATCATCCCATTCTGATACACTGGGGAATTGTTGACAGACAGACAGACAGACAGATTAAAAAAAAAGATGTGATGTCCATATTCCCCTGCACCCCCCCCCCCCCCCCAAATCGGCAGGCTCCGTGCACAGATATTAGTGGATTATTGATGCTACATCATTTTTTATTATCTCCCATTTCTCCTTCGGCTCAGAAACACCCCCAGTGGCCCACTTGGAGGAAGCCCTCCTAGACAGTGCCCCCCAGGTTGTATAAGCTGAAGACCCCTGACTCATGATCTCAATGTGACCATTAGTGGCTCATTCCTCTATCTTCCCCAGCTCAGCCATTTCATGAGACACTTTACAGTACTGAGTCTTTACAGTACTGAGGGCCTCGTTTTTGTATTTGCCGGGTTCATTTACTTTCTTTATGAAATGAAACTAATAACATCATCTTAGCGATTAAGATTTGAGTATAAAATTTGCTGCAAAATGGCAGGTAGTGTACAAAATTTTTACCTACCTCAGTGTACTATATTCTACTCACAAACCAGACTTCCTATCAACTAGCACTGGATGCGCTACGTCTTATATAATTAACCAGCCCCTACGGAAGGTTTTACTTTCCTTGATCGTGTTTCAACTGCTTTTAATTTGGTCACAACCAATACCAAAATGGTGGACATTGTGGTTACGTCTGTGATTGTAAGTTACTAAATTAATAATATATACCTGTAGCAGACCAATGCAGAACCAGGGCTTTTTCAGATGCTGTTGTGGAATTCTAGTGCCATTTGTAAGGCTGGGGACAGAATTCAGCCCAGAGTCCCGCTCACCCTTATGTAACAGCAACAGCAAAATGTTTCCAGTTTTTGCTGTTACTTTGAGCAGCTTTAGGGATACATAGTCTTGCTATTATTCTGCGTGTCTGACTCACGCCCATTTAACTGCTTTAAGTAGACGTTCAAAGTGTTTGGAGACCTTTGAACTTTATCTTGCGCTGCCAAAGAACCTGAGATGTCTTTGCTCTCCTTGCACACTTTCACACGCTTTCAAACCTACCAGTAACTGTGATTAAGCCTGAGCGTGCACAGGTGAGAAAACCAAAACGAGAAAACCGGATCTTCTTCTGAAGAGTAGTGCGACTCTGCCTTTCAGAAACGATTCCTAGAGATTCCTTGCTGATCACCACAATCCTGGATCTGTTGTTCAGCCTTTGCCTGTCTTGACTGAAAGGATCATTAGCACTGATACTGAAATAGGGTCAGGCTTGACCACAGCTGGTGTCTGTTACAGCAAAGGCTACGCTATTGCGTTGGAGGTAAGGGTATAATAAAGAAGGGAAAAGGCTTCAGCAACCCTGAGGGATGCGTCTGTGATGGACACTGTCTTGCCCTTTCTCTTTTCTCAGCTTGTCTCCGGTGCTACAGCACATCTTGACGCACCGGCCTTCTTATTGGCCGATTCTTAGTTTGGCCAAAATGCGCATTGCTGCAATTCATGCTCACTCGTCCATTGTGATAATAAACACCTGTGTTACCAGTCACTTCATGACAATGCGACCACTGAAACACTAGGCTTAATTATGTTACATGTACCAGTTCCTATTAAAAACTAAAACGTTAGTACGGGTAGAGAGGAACAGAAAGCATGGAAATCTTAAATTATGGTCCAGTCACCCTCATAATCCCCATTTACTGTATTTCCTATACTGATAAACCAACTATAATATATCAAGAGCAGCCTTCTTGAATACATGGCCTGGTAGTACTCAAAGAGGAAGTGTGGTCAAGGAGATTCTAAGGCCTTCTGAAAGTTCCTCCTTGCCCCCAGCCTTGTGAAACTTAGATGTTGTGACACGCAATTCTGTAGTTCCTCCAGATACTGCTTCCTCTTCATCCTGGCCAGATGAAAGTTCCTGTGGTCAGGTCTCCCAACAAAGCCGAAGAGATTGACAGAGAAACAGCCCCTCGTGAGGAGAGATCTTTATAAGTGGCCAAATCCGGAAAAAGGGCAGCGTTTTACCAGCGTGTGACCTCTGGCATACCCAGAACAGTCATCATGAAATGGACAACTGTGTTAAACCAGACCCTAACACGGAAACAGCAACAAGGCCGAAGTCGTGGAGTAGAGGAGCATAAATCACACAGAAGAGTGAGACCGTAAAAAAAACCCAATCCATACAGCATCGGACAATGAAAAAGTGTCTGAAGGTATAAATAAAAAAGAAACAGATAAATTAGACAGCACATGAGAAATGGATGAACTGCCTGAATGTTATTTTGCTATGAAGGTCGTTGAGTTTCTGTAACAGCCCATTAAAAGTCGATCAGGTATAAGGTCTGCAGACATCTGGAACACAATCTTGCGATCTTCATGGAATTTGATATTGTAGAACCTTGAACTGAGCACTATGCAAACCTTAAACAGGGTCAAGAAGATCTGAGCCCAAGTCTCAAGATTCTGTCTGATCTTCCAGTTCACCTCTGCATATCTGTTTTTCAATTAAGTAACTCCCCACAGTCATTAATGTGCGGCAGGAAATACATTATGGCATCTCGAATATCTATTAAATTAAACTCAACTGAATTCATCATTTGACAAAATTATGGATTCCAGTCACAAACACTGAATACAGTTATACTGTGTCTAAGTTTTAAATATCGCACAGAAATTACATTAATGAGAAGATATTACTTTGCCTCTTCAAAAAGTCAAGTTTAAGCTTTAACTTAATGGCGTGCATGTGCAGACCAACATAAATACACGCTCGAGTGAATCAACCTTCCTCGTCTAACACACAACCACCCCCCAATGAAATAACGGAAGGAGCTGACCACATTTTTAGATATTTAACAGCTCTACACGGAATCATAATAATTATCGAGATGAAACCGGTAAATTATTCGAATTAAGACAAAAGCCTTCATTAACTGAGAAACGCTTTGAACATTTGCGCAAATAATTCAAATTGTTGACCGTTATTAAAATCTATTAACCCTCTTGTGTACAACCCTACAGGGCATTTTAGTCTTCTAATTAAAGGACAATTTAATTTTATCACTTGTCATTGAATTTGGATATTGTAATATCAATGTAGAGATTATAGATCTATCTGAAAGTCTACATTTAATTCAAACTTTTTTTTTCTGGTCGAGTGAATATGTTTTAAGGTCAGTTTTAATTCTTTTTATTTTTGCACCTGTAAACGAGACCGATATTCCTACACTAGGCTGCAAACGAACAAACTTAAAACACCGATGTGAAACAATTTCCCACACATAGTATTAGCTGTTGCGGCGATGCATCAGCCATCAAGCGCCGGTGTGAGGTGCAGGAGGGGAGGCGAGTTTTTACCATGGCAGCGGCGTCTGTCCTTGGGGGACGGGGAGTCTCTCCTGTCTTGCGGTCTGCCGGCCGTTGTTGACCCTGTCTCTCACCTCAGAGCCCAGGCACTGGAGCTGGAGCTCGGACTGGGCAAGGAGATGTGCTCTGCCTGCGAACTCAGACTGCAAACAAGCACTCACTTCCTCATCCTCCCACACAACAGGGCAAAGACCTACAACCTCTCTTCCGCCAGATTGGCAACACCTTTCTCTATTAAATATCAGCGGACTTCAACACTGGCCTTTGCCTCCGGAGAAGGCGACTTTTTTCGGTAGAAATACACTTATCCGATCTGGTTGACACAGAATGCCCCCAGCGCACTGCCCTGCCTCATGAGCACGAAGAGGACCGTCGAAGTGGCGGCTCAGGGAGGTGAGATGTTCAGAAGTCCGTTACATCTCCCTTTCCGCCCAGGGTTACACCTAACTGATGAACAGACAGCAAAATCTCCTCCCAGTAACCGCTTAGCAGTGTCTGTCACAAACTACTGCTTTCAGTCACTGGGGAGGGGACACCACAGAAAAGGTGATGGAAAGGTTCCTGATGCTGACTGTGCCTAAATAGCATTTCAACGGTAGTGATTCGCAGTATCGATGTATTAAACTGCACTTCCAACTGCTTTTGAATGAATAAGTTTGGAGTAATGTTTATTTCGTGTTTGGGCATGGATATAGCGGTGTGCCTCGCTTCCCCACCCGCAATAATTTCACTACTGCCCCCACCCATGAAGACGGAAGACTATTTACTAACATCGACTCCTGGTCAGAATGAATCTATCAGAGACATTTGGTAAAAAGGTGACAAAATATAGTACCGGTTATTGTTATCAGAGGGATCTGGCTTGCGTATTAAGCCCATAACAAAGAATTAGTCTCAGAATTACAAGAAAAATGACACAGATGCACTGTAAAGTTCATGTAATACCCGGGAATAGGAAAAATAGTACAAACAACAAAACTAAAAATGTAAAAATGACAGCAGCGCTCCCCAGAGAAGCATGTATCCATGCGGATGTCGATGTCAATGTTGTAGACAGACCTATATATGAATACAATTGTGGCAAATAAAGGGTCACTGCACATGAAATGTATTTACAATGCACCATATTTAGTCATTTATTGAATTATTTTCATTTCAACTGGTGTACATAATAATCGCAAACATTTTGATAATACTGGATGTACAGTACATATCTAATAGCATGTGAAAATGACTTCTGTCCATCACATTTTCTCAGAGAAGAAAAAATGGTTTGATTGTGGTCAGCCACAGTACATATCTTTTAAGCTTATACCTTGTATTATTATTTTTTTTAAGTTGTACTGATTTGTTTCTGAGTTAAAATCATCAGAGTGATTAATATTGAGTATTATTACTGATACAAAAAGCTTCCGAATGCGCGCGACGCAGCTGCCCGCTGGTCCGACTTGGGTGGAGATCGTAAGCCCTCCGCAATTTCTGCGAAATTGTTGAAACTGACCTCAAGCAAACCATTTATATTAACTGAAATACATGATCTCTGGAAGAGGAAAAAAATAGCACCATCTCGAAGCTGTGTAGGAGCGGTAGGTATGACAACTCGATGTGACGCGCGCCTTTTATTAGAAGTACTTGCACGTTACCATTGTGGCATTAGAGCAAGAATACAGATTCAGCAAGGTTTTGCAGCCATGCAT
>JAODLC010000036.1:3792517-3825386 GCA_026781145.1 Hippopotamyrus pictus | reverse complement strand
CCACCACCACCACTGCAGGTCATCAGACGTGAGCTGGCCAGGAGGCTGAGGAGTAAGGGAGTCAATGTCCTTGGCAAGTCTTACAGCACATCTGTCTGAAGTATGGTCGGCTGCAGAACTTAAACCTGAGCACCAGGGGGCAGTATGCCACTGTGTTCACATCTTTGCATTCTGCTTGAAACAAAGAAAAAGGCAACAGGTGAGTATAAGCTGGGGTTGGGAGGAAGCATGAAACAGGCATAGAGCAGGCCGCCCAAGCCCCCACCTTCGGGGTTGTCCGTGGGGCCGGGTTCGCACTTGCTCTCGCACTGCTGCATGGCCGCAGGCCGGTGAGCCTCGGGGCATTCACTGGACTGATGGCCGGTGTGCGTGAGGCACTGCACAGTGCGCATCTCTTGACCCAACCCGCACCTCGCCGAGCACTGCGCCACACAAAAAGACAGGGCCAGAGCTGGGCTCTCATCATATACTGTAGCGGCAAAGACCACAAGCCGAAAAAACTCTTAAAGGAACGACGGCACGAGGAACAGAAACCGTGGCTAATCGTCAGTACGTATGCCGTCACCGCTGTGAGAAAGAACTGTTTCCAAGATAGTCTGTTTCTTGGAAAAGCCCATAAATGGGGGTGAAGCAGCGTTTGAGAACAGTTTTTTTATAACCCTGACTTAATTTCCATACTGTGGCAAATTGGTACGGAACCCTGGATCAGGATTTAGCAAAAATAACAGAAGGATTTGTGTCGGCATTAAAAACGGGCACATTTTCTCACCTCTCCCCATGGGCCGCTCACCCACTGTGGCGGAGGGCATCGTTGGAGGTTGCAGCGCACCCTGCTGGTGGGGCGGCTGCTCTTGAGGCACTCCGCCTCTGGCAGTGCATCCCCACTCTCCCCTCTCTTGCACAGGATAACACGATGCCTGTAGCCTGGGCCACAGCTGGAAGAGCACTGGGGATGGAGACAGCGAAACAGATGTAGGCTTCGTCCCAATTGTCCCACTTAAGTGGAAGTGCACTGAGATACTGCATAACGTATGTTGACGTAAGATGCAAAGTGCTCATGTGTATGTGAAGAGCCCTTCTGTGCTAAGGGCATGAACCATCACGCCATGTGGCAGTGTGTAAGTGTGCGCTAACTGCGGTTAAAGGGATGAAGCCATCTTGTCTGTTCTGGTCCATTTTAACCAATCCATATTGTTCTATTGGGCAGCTGTTTGATCTCGTGCCACACTAAAGCTATGCTAATTGCTATAATCTGCTGGGCAATCAGATTAGAATAGAGTAGATTAATACTGCCTAAAGTGAGTTATTTTTTATCCAAATCCCAGTGATGTTGGCTTGTAAAGGCTAAATTATACTTCTGTGTCAAGCCTACACAGAGATTATGCCGTGGCCGACACCATTGCAAGCATTTATACTGGTGCGCTGGTGTGTCTGTGTTGCTCTGAATTTACACCACCAAAGCACTAGTTGGGTGGATTTAAGTTTTGCTAAGAAATTTGTATTCTGTAAACACAAGCTTTTCAATATTAATAATTATTCCTTTTCCAGATTATCTAGTATACATATAAAAATCATCTTAAAGCTTACCGCCACTGCTTTTAAATGAGCACTGTGTGCGCTCTTCGAGCCAATCATAATCATTCTCATCCTTGCTGTTTAATTTACTCATAGACAGGTTTATGAGAAGTTTATTTAGAACTCCTTTTTACTATATAAATATCACAATATTTATCGCAAAAACATTCACATCTGAAATTTTTAAATATCGTGCATCGGGCCTGGCTTCACAAGAGAGAGAGAAAGTAACTTTGTGCTATTATCAAAAGGATATATATATTTATCTATATATTATATTTTTTTTGCGAGAATGTTCCTTTCTTGTGTGCATAAGCTTATATTAAAATAAAATATTCTCAGACTCAGTACCTATCTACCAATCACCTGTGAGATTTGGCTTGTATGTGATCACCAGTTGCTAAGTCCACTTATTCTAGGCAACTTTGGGCTTGTTTTACTTTAAAATTAAATGGAAATATTGGTGGTTGTGGGTTGCAGTTTTCTGGGCTTGTTTCTAAAGTGTAGTCACTTATCTTCCATCTATCTCCATTATACCTGTGTATTAACGCAAAACTGCTGAGTTTGTCCTATTTCAGGATCTCATTCCCTCCGCCTCCCTCCTTCCCCATACAAATCAAAATAAATCAAAATCCCATGAATGATGGAGATTCTTTAGCTAGTTCACTAAAAAGGTACTAAATGGGGAAAATACGGGAAGAAATACAACAAAGTGGGAGAAAGAAAGTGGATTAAAAGACTGGATTCTACATCAAATGTCGATTCAAAGGTAGTAAGCAGGTAGTATGCAGGTATGAAATACATGCAAAAAGGCGTTAAAATGGACCCAAACAATCCGTTTCATATATTATAATGTCAGGCAAGTTTATTTCCAGCTAATGCCATCAAGATAGTCACTCAACAAATCAGGAAGCAATGTCACCTCAGAGTCCCGCCCCTACACTCAGCTCACATTCTTCTTCCATTCTCATCCCTTCCCTTCAGTCGGTTCTTACGTGCAGATGAACTTGTGATCCCGATACTAGCTCGCTACACAAGGCGAGTGAACGTAAAATGAGTTGAAGTGGTGGGTAATTTCAAATGCAACGTTTTGACTGAGCTCATCAAATATCATCAAACACACAAGCCATTTTATGTGCAACTTGGCTATTTGTCTTGCTAGGTATCGGTACAGTAACTTACACTTTGGCTACCAGTTTTAGGGGTTTATTCAGTTAATTGGCACTCCATCTGTCAAGGTCACAGCAGCTGTCATTTATCAGTTGTGTTACATACAGTACCAGTCTAAAGTTTGGATATGCGGAGCTGCCAACAAAGAAGAGTGACAGTGTGGTATCACATGACCTGTCCACCTGACCCAAACAGAGCAGAAATGGTTTTGGAGGAGTTTGACCAGAGTGTGAAGGAAAAGTGGCCAATGAGTGCTCAGCATATGTGGGACCTCCTTCAGGACAGCTGGGAGAGCATCCAAGGAGACCATCTCATGAAACTGGTGTACAGGAGAAAGTAGGGTCAGCCAGTCCCTGGAGCAGTTAGGGTTAAGGGCCTTGCTCAAGGGCCTAGTGGTCACTCTGCTGAGCCAGGGATTTGAACCAGCAACCTTCTGAGTCCAAACCCACAGAGCTGACCCCCCCCAACAACTCATTACTATTTGCTTCTGTTTAATACTATACCATTATAATACTATTTTTTTTGTTTTGTAGTACAAATAAACCTTTCTATGGACAGGTGTGTCCAAACGTCTGACTGGCACAGTATATATACACACAAAAATAGAGATACAAACATAGAGCTTTCAAAGCACTCTGCTTACACAGCAGATCAAGGACAAACACATCCAAAACATTCAGTTTCTTCTGAATATATATTTATATCATCTCCCTGGCCCACCCTTTTACAGAGAGCTGGAGTCAGGCCTGTTGTGCAGCCCTAGCGTGAACAGCTGCAACAAACAGCAGGCTAGCAACAGACACAATTTGCCCGACACTAAAATCCCTTCTGCTGGAAACAAACAACAACAAAACATTTCTGTAGGAGGAAGTACCCTGCTCCCAAGCAGACCAATCATAGCCAGGATTGCCAACTTTGGTCAGCTGGAGGGAGTGAGATTTTCACTTCGAGACAAGTCTACACATACTTTTACATGTATGTAAGTTTTATTAACTTGTAAATAGTCTGTAGGGTTTGCAAACTACCCCATCGCTTTTGTTGTCACTAATTTTGGGTTTATAATGGAATAATATTGATTTGCCATAAGATTTCTTGCGTGAGCGCAGGAGTCTGAAAGCGTGAGCGTCACAGCAGATGTGTGAGAACTGGCCGCCCTGCACAGCTGCTCTGGCCTGCGTGGCCTTGACATATAGTAACATTTCTAGGGAATGCGCGTCTACACTGTACCTGCGATGTCGATTCTACGCAGACGTACATATCAGCATTATCTCTTAGCCTCTCTTAGCCCGTTGATTATAATTGACAGAGCTCTAACAAAATACAGCCTGAAACATAAATCTGCAGATCTCCATCTGGTACAGGCTGTGAGTGATATGTACCTTACAAATAACTAATTACTACATGCAGGACTGACAAAATAAGAAAAACAGCAAACTGAAAAGGACCGAACTTTGAAGTAAGTAAATCAGTTACAAATGCAATGTCCCCAATGTCTGCCCGCCCTCTCATGGGAGTCAGCAGGTCTGATAATCACTATGCTTTGTTGTGTAACAGCCACAGAGCCTGAGGCCATTTTATAGCACCAGGTGCACCTGTGGTGAAGCAATAATCTCTCTCAAAAACATGACGGGAAAAAGAAAGTAATTTTCTCTCAATGACAAATATAGGCGGGTAATTATACAAAGGCCTAGACACGCGAGGATGAGGCAAGGACCGAGTACAGTGACAGTTAAGGGCACATGTGACAACCGGAGACACAGCACAAGTAACTACACTAAAAAATACAAACATGAGCTATATGCAAAACATTCAAGGGGCTATATACACGCACCCATGAGGCATGCTGGGACACGGAGATGCTGCCCGCGCAACAGTATCATAGCATATTTGAATTATACATAGTTCAATAATTTAAGTTGTATAGCGCTATAATTTGAAAAGCATCTGAAACATATGCATTTTATCCTTTAAACTTGATTGGCTAACAATCTCTAAATTGCTAGGAAGCGTCAAGTCCTGTAGTTTCCCCAGAACTGTCCCCCACCAGTTAAAGACACACTGGGCATCAGCACTGCCATGTAAATCCCGGATCTGTCCCTAGTAGGAAGACCTGACAGTAAACCCTTGATTGTAGTTTGCCATTATGGAGTGAAATGGCCCTGACTCAGACGTAGTGTATCAAGGTTGCAGAACACTATACTAAAAATCCGTCCATACAAATACTTTACACCAACGCCCAAATATGTTAAATGATAAAAACACGATACGGCCACCGACACCAGTAACTCACACACTGACTATAAAAGAAAAAACACTTCTAATGTAGCATAAGAACTTTTTTGGAAAGATCGTGAACTATACCTCAGACCAGTCCAGGGCCAGCCATTCGGGGGGGCAGGTCTGGTTGTTACAGGGTTCGGTGAGGGGGGGGCGTGGAGGCGCGCACATACTGTCATCCTGAACTTTCTCCTCCGAGGGTGAGATCTTCCTCTTGCAGAGCACCTCGCGGGTACGGACACCCCCGTTACAGCTGCGACTGCACTCAGACCACTCCCCCGTCCACCACCTGTAAGAATGGGATACACACACACCAGCTCTCACCAGCTGTAACAATGGTGTATACACACACCACAGCTCTCATTAGCTATATGAATGGTGTATACACACACCACAGCTCTCATTAGCTATATGAATGGTGTATACACACACCAGCTCTCGCCAGCTATATGAATGGTGTATACACACACCAGCTCTCACCCACTATAAGAATGGTGCACACACACACTAGCTCTCACCCACTGTAAGAATGGTGTACACACACACATCAGCTCTCATCAGTTGTAAGAACGGGATATACACACACCAGCTCTCACCAGCTATATGAATGGTGTACACACACCAGCTCTCACCAGCTGTAAGAATGGTATATATACAGACACACACCAGGCCTCACCAGCTGTATGAATGGTATACACACATACCAGCTCTCATCAGCTGTAAGAATAGTATATACATAGACACACACCAGGCCTCACCAACTATATGAACGGTACACACACACAGAAGCTCTCATCTACTGTAAGAATAGTATATACATAGACACACACCAGGCCTCACCAGCTATATGAACGGTATACACACACACCAGCTCTCATCTGCTGTAAGAATAGTATATACATAGACACACACACCAGGCCTCACCAGCTATATGAACGGTATACACACACACCAGCTCTCATCAGCTGTAAGATTTATAAATACACATAAACATCCAACAGCTGCAAGGATCGATAACAAACATGAACACAAATTAATGCACAATAAGATCTACCAGTTGTAAGACTCATGCAGACATACACAGACATAATGTTAAATACACCTGCTATACAAAAACAGGCACACAGAGAAAAACATGAATCATATGCACATTTAATTTCTTACTAGATATCACTCATATAACTTTATGTACACACACACCCATATTAACACTCACCAACCATAGCACATTGACACTTGTAACATATTAACATTGTCTAAGAATCACATACACAAAATTTCCAGACAGCTTTAAGGGTGAAGTTCAGGGTGCACCCACACACCCACACAGACACACACAGTCCCATTAGCTTCTACCTTGCAGCGTGACAAAGTATAAGTGATTATTCACATCCAGATACCCACAAGCAATTCTAGGCTTTTCTCCCAGGGCATGCAAGGTAAGACAGCCAAATAGCATTTTCACTTGACAAGTAAGGGGTGCAATTGCACCCCCTGCAGTCACAGTGAAATCGCCCGTACAGATACCTACTCTCACACACACCTGGCATACTCAAAACATCATTAAAAGTATTATTTTCTAACAGTGAATGTCATTGTGCAGACTGAGCATTGGCCCTTTAAGATAAGTAGAACACCATCACATCATGAAACAGCTGAAGGTGATGCCCCAGCAGCCGGAAGCTCACGTTGGTGGGCACGGCTCAGAGTTGCACGCTCTCTTCTTCTCCTTGGGCTTGCTCCTCTTGTCACAAAATTGGTTGAAGACCACCGAATGATCAGCCTGCTTCTTGCACACTACCTGCTGGGTCTGAACCCCTGTGAAGATGAGCAGAGCAGAACAATGACCTTAACTCTGGCCAGGTGATATTACAGGGTGGATCCATGGGACGGAGCGGGACCCCGACCTTAACTCTGGCCAGGTGATATTACAGGGTGGATCCATGCGATGTTGCTGGTGCAGTAGTGAAGCCTAAAGGAGATCAAGGCCACTGGCTGGTTTTGATGGCAGAGCCATCACATTTCAGTTTTGGGATTAGTTTGTTTTTTGGGACAATTAGTGATTTTATCAGGAATGAGGCTTTCGGGTTGCTTACGCCACATGTGCTCCCCAAACACAGGTGGCTTCAGACCCTCCTGAACCCAATCAGTTTGGCAGGTTCTGGGTGTTCATGATATGGTGAAATGCGTCTGTTTCTGAACCGCTGTATGTGCGTGTGCTGGGGAGGGGTTTCGGGGGCCAGTGATTTAACCGGAAGGTTGTATGATCCTGGCAGAGGGACGAGTGAAAGCCAGCAAGGCAGGCAACAGCAGGGGGGCGCACCTCCGGCACACAGGGAGGAGCAGCGGGACCAGGAGGTGTAGTGCCAGGCGTATCCACTCAGTGCGTCACGCTTCATGGGGGGGTTGAACCGGTAGTGAATCCCTGGGTTTGGCTCCCTCACCAGCACCTGCACACACACAGTTGTTGGTGCATTCAAGCTATCCATGACACATACACCGATGTATCCTGGATGCTACTTGGGCAATTTGGTCAAACTGTTACCATAACAACAAGCGATATGTTGGTGGGCCCGAGTGCCTCCAGGGTCTCCGGTTCGTCAGCGGGCCGCCGGTAGTGGAAGGTGGTCCCAGCGATGTCGAACCTCCGCGGAGTGTCGATAGTCAGCTTCCCATTAATAAAGTACTGGTCCCCTTTGCCCTTCAGCACTGAGAAATGGGACTGCAGAGTGAGTGTCCACATGGAAACAGAACACTAAAGCCGTGTTTCAAGGGGGGGTTCCATGTCAGGTAAACTTGGAAAATCCAATTCAGTAGCCTTTCCCAAATAATGTAACATTTGGTGCCACAGAAATTGTTTTCTAATGTGCATCATTCTAGAACTTTCCAGAAATTAAAGGACTCACCCAGATAGTTGAGGGAAACGTTTAGCTCCTGGATATGAATGAACACTGAGCCTTTTGGGATATGAACCACCTCTTCATAACCTGAGGACATAAGGGCCAGATGGGTGTGTCAGAAAAACAGCCACCCAACTGTGGAGCGAATGATGCATAACTACTGTTTGACTGTGCAGGTTCCCAATGGATTAAGCAGGGCCTCTGGATTCCAGCAGAATTCCTGGAGAACATTCTGCAGCTCCACCAGTGAACAGCAAATACGTCTGTAACCAGACTGCTCTGTCCAGCCACCACAGCCCTGTAAATAACTCCAACCCCGTTCAAAAAAAGAGAAATGAAATAAATAATTCATTCCAAGTCAAGGGAACCGTCAGGGGGAAGGACAAGCTTTCCTCCAGACCTTTTTCTGGAGCAGAAGCCGGGGGGGGGTGTGAGTAATTTTCGGCAGCCGAGAGCCCCACTTGCGGTTTCTGGTGGACAGGAAAACGGAGACGCTTTCCTGTTAGAATCCGAAGGGCCCGTGTGGTAAACAGAAGACGCAGAGTGCCAGAGAGCAGTAAACCCCCCCACCCCTCCCCGGCCCTCGAACCCTGAGTGACCCCTTGCGCCGGCCAAAGCTGGATCCAGGTCAAAGAGAGATCAGGGAAAAAAAGAACGGAAGAGAGCAGAGAAGAGTAGCAAGAGATAGACGAAGACTGAATTCAGTAAATGGAAAAAAGAGCAAGGAACGAGAAGTGTGACAGAGAAATAAATGGGACTCAAATGATGATTAAGGCAACGCTGACAGGAGCCTGTATTCCTGTCATCTGAGATTAAGAGGCCGAAACAGTCGGACCATGGCAGTGGTCTTAGACATATAACAACCTGGTGTCCTGGGAACAGAACGGAGCAGATCGTAATGCACTGGTACAGGTCCAGGATAATTAGCGGAGATTTAGCCCCGGGGTCGACTTGTTAGCGGGTTGGTTTTCTCTGGGACACGCTTCTCCGAAGCGAAATTGCACTGCCTTCAGCAGGGTGAGTCCACCACTGAGCCGACTCGCGCTCCCGGCTTTTTGGCTTCAGCGTGTAAGAAATTTGATATCTGGCACTGAGTACAGCCTGCTGTAATTCAGACGGGAAGAGAGGCACAGTTACGAAAAAAAAATTCAGTGTGAGCGAGCTCAGTGTGGGCTGTAAATTAGCCCCGGCTCAAAATACATGGCACGGCTGTGGCCGGGCCAGGCTGGGTCCAACTGTCCCCAGATATGGCTGCCCCCACAGCGGGTGTCGGTTCTGAGGCTTTCCGGGAGAGGTTGGCCCAGAATAGAGCTGGACTGATGCTCAGATCCGCGAGCAGCCAGAACCCAAGGATCCTGCCTCATTTCAACCCAACACCACAAGGTCATGCCACAATTCTGGCTCACTAAGGTGAAGGACTGGCCTCACTGCCAATGACCCAATGTATGCCCCCCCCCCCCCCCCCGGCGCATTAGGCTGGTGACCTCATGTGCTAGAGGGCTGAGTGGGGCTCAACAGGTTAGGATTCATGCGCCCATAATTGGCAGAGTGATGTCATCACCAGGCCCTTGAGCGAGGCCCTTAACCCCAGTCATTCCAGGGATTATGCAGGGACCCTGCTCTCTCAACTGTACATCACGTTGGACCAAAGAGTCTGCTAAATAAATGTAACTGTAAATGCAATGGGATTGCAGAGTGACCCTTAGGGGCCAGGGAAGGGCTAAAGGCAGAGCCACAGCCAGACACATGACGTACACGCGGTCTGTCCTGCTCAGCTCCTGCCAGCAACCCTGCCTGCTTATATTCATTCTATATATAAGAACATTTTATCAGAACTAAGCCGTCTAGACTCAAACTGCTAAGCAGGATCGGCAGCTGCGGTCCGAGGGCAGGAAACAGCACTTGCCCTGGAAAGTCATTTTTGAGCATGAATTTTGGGGAAAAGATTACGGGGATTGGAGTGGAGATGCAAACGGTCTACGTGCAAACAAATAATTATAAATCATTCCAAAATGCCTGAGGCCCCTTAACTCCATGGGCAGCAGTCCAGTGTGTGGTGGAGTTTTATCTAAAACCCAACAAACAAGCACATAATAATACCGCTTTAATTTCCGCAGGGCGATTAAACTGACTGTTTACTGGTGTGTGACTTGGCTCGGTAAAACTCGCCATGGGCCAAAATTTTTATAAATATTTATGCTCACAGTTATTTTAGATTTTCAGCTTTGGTTTCAATTTCGCCATAATTTAAAGAGATATTTTACTGGCCCAAAAAACAAATAAGTACTGCAATATTTAATGGGATGTTCCCTGTCACTAGTGCCCAGGACAGGTTCAGTTAATGCAGTACTGAGGCTAAGGTGGGCACCTCCTACAACTAGTAGTCATGGAAACCAGCATCTTCACTTCATGGCAGCAGAGGGCCGCCCGGCAGTGTCAGCAAGACCAGGTTACTTTTGCCTTGGCATGGCTTTACAGATTTGACAAGATCTGGAGCCACATTCCAAAAGAGAGGATGGAAAAGACACGTGGAGACAAACAAGACAGAGCAGTACATTTCTGTGCAACTGCCCTGCTTATATACCGAGTTGGTCAAAACGAGCTCAGCAGGCGTGGCACTGAAAGGGCGAGTACCTCCTTCGGGCAAGGAGTCATTGAAGATGCCCTCGACGACCTCACAGCTGCTGCCGTCGCCCCCACAGACCCGACAGCGGTCCTCTCTGGTGTCGGAGCCCAGGATCCGGTCACAACCCACATGCTGCCAGACATTTGGGGATGAAGGTTGTGGGTCAGAGGGAACAGAGCTGGCGTTTTTTAAAAGAAATGCTCCAACAGAGGCACAAGCACAGAAGCCAGACTGCACTCACCTGTACTGTTCACCGTGGCGTCCTTATTCACTAGTGAAGCTATCACTATACTTTAGACAGTCAGAATAAACTTATTCAGTGTCATCTAAAGAAAAAAATCCTCCTTTTAACTTGATTCTGTCATAAAACTATTGCATTTCCTAACAGGACTTGTGAATTATCTAAGGAAGTTTTAAGTCTCGATTAATTCTCACCATCAGCTAAATCTGCTTACTTTTCTGACTTTACCAGCTGGCCCACAGAGGAAAATACGTTTTAGTTTGATAATGAGTGCAGAGACACTTGTAGCAGGCAGACCGTGTGCAGGACGTGCTGCGGGTATGCTGGGGACACGTGTTATGTAAGTCTGCACGATGCCATGTGTTTTTAAATGGCCCTCCCAACTTAATCAATCTCTCCGTGTCTGGAAGCACACCACACTGTGAGGGAAAACGAATCCTCGCTTTCTGCCGCTCTGCTGTGGAACAGACGTAGGGCACAGAGAGCAGGAAGAGAAGCACGGAAAGGAGAGAGTGAAAGGAACGAAATGACTGGGGGAGGAGATGCGGAGGAAAGCGAGCTCGATCTTGCACAGCTGCCCACGGAAGAGCCCCACAACACGAGGGTCACTGAGTTCTCCTTCAGCTCAGGCCCAGCCTCGCTGTTGATAAACAGACTCGTTCCCCTGGATGGGTGCCACGACTCCCACTTAACCCAAAGCAACCCCGCTCCCCCCGCACCCACGTACTCAGAAAGAGCGAAACAAGAACAATCAAACAAATGCTAAACAAAACAAAGGAGAACAGAGAGGGACTTCAAGTTGCTAATGAAAACCTGCTATGTTCTATGCAATGGCACAGAAACTGTACAGCAGCTGCTGGGGCTTTTCCTCCTGGATTTTCTGCGCTGAAAGGTTTTGTGTTTTTCCCGTACCTAAATTCACCACGTCCTGCTCATGGGCTTACATCAACAGCTCAGGGTACAACTATGAGCCACAGTCTGTGAGTATGGCAAACTGAAACGCAAAATTTGTAACAGGAAACATTTCCAGGAGGGACTGTAACTTGGATGGACAGAGCAGAAGCAAAAACCATTTGTGCACAGGACTTGTTCTGCAGTTTGTTCAGACAGAAATACATTGGTCAGACTGTCTTCAGACAACCGCTGCCATACCTTGCACTCCCCATTCACGCAGACATCCAGAGAGTCATCGCGACAAGGTGTTCCATCCACCACAGCTGGGGCACGCTCTGTGTAGAAGTTGTAACCCTCTGCCAGGCAGTTCAGTGAACAGGACTTTACACCACCTGAGCAAAAGAAAGAGGAAACAGGATGAGGTTTAAATCGTGTCATCGATGACATCGCAGTTCTTTCGAAAGCTCTCTTCCACCCATTATACTATAACTTACTACAACATCTAAAATGTCAGAATATCTCTGTATTTCACACTTAGAGAATGTTCATACATTTGTACAACCCCAATTATCAGTGCATTCTATTTTACTCATGTGACATTGAAAACAGACATGATATGCAAAGTTTGGACTAATGAACTTCATTAATTTTTGTAAACATACATTCATTGTATTCCCCGGACTGGTTTTGGAACTAGTCTGCCGTCACTGCTACAGACACTTTCTCATTAGTGCAGTAACTCAAAAAGTATTTGGTGGATATTTGCAGACCCATTGTGAAGATCTGGAATTTTTCAAAATTTGAGACAAACCACAGCAAAACTGAAGCAGCACCCCGCAGCAATAGCAAAGAGAAGGGCAGCCACAGACACTAGATCTTGTTAGCATAATAACTCAAAAAGCATTTGACGAATCTTTTTCAAACTTGGCAGACACATCCTATGAGTGAAGATCTGGAATTCAGGAACTTTTGGGACAAATTGCACTGAAATGCACATGAAAGGAAAGTCACAGGGGCAAAGCTAGTGACTCTGATTACACTGAGTCAAATCACACAAAGCTGGGTTCTTAATAAAGACTTTTTGTAGAGGTGGAGAGAGTATGCAGGGGGTTAGAGATAATAGAGGTTGGGGCTGTGGGAGGACTGGGGATTAGATGAGGGGAGGGGATGACGGGGCTGTCCAGGAATTACAATGTCATGTTTCTGACATAATGTAGTTCTAAATGCGATGTCCGCAACACATTCCAAAAACACTTGGGACAGAGGTATGGTTACCACTGTCATATCACCTTCCCTTTTGTTTGGAAATGAGGACACTAATTGTTATATTTTTGAAAGTGGGATTTTTCTCTGGGGTGGCATGATGGTGCAGTGGGTAGCACTGTTGCCTCACTCCACTGGTACCATGGTTAGAGTCTCTACCATTCTAGTTGCCCCCCACAGTCCAAAAATATGCTGAGCTTATTCAAAGTTACCAATTTGCGTGGAGGTGTGCCTGTGTGAGTGAATGCTGTGTGAGTGTGCCCTGCGATGGGTTGGTGCCAAATCCTGGGTTGTTCCCTGCCTTGCATCCGTAGCCTCTGGGATAGGCTTTGGAGCCCCTGTAACCCTGAATAGGACAAACGGTTATAGAAAATGGACGACAGATGGATAGATGGGATTTTTCTCCCATTCCTACTTGATGTAGGAGTTCAGCTGATCACCAGTGTGGGGTCCCCAGTGTTATATTTTGTACTTCCTGATGCTCCACACACTTGTAGTGGGAGACAGGTCTGGACTGCAGACAGGCCAGTTTAGCTCTCAGACTCTCCATCTGTGAAGCCACGCTACTGTAATACACACAGAATGTAGCTAGACATGGTCTTGCTGAAAAACTGTAAGGGCACCCCTGGAAAAGATGTCCTCTAGATGGCAGCACACATGGCTCCAAAATGTACCATTCTGTGCTGTGATGCTTTCAGAGAAGCCTTCAAGGTTCCCATGTCATAGGCAGTAACACAGCCCAACACCATGAAAAACACTGGATTTTGATCATCGCAATGCTATAATCATTTTTCTCTTTTGCCCGGAGAACACAACATCCATTTTCCCCAAAAATAAGTTGAAAGGTGAACTTGTCAGACTGCAGTTCACGTTTCTACTTTGCAGCAATCCATCTCAGATGAGCTTGAGCCTGAACAAGTTGACATTTCTGGATTTTGCTCATGTATGGCTTCTGCTTTGGGCCATAGACTCTTCACTTGCATCTGTGGATGCAGCAATGAGCTGTGTTTATCAACAACATTTTACCAAAGTACTCCTGGGAATGTCCTTTTATGGATGCTCATTTTAACCCTGATCAGGATAGCATCACCTCTTCTCTGTTCACTTAAGTCACCTGCAGAACGCTCCAAACAGGTTTTTTTAAATATCCCAGTGGTTAACACACCCCTATCCCAGTTGTTTTGGAACGTATTGTAAGCATCACATTTAGTTAGAGTGTACGTTTATAAAAATAAATTAAGATGAGTGGTTCAAGCTTAATATATACGGCTTTGTTCTCAGTTGCATGTGGGTAAAACTGAACTCACCAATCACCAAGGTCTTTCTTTTTATTCGCATTTTCACACTTTTTTGGAAATGGGGTCGCATTACCTGCACTGGATTTTAAGCATTCACTGTAATTACATTCAGCCACAGTCACTCAGCATTGTTCCACTTTGCTGAGTTTACGATGCTACGTAACTTACTAATGGCAAAAAAACTAATTGCTGCCACTTTCCGTTTTCCCGTTACACAGTGGCACGTACATATGCTTTGGATTTCTCAGAGGGAACACAAAACAAGTCAATTATATAAAATGTTTCCTTCGATTATGCGCTCGCGCCACGGAGATCGAAAATGCTTCTGATGGCCGCACACAGCATTTTAATGGCTTTACGTGTCTTTCTGCGAAACGTCGTCAGTTTGCTCTTCCACAGCTGCTGTGGACTGTGGTGCCAAGGTAGAAACAGAGAGAGGGAGAGGAAGGGAGAGAGAGAGAGTGAGAGGAAGAGGAAGAGAGAGGGACAGAGAGGGGGAGAGACATACTAGAGGGTCCAAAAGGGGAGAACTCTGGGACCAGGTTCTTCAGGCCAGCTGAAGGTGATTATATCACTCTCCCTCTTCTTCCCAAACACACACACATTGACACACGTGTCGGCACATACAATCTGATCTCTGATGCCTAACCCACCCTGCATCCCTCCTCTTAAGAGGTTTTACACTTACTGAATAGTTACAGTAAACCCCTTTTTTAGGTAGAGATATCAAGAGTGGTGAATTTTTCAAAAAATTCCTAGGAATGTGGGATAATCCCATGGGGCATATGAAGGACAGGGAGAGAATGCGAGGATGGCGCGGTCCACTTGCGCCTGTATAGCCCCCCCCCCCTTGAAGTCACATGCACGCTCCGCTGAGTGGCGAGTGCCCATTCCCCCGGGGCTGCTTCACACCCCTCCTTCCCACCGTGTCTCACGCTGGCCCGGAACGCGATTTCAAAGGGAGGCAGACAGCTGAGGGCCTGCAGTTCCTCCCTCCTGCGCTCACATCTCCCTTATCGTCTCTCTGACTCCATAATTGACCCAGATTCCCCGCCTGTGTCTGGCTTGACACCAGTCATGTGAATCTAACAAAAAAAAGCAATAATCCGTCCTAAACTCTTTTCCGGCCGGAGCGCTGTACTGCAAATGACAATCAGAGTTTATTTGCACTTACTGTCTCAGCGCTCCTGCTGGTGACCCCCCACTTTGCACCAAAAAGTCTAAAATGGCTTCCCGCATACTTCTAGGGCTTCCTCTAGACTACAGGACCTCAGGGAACACCTTGTTTGTTTCTTTAATTTCTCACCAGCAGTCGCAGTTTTGTACAGAAGCCGACACGTTTTCCAACTTTAAGTGGTGTGAAAATTCCAGGATCCCAAACAGGAACTATGAGGCCTTTCAGGGAATAGCGGGAAAACCATGACTCCTGCGCTATTCTGCTCTGCTCCAGCTGCAGAGCGCAACAAGCGTTTGAGCGTCTGCACATGTCAATGCGCGCCAGCGGAAATGCAAAATCAAGGAGCACGGGAGCCCTTTACTTTATCTCGCTTCATCTCGGTCCGCGATGTGGTTTACAAGTCGTCAGCTACAGCCAAGGGGGCGTGGCCAATAGGCAATGGCTCGCACGTGTGCGTGAGATTTGTGCGAGGATGAGGAGGCGATAAAGAACTGTTGGCTCGCCGGATTTATTGGACAGACTGCAACGACGTGAATGGATCCGAAAAAATAAACATGGCCGTAAGAACCTCTGCAAGCTTCTTTCACAAACCTCTTTGGCTGACTGGCAAACGCGTATGGGCGCAGAGGGGTAAGAAAAGAAAGAGAGAGACTGAGTGTGAGGAAGAGCGAGGGGAGGAGAAACTGTGGTACTACTGGAAAGAAAATGGAGGGATGGAATAAACAAAAATGCAGAAAGGGGGGGAAAGCTGCAGATAGACAGAGAAACGGCAGACGGACGGGACAGACGTGTGGCCCGAGACACACGGGCAGCTCTGCGAATGTGATGCAGGCTGTGGCAGCATTCATATTTTAACAGCTGCTCAGGATTTTCATTGTAAAATCAGCTGACTGGATGAAAGGAGCACTTGTTGTCTGCAGTTGGAAAGGGCCTCTCTGTAAGCCATTATGTTATTGGACTCACAGATGAAAGGCAGTTATGTCGTCGAAAGTATTTATCTTTTGCGTCCAGCTCGGTGCTCATCAGGCGCAAGGAATTCTAGCCGGGGATTCTGGGAGAGGGCTTTCCAGGGCGAGCATATGGGAGCCAGACTGGAGGGTATCGGCAGCTTCCCCTTTCTGGCCCTCATCTGGGCCCCGTGCCCCGACGCAGTCAGACGCTGTGCTCTCCAGTGGCAGGCGGTGCATCTGCAGCCACATTACAGTGACACTATAGCCCGGGAAGCTGGCCACTTCTCAGCCACCCAGCAAAGAGCGGAATGGACCCCACGCCGGCCGTTTCATGGACATCAGCAACATATAGCGTTAGCGGAGTATCCCTCACATACAGAAACCTCCCATAAGGTGCCCCGCATGGGCCAGGTACTAACCTCCTCTATACGGTTTCCAGGTGTAGAATTTGCCTCGGAACGGCACGTTATCAAAGTCGGAGCACTGAATTTGCCGGAAATCCTGAGAGCCGACAGGACACTCCTGTGGCAGAGAGAGAGAGAGAGAGAGAGAGGGAGACACTGATAGTTAGGCCTGATCAGCCTGCTATTACATCCATGACCACCTACACGATCACAGAAACCTATCTATGGTAAGGAACTCGCGGTGCATGATATTAAGTTTAATTTCTTATGACCTTAATCAATCTCCAGTTTGTATTATTTTTGCTCTGAAACCTAAACTACAGCAACAGGTGGAAGTTAGGAGTTAAGACTGGGGTGACCTTTCAGCTTAACAGGACCTAAGAAAAGGAGCTGGGCTTAAGGAAGAATAGCCCTTTGATGGAGGTTGTGGTGGCTGAGGGGCTGGAAAAAGCCCAGCGCAGGTTTAGGCCGCGTGTTCTGACGCTGGCACCTGTTACGACGAGTCCAGCAGGACACAGCGATCCTGAAGAAATGTGATGCAGCTCAGGCCGTTTCCTGAGAGACTCCAGAAGCATCAGCTGGAGATGCCTGGCGTAAAAGCCGAGCGGTCACCGACTCCTTAAGGGTGCCGAGTGATCTCTTCTGGACTGCTATTAGGAAAGATCCTGTCAGACAGCAGCGAGTCGCAGCCCCTGCCTGCAGCAGGGTTACTGCGCTCGCTACGGCTTACACCCCTGGCCTGAGTACCAACACTGCTGCTGTTTATTTAGGGGGTTTGGTCACACCACTCACACAGACACTGTGCGCCGTAGGAAAAATTGCCTTCATTCCCCCATATTGCCCCTTTTTCTGAACCAGATGATCATGAATTGTAGGTCATATGGATGTATAGTTTTCAAAAATACAAGAAATAATTATACTCACATATCTATCTATCTATCTATCTATCTATCTATCTATCTATCTATCTATCTATCTATCTATCTATCTATCTGCCTACCCATCCATCCAACCATCCATCCATCCATCGGACCGACCTACCTGTCTGTCTGTATATAGCATATATGTACGTATAAATACACAGCGATGCATAAATATGGATATATTTTCTCCTGACTTGCTAAATTCTCCAAGGCCTCCTCGGCCCACCAATTTGGCCAGTCTTGCAAAATGACCTTGGGATCAACGGTGCTGCAGCCGCAGAGAGAAATGCAGCGGCTGAAATGCAACGAGACGCCGCATGTCTCAAAACGGCCAAGGTACACGTGCACCTAAGCGCCACTCACGTCGATATTGCAGGATCTAAATCGCTTCCTCTCTCCCAGACAATACTTCCCACCAATCGTTGGCCTGAAAAGAAACCAAAGACACATGATATCTGAGGATGATTTACATTCATTGTTAATCACACGTCCGTCCATTCTAAGCCGTAGTTTGGAATCGCAACCTATTTTTCAGTCTCTTCAGTGACTGATACGTCTGAATCGATCCTAGTGGCTCCCAGACAGATACAGTAAATGGGGTAGTCTGCTCAAATGTTTTATACCCTGATTGTGAAATATACATCCCATAGCGTTATTATTAGGAATTCTGCTGGCAGTCGGGGCAGAAACTTTAGGAGCCAAGAGACCAGCATTTCCCAGTCGGAACATTGCACACGCTTCCAGCGGAGCGGCTCGACACGTGCGTGGACGGCGGAGGGCTCCTGAGGACAGCGCTTTGCTCCGACCTTAAAGGGACCTCGGCACAAAGATGCTCCGGACTTAAAACAGGAGTTTCAAAACGTCTTGAGGAACGGTCGTTCTGTTCACAAAACTGACACTCTACACAAAAGCCAGAGGCATTGAACACTTAAGAATTTAACTCCGGTGTCAATAAAAAACAAAACAAACTCTGACGTCCACCACATGTGCCTGTGGCCAGAAGCGAATTATGGTGGGGGTCCATCAGCTCTACTGATTGGTCCCCCTTGGTAGTCTTAGTCAACATTGATAGGGGGCCTGGCTTTAGCTTCGCTGGATACATTTCAGAGGGAGGGGGGGGGTTTGTCACAATTTTGTGATTTTTACTACATGGTTCCAGTCCAGGTCAGGTGCAAACAGATTTCGGTGGAGGAGGGAGAGGAGGATCTGACCCATAATTTTACAATGTGGCTACATTCCTGCACCACACAGAAATTTGAGATGAAGGTAGTGAGACTATGAAGCAATGCGAGAGAAAAACATCCAAATTCAGGCCAGAAAGTCACCTGGCCTTCTGTCCCACGGCCAGATCAGGGGACCGTTAGCCAGGCTACCGCGGAAACGGCTCAGTATGCCCTTTCCATTACCTACCTTGGGCTGTCGCAGTGCCGGGTGGAGGAGGAGACACCTCCCCCGCAGGTGCGGCTGCACTCCTCCCACGGCGACCAGAGGCCCCATCCCCCGTCCACGCCCTCGGGTCGGGTGCCGAATGCCACGCACACCCGCTTGTAGCACCACTGAGGACGAAGGACGGGCAGTGGGCTGAGAGACGGAAGGGGGGAGAGCGAGGCCCGTTCTGGGAATTCTGAGACAATGTGGGTCATCACCATGGCCCTGGGATGGGTAAGTGAACAAGCGTGCTAACGGTGTGAAATGCTGATGTTCGGCAATTAAAAAAAAAATGTTCATAGTCCGCACGTCACACCCCAGCTGCCTACGCAGCATAACATCTATATCTCACTCAAGCACTTCGTTTATCTTTTTATCTGTTTCATTAATGTTATAGTAAAAAGCTAAATGCATATTTCTATACTTCATAGTCTTGTTTATATTTTCATTTTAAACCTTGATTGAGGGAACCGTGCAAAAATTTCAGTGTCTTTGAACTTCTATAACTCTGCAAATGACAAATAAAGTTCCAGTTCAATTCAGTATCTGCAAGGTGTTTTCATACGAGGTGCGTGAACTTCGCTGGCCCTTAAGGCCTGTCACTAGAGTGTGCACTGCGCGGTTTCCTCAGAAAACAAAGACAGCGATTTGAAGGTGGCTGCCCTGTAATCAGTTACATTTGGCCCGATCCAAAATACATCGGGGGGAGCAGGAGGTCAGACGGGAGGTGCATTTTTAACAGTGGATGTTCATTTAACCCACAGTGTCGATTTCAGCCCTACACTCCCCCAGCACTCGATATTAGCATGTAACAGAAACCAAAACCCTCCCCCCACAAATCATTTCTCATTTCCTTCATGGGAGAACTCCCCACCGACATTACCGTCCCCTCTTTCCTGGGAAGAATGCTCTAGCCCAGTACTTACTCCCTTCTCGATAGTGTTGGTCTGGCAGATGGTTCCTTCTGCAGCGGGGATGCTGCTGGTGATGCAGTGGTTGCTCTTGCTCATGCACCACAGCTCGCTGCAGACTTCCTGCGAAACATGGCGGACACGCATCAGTGCCGCCCCCGTGAGGCGTCCGAGCCGAGGAGGTGAAGGTGCATGAAGATAATACAGCGGAAGATGCCAGTGCTCTGCTTGCTCCTATGGCAGCTAAGCGCTCTGGTGCTTAAGTGCAGTGCTTGAAGGTTAAATGGTGAAATGCCTAAGGGGACCTGGTGTGTTCCCACACCAGAAATATGGGGCGTAGCTACCAGTGTAACTTAATAATCCTTGGGAGGACAATAGGTTGGACCTCTGAACTACTACGGGTCTGAGATCCTCACTGTTTAGCCTTTACGAAGGTACACTATGCAGTATGTGGCAAAAGTATGTGGACATCCCTATCAATTAGAGGAATTAGCTAATTAAGTAGCTAATTAGACACACCCACAACTAACACAGGTGTATGATTTAGCATCCAGCAACAAACGCTAGCGGCGGAGTGAGTGTTTGTACAGAGAAGGTGCCTTCCAGCTTGGCACTACCACAGGACGCCACCTTTCCAGTAAGTCAGTTTGCCAAATTTCTGCTCTGTTATAGCTGCCAGGTTCAACCGCAAATGAGGTGACTGTGAAGTGGAAACACTGGGAGCAAATTCAGCTGCAAAGTGGTGGGTCACGCAAACTCACAGAAGGGAACCTGATCACCCAGCATCGATACCCAACCTGGATGGTAGCAGATCCCACCAGCGATGTTCCAGCAGTTCATGGAAACCCTACCCAGAAGAGTGCAGGCTGTTATAGCAGATAAAGGCTAACCACCTTCATTTGAATACCCTTGGTTTCAGAATGAGATGTTGGACAAGATGGTGTCCACATACTTTTGGCCACATGCTATACCTGACCCTTCAATAACCCTAACTTATCCTACTGCATTAATGGATAAAATTTTACACCAGGGTGTGCAACATTGCACATAACTTGGCAGCGACTAAGCAGTTAATAAACGAGGTAATCTGCTAAATGTAGCACTCTGAGGTCTTTGACCATGAGGTCTGAGAGGCATAAACCTTAAGAACATGCTTATTGAATGACCGCAGTGTTACTCTGACGGGTCGACGGCATTGATATGAGGGCAGCTGAGGTGGAGCGTGACTGTGAGCTGGAGACGTTTCGGTCAGAGAGGGAGGGATGAGAACGGGAGCTGTGGGGGGGCAGAGCAGCGAGGCCAGACATGGGCCCAGGGAAAAGCGAGTACCCCGTATTTACACTGGCGAGACTTCACTCCATACTGGAAACGGCACTGCTCGTCCGCGTCGTACACCTGGCCCGGCGCCGTGCTGGGGTACACAAACTCCTGCTTGGGAGGCATGTTGCTCAGGCAGGAGCCCATACCTGAGCTGCAGGGGGTGAGAAAGGGAGGAGCGCGGGTTCAGGCAGCCCCAAAAACCAGAGGTGGAAATTTCAGGTCCAGAAAGTACAAATCCAGACCGTGATTTAGCTTCAACCAATCAGTTGCGCATAAAGATTCACAGTTACAGAGTACTCCACTGGTTGGTTAAAGCTAAATCACGGTCTGGATTTGTACTTTCTGGACCTGAAATTTCCACCTCTGCCAAAAACACAGGACACCGAGAGAAACACAGCCCAGTGGATGGGGGACAGAACAGCAGCACAGACCAAAAAAACGACAGTACGGGGAAAAAAAACACGAAACGGCAACCTGGGGGAATATGAACAACACAGACACAACGGGACAGGAAACATGGGGCATATATGGAACAGCTTGGACACGGCACAAAATCGTAGGAATTGTAGGGAACCAAAAGCATTCCAACAGCACTGACACAGACCAAAAATGTGACACTCTCCATTCTCACTTATTTGCCCAGCCTGTTGTAGATCGTTACAAAAGCATGAATAACCGATCACTAAAGCCAAGCTCTCCTGACACGCCAAACTGCTGGTGTGTCAGCTGTCATCGTGCTGGTGGCTGGCTCACTCCAGGAAGTTGGTGATGTAGTCCCGGCTGCAGGCTGACCACACAAACGGGTTGGTCTTCATGGTGATGTGGGCAGCCATCAGCTTGGCCATCTCCTGGCTGCGGGCGCCACACGCGTTGCCCACGCCGTCGTGGTTCATGCCAAACCTGCCAGAGGGGGGCATCATGGTCACCAAGCGAAACACACTGCCAGCTCCTTGGCGTAAGTGTGACTTACAACAAGAAAATCACGAGCATCATCTGGTAACCCTTTGGGTCCAAGCAAAGTTAACCCAGTGTTTCCCAACCCAGTCCTCTGAGACCCACAGACAGTTTCTGCTCCCTCTCAGCTCCCGGTAAGGAGCAAAAACATGGACTGTCTGCGGGTCCCCACGGACCGGACTGGGAAACACTGAGCTAAGCTACCTGCTTTTCTGTTTTTTTTTTTTTTTTGCCATATTACTGGTGTCTCCCTTTTCCCCCAAGTCCAGTCCTCCATGACATGTTAATGTTCACTATGCTCTCTCTCTAAAACTTCTCTTTTCTCCCTCTTTCTATCATTAATAACCCTCTAATACGCACTAATGTCCACAGGTGGGTAGTTCAGGTCCAGAGTGTAAAAGTGCAGACCAAAATTTAGTTTCAACCAACCAGTTGCGTGACTGACTGGTTGGTTAAAAAAAAAAAAAAACTTGGTCTGGAATTTTACTTCCTGACCTGAACTACCCACCTCTGTTAATGCAAATACATCATCATACTGACAACTCAATTAAATTGACATATAAACACCAAAGTCCAATTAAAAAGGACAACAGAAGTAACTGTCAGCTCAGAATTATACTGAGAAAGTGTGCAGGGCCTAAAGTTGAGTGAGGTGACGGCAGCTGCCACAGTGCACTCACGTGTGCCCGATCTCGTGCGCGATGGTAAACGCGGTGGCCAGGCCGATGTCCTCGTTTATGCTGCAGCTTCTCTCTGGTTCACACATGCCTCCGACGGGTGCCAGACCTGGAGGCGGGAACAACAGGCTCAGGATGGTGGGAAGGGAGCATCCACTACGGTCGCACGTGCGCACATGTGTTTTCACAAGATTATTACTCACAAAACACCCTAACACAGGGAAATACGCACACTGTGTAATACAAATATCACCTCAGTGTGACCAGAGTGCACAAAATAAGTCATTATTTACTTTTTAATGCTTTCATTGTAACTTCAAACATTTTTTGGTATGTATTAGCTAAATTGCCGGCAAACAAAAACACTTTCTGACGGATAATGAAGAAAAGATCTTTATTCGTCACTTTCAGACGCGGTTGAGCCCAGAAAGGTGGCCATTGCTGGACTGGGCCCCCGAAACCCGCAGAACCGAATCAAATCACACCCGCTTCCTGGGTTGCTGCCCTTCCCAGGATCTAAGTTATATATAGTTTCATGCCACGACACAGTGCCTTTGTATACGAGGTCAGTGTGAGATGCCTTGTTCCCCAGGCAGAGCTGTTATTCACCGTGGCCCGTACCTAGTGTTCCACATGGCTTGTTCTTGTAGATACAGATGTCGTACCTGGAAGGGAAAGTGAAATAAACTGATCTGTTTGTAAAAATACACAAGGCAGGTAAGACACAGGGGTGCAGGCACTCCTGCTGATATTCCTGCCCTAGAGTCTGTCCCCAAACTTCAGCCTGCTTAATCATCCCAAATCCCGTCCCAGTGCTATTTGAAAACGGATGAAAGACAGTAACAGGGAAACTTTTGGAACTCAGCTTAATAAAGATGGAGGTGTAAAGAAATTAGTTTTTCAACCGAATGCAAGTGAAACACATGTAGATTCTGAGCAACGCTGGGCCCATCCAGTTGATTGCAATGGGTTAACAAGTCTGAACAATTGCAGGAAAAGTGGGGCGACCACAGCAGAGATGTTTGGGGTCTTTTTCCAAAGTCGGTCTATAAACACCTTCCATTCTCTCTACAGTGCGTCTCACTGCCTGCACAGCCTATGCCTGCCACACTACTGCTTTTGTTCCATTTGATATTTCTTTTCTTTGTCTTCCTCTTGGCCCACATCACAGTTTATACCCCACCGCCTAAGCCTATCTGCTTGTAGGGCGCCAACAAGGAAAGCTGGTCGACAGATCTCCTGACGTAGGTTAGCACCCCCTGCAGGCCCAGCCCCGGGAGTCACTGAGGCGGCAGACAGCTGAGAGCTCCTAGCAGACGGACCTCCTTCGAGACGAGCCAGGGCTACTCTGGGGATTCCTACAGGCTTTTCAGACGATTTTAAGACGTGCTTAATAAAAACAAAACTGTCACTAAACACGGAGACGTAACTCATCCAGCACTCTCGGGCCCTGCCGCCGCTGCTGGATTTTTCCACCGTCACGGAAACCGCGGCACGACGAAGGCGCGCCTGACTCCTCGGAACGCACTCAGGGCCGCCGGACGCCAGACAGCTGTGCGAGTCCTGCATTCTTCTCGCTATCCAGATGTGCACTGAAGCACAGCGAGCCAGACTTCAAAACTGCGGCAAGACCCGGCGGAAAGGTGCAGCTTTGCACACCCAGTGAAAGTCAGCGTGGGGAGGAACAGCAGGGTGCTCAAAGAGGGGGGTCATGTGACCTTGCACGACTGCCACACCTCAAGTGAATGATGGAATGTGTCGGCGAAACGCAGCGAGATTCACGGCACTGGAAGTGCACAGCCAACATCCAGCAGACACAGTGACCGTGCTGTGAGTGAGAGACACAGTCACAGTCACACGCAGAGTCACAGACACACGTAGACACGTGGGACTGACCTTGTGACGAGCACTGCGGTGTCGTGGTGCGCGATCCCGTTGTCGGGGATGGCGTTGCCGTTGCCTTTGCGGTTGGTTATGGACTTCTGCCACTTGCAGAAACTGTCCAAGGACTTTCCTGCGTGGTGGTTAATCTCCAGATTGGGCTAACATGAGAAGACAGGAAGTAAAGACTGCATCACCACCGTATTGACAAAACCCTCCTTCAGGAAACATTTCCATAACCCGTCCGGACGTAAGGAACACCCATTTTGAAACAATGATCGTTCCATTTCTTTCCAGTGAAGAACCCATCTGATCATGTGATAACCCACAGTCTTCATAGGGGACAATTAGTCTCCCACAAGCAAAAAAACTCCAGAACAACCCACCACCCCTACGTGGCATCCCCTATCCCAGGCCACGCCCCTCTTTTTTATGCAGCACTGTGACCGCATTTTCTGGCCTGGTTCTAAGAGTAGCACCCACTGCCATCCCCTACATTGGCAGTGAGATCAGAATATTTTCCTGGCCTGCTGGGTTATACTCATAACACAGGAATGCACACAGAGACATAAGTTGTTATTATCCCATCCCACAATGCCCCCCTCTTTGGGGCCAGCAGGCTGCCTTGGTGCAAAGAGGCTTCTCCATCCCCCCATCTGGCTCCACTGGGCCGGGCTGGACCGGGACCTGCACTCTTTGACTGTGGTGTTTTTGCATACACATGTAAACAAGTCAGTGAACTTCTTCAACGATGGCTCTGGGATACCGAGCTGATGAATTGAGGCTGATTTCAATTACTCAGACGGCAGGTTGAAGGGAACAGTACCCTACAGTCTCCTGAAACATGACATTTTTTTTTTTAACATCAAAAATGGCAGCGTCCAAATGTGCGTCACGGCTGGGGCCTGAATGGTAGCCGGTAACAACGGGAGCAGTCATGACTGGCCGGGTGGCAGTGACCCAGAATCCACCAGCGCAAATGGCCAGGAACACGAGGCGCACCTCTGCAGGCAATTGGGGGCAAGGAGAGACACTCGGGCTAACGGCCTTGCTAACAAGGGGCTCATTGAGGCAGAGCTGCGGCTGTATCCGGGCGCCACGCAGAGTGGATGTCCGTGGCGGCGTCTGGCATCGTAAACACCACCGCGGGGCAGCTGACGAAGGCGTGAGCGCGTGCCACAGTAACTGGGTGTCACGCCGGGCCACGTACCTGGTCCTCGGTGAGCAGGATGAGGCGGGTCACTACGATATTCACTGCATTCCCCAGGCTAGAATCCTGGAACAGTTTGGCAACCTGACCTCCAAGGAAGCAAGAAAAGACCAGTCTTAAAAACGAGAGGAGCTCTGACACTCAACGGGGCTTCACAACAACAACCATTAGCCGCACCTTTCTGAAGGGCACTTTCCGCAAGTTCTCAGGCTGAAAGACAACTGGGACACTTGCAGGAGCAAAAAAACATTCCAGAAGGGCGGCGCCACTTAAACTCAAGAGCGAAACATGTTGCAGAAATGTCCAGCCGGAGACTTGGTCTCTTGTGCGAAGAGAATATTTTTTTTGCATAACTGGTCTAACAATCAAACTAAAGTACAGGCGCTCCTCTACTTATAAACTTTCAATTTGCGAACTTTCAGACATTCGAACGAAGAGGACTGTAAGTCCAAATTGTGTTCGTTGGGCTCCCATTTCCTGTCCGCAACATCAGATTTTGTTCTGCGCGCCAATTCCGCCTAATACGACTTCTGGCCGCTACTCCCGAAGCGCAGCAGCATAGCGTGCGTACTCCCAGCATCCCGGTTCTTTGTACTTGCGTATACCCAGGGACTGACAACTGAAACGCAAATACGCATTTACCTTTAAAAGCGATACATGCTGCAATCGTGAATGTGTACGTATTTTATATGCATTTGCGCTGATATTACAAGAAATGATTGTATATTTTAACCTTTATATGCTAATTCATACTTCATTTACGGTATAGAGGTTAAAATGTACGGTAATTTCTTGTGATTTCAGCGCAAATGCACATAAAATACATATGCATTCACGCTTTTACAACAATCGATTGCCACATGTATTGTTTTTAAAGGTGAATGCGTATACTTGCATGCCAGTTACGTCAATCCCTGCATATACCCTTATAATGATGTCGAATAACTTACTAACATTTCAAGTTACAAACGGCCGTTTGGAATGTATCTCGTTCGTAAGTAGAGGAGTGTCTGTATACATATAAGCCTAAGTTCCCCAAACTGTTCAAACAAGGCAGACATACACATCAACCAGGGTTGAGGCAGTGAGCAAAGGTAAACAGTTTTCTTGGGGCAGAAATTGGGCCATCCGAGCGGGGTTGGATGACTGCGTCATTTGGTGACACCATCATCTAAAACGCTACAGACGAGAACTCTCACGACTCCGGTGGTACAGTACCAAGGTTGGGAATAGCGTGTCCCCCTATCTATCCAGGCAATTTCAGGTGTGTTAAAAAAAGCATTTCTTAGCCTTCACAAATGTCCTCCACAAGTGAATTCTTCCAGAAACGACTGTTGTGACGCGATGAGAAACTTACAATATTCATGACGGCGAGGATGTACTGCTCGATGTCGCGTCGGCCGTGATAGCCCACCATCATCTTGTCAGCCACCACCAGAGTCTCCACGTAGCGCTCGCGGCTCACCGAGCGCTTCAGCGGCAGCTGTCCGCGGCCCATCTGGTTGGGGGAAGGTTTCAGAGGCCGCTGCCACCATCCTGGACCCTTGCCAGGCTTCTCATCTGAAAGGCGGGCGGGTGAGGTCAGCGGAGAGAACCACAGCATGGGCCGGTTAGCCATGTGGCTCTTTACTCTGCCGTGTGATGCTTCACTCAGCGAGCTGCAGCCCTCTAGGGTTCCCCATGGGGGTCCCGGCCTGAATCTTTGCAGAACATCAGTCTGTCTGTGTCTGCGAGCTCGAAAAACACGATCAAACTAAACCTAAATTCTCAGCGCTAAGGGACTGCAGAAACTGGACAGGGTTCAGCAGCAAATTTGAGCAGAGTAACACCTGGCTAAAGACATTTTTATACCCATAATAAAAATACCTGAATGCTGTGTTTATTTATTCAACGTTTTAATGGACTAACAGATTTCCCAGCAAGCACAGAACAGATTTATGAAAGTGAATGAACACTTTCAAAAAAGAGCACATTTTATTACAAAACACAAAGAGTATACTTTCAACATGTGATCGCTGACAGAGACATCCCATGACTGGTACAGGTTAAACAGTTGGAAGATAATTGGATGGTTGAATGATGGAGGCATAAATGGATGGATAAAGGGATGGGAGGATGACTGAGAGATGCCGAAAGAAGTCATGCCATATGTTACCTATGACCCCACAGGACTGGTCCATGTACTGGTGTCGTAGGGAAGACCTTTTGTACACCACATGGGGGCGACCCTCCCTCTCCTCCACACTGGTCAGATTATCCGCTGGCGTCAGCGGCTCAATGAAGAACTCTTCGTCCCTGGACACTATCACCCCCTGCTGGAGAAGTCAGGACATAACACAGCTTCACAGATACTGTGATAATTACCAGAATGACAGTGTACCATTATAACACCATTACTGGGAGTTCCTGTGGCTGTTTACCTGCCTGTTCTTGGTCTATCTACCCTTCATCCTATCGACACTCATCCAATCACGGGTCTCCAAAGCATGCTCATCTACAAGCCTGGACTTTCTCTTCACAGCCTCTCTTAACCTTCCCCGGGCGCTGAACGGCTCCAAGGGACCCTGACGGTGTCTCAGCATCACTTCACAAGTACCTCAGTATCGTAATGCAGCCCTTCCACACAGACCCTGAATAGGCCAATGGGTTTAAAACATGTGTTCTGTTGCTCGACATCACGGTTTAAAGTGTGCATAATCCTATCATGTATTTAGTAATGCTCTCCTGAACACAATGAATTCCCCGCTGAATTAAATTATGCCACTCTGGCCACAAGTAATTATCTGAAGTCTTTTATTTGTGCTTTTGTGCACATGTTTAATTTTCTGTTGAGGGCACGCACATGTCATAATGGGTCCAATTAACTCATAGGGCTCTCTTGTAAAACTCTTATCGACGGTGCTTTTGCACAGCTGTGTAACACTCACAAATCCATGACGGTGCCCAGATGTTAGGTCTTCCGGGGCTTTATAATTACGCCCAAGCTCAGAGGTAGGCATGGATGAACAGGTAATCAAAGCACGGTAGTCAGAGCATCGCTGTGTCAAGCAAAACACACCGTTAATTCTGAGAGGCACGTGTAATATTTTCTGCCTGTTATTAAAACTTTAGATTAATGGGGCGTGTGCCTCTGTAGGTTAGAGCCCATGGTGGGAAGGTCTCTAGTTAAAATCCCATGGTCAGTAGAGTGCTGTCACCGTCGGGCCCTTGAACTAGGCCCTTAGTTCCCAATTGTTCCAGGGACTGGCTGGCTCTGCTTTCTCAACTGTATATCTTTTTGGATAAAGGACGGTTTCCAATGAATAGAGGTCAAAAACGAACGTGACGATAGGTGTGTTCCGGTACGGGGTGGCCCAGGAGATTTATTCGCAAGACCAGCGTGTTTTGATTTCGTTCTGGGGGAACTTTGATAACTGACGCCGCAGTTCAAGTCTTATTATCCCTATAAAATAATCTCTGATATCTGAAGAAGAAAATAAATAATAAATAGTACACCAAACTGTTCAATCAGACTTTTTCAGCCCTGCCTGGTCTCTGTTTAACATCCATCATTTGACAAACTTCCAGCGATTAGCTGTGGCACCTCCACAACCATGCACTGCGCTCAAGTGACCGGAGGGACGCATGTACTGCATATTTGCATGTTTTTCTATGCAGAGCAATAGTGGTCTGTTGCGTGTGTTTGAAAGTTCGCTGGTTAATATTCTTAAGTTTTTTTGTGGAATTTCAAATGGAAAATTATATTGTTTCCGATTTTAAACTTGACCGATTATTTTGCTGATTGGCACATCAGCTAAGGGGCTAACTCCTGACTGGTCATTCTGAGAATTCTCCCGAGTCTCCCGATTGGCCACTTCAGGTCTGGGTGTGTCTCAGTCAGTGATTGCGCCCCAGTGATTGGACGGCCATACCAGTACCTACCAAGCCATTGCAGTTGCTGAGAGCCACCTTGGTCGTGTGGTGCTGGTTCAGTAGGTGACCCACGTAGTGGCAGTGCAGGGAGTAGGGGTGGCTCCAGGCCAGGCGACCCCTTCTCCAGTATTCCACGCGGAAGCGCTCGGACAGCAGTCCCTGCTGTAGCGTCAGGTTCAGCAGGAAGTTGGTGCGTGGCGTGGTCAGCTGGTAGTAGAGCTGCTCAGAGCTCACCGGGCTGTCCGCACTGCGCCGAAGCCGGGGGCGCCGTTCCTCTCCGCCCGTTGCTTCCGGAGACAGCGCTTCGCCCTGTGGCCCTACGCGTACCGGAATGGCGATCTCATAGTGGTCCAGGCTGGAGAGGAACGCCACTATGTAGAAAGAGGGGGCAGAGTCACACTGTGTCACACTGGGGTACAGCTCTAATACAAATAACATTGATGTACCCCGATGGTAAACAAATGTTCCTCAGAGTCCATTTTTGTACCTTAAAACTAGGGTACAATTAGCAGACCCTTGAAGGTATAGCCCCAATGATAAGTAATTGTACCCTCAGAGACATTATTTTTCCTGACAGTGCAGCGCATACCCCAAGGCTCACCAACGAAACTCTCCAGGTGTTCAGGAGACCCAGTAACATGGCTAGCAGAATCTGTGTGTCCTCACGCCCCCAGGGCTGTGGGCCTGACCTCAGCTTGGTGCATGTGGAACGGCATCTCCTCCCCATGTGGCCGTGGTACGTTCTTCAGGCGCTCCTCCAATCCAAAACACTCCAAAGATGTGTTTTTGTAAACTGATCTCTGAATTTGTCAGCAGTATGTGATTGCATGTACATGAGTATCTGCCTGAGATGGACTGGCACCCCAACCTGGGTGTCCTCAGCACCCTATACTTCCATCGACGGGCTCCCGACTCACCACAATCAGCGTAGGATCACACTAATAATGGTCATTGGTTCAAATCCAAGGGAGCACATTTCACTATTCTAAGTCACTGCGGATAAATGACTAAAACAGATAGACAGATGTTATGTGCTTATTGTACAGCAGCAGTTTTGCTGATGTTGCTTCTGCAGTACCAACAGAAGAAGCAGAATTATTGCGAAACTTAAAAAAAGTTCTCCAAAAAAGGGTCCTGGGGGCTTATGGGCTGATACAGTTAAGGCCATGATCTGTCTCCTAGGAAACCCTGAAATCACATACTTGCTGTCACAGGCAGAGGAATCCTGGATTTAGCATCCCGACACTGTGTCTGAATGCGCAGTGTTTACAGGGGAAATGGTGAACGTACGTGTGCCAATTCGTCAAGGTCATTCTGATCGCCGTACCACTTCACAGCATCGAAACGGGCGCAGAAAAGCAGACCCAGCACTGACGTGCCCGTGCCAGCTCAAATAAACAGATGGCAAAGCATCATTCCCTTCTCCCTAAGCGCTGCAGAACTCGGCCAGCCACGGTATTGGTCTGCAGCGTCAATTTATGGACCGTCGCTTCGCAGCTGGACAAAAGTTATTGGCTGCACACAGAAAAAGCTATTGTTGGACGGCCCGTCCAGTAAAAAAAGGGCACCTTTACGAGTTAATAACGGAATGCGACAATGAGTTGTAAATACTGTGGACAAGGACAAAAGGCTGGTTAGGACTGGAGATTAAGACAGGGCCCTGCTAGGAAAACAGCAGCAGTGCTTAATCAGCTGTATTGCTTTGGGTACACATTAGCTAGCAGGCGTTTCTAAAAATTCTTGCAGAGTCCTATCAGCTGCCCGGAGGATCCCAGTTCTGCCACATTCTTCCTTGTCCTTCCCCCCCTCCTCCCGCTCCCCAACTTGAATAATGCTGTGTAATTACGAAGCACTTCATGCACAGTGACTTTGTGGGTCTCCATATTCCCCCCCAAAGCTCAGAAGGGCCCCAAGAGGAGAACATTAAGCCTTCCAGTGAGAGCCTTTTGGCCTGCCCCCCCTCTACGACCCGCCCTGAAGGACCGAGCTGAGCATTTCCCCAGACCTGATTGATCTCTTGTTTACTCGCTAATAAGGAAGAGAACGATACCTTTATGGTGTCAATAAAAGGGAACACAGTGAAGCCCCAAGCATATAAAAACGCTCCATTTACTTGGGGTCGCTTTAATTAAGCTTTCAGAAGGGAAAGCCAATGGGAGCACTGGCCATTTTTACTGTACCGTTCCCAGGGAAATGGAGTCGTGGAAAGACCTACTTCTTTCTCTCCCCAGATGTGCAACAGCTGTCTCTGGGTTGCAGTGTGGAGAGGCTGCCTCACCTTTGCGTCGTCACCGCTTATTGCCGTAGACCGTGTTCCCGACTCCCAGACTGGGGGGGGGGGCGGTCACCACGGAGACAACGCAGCATCGTCAGGACGACACGGCGGCTCCCCTCACGGCGCCTTCGCTTAAGGTGCGCCGCGGGCGGCTGAATACGTGTTTCATATCCTCAGCAACCAGCTGGGTGTCTGACACGAAAACGGCTTTACCATGAGGTCACTTAAAGGGATTTACCTCTTTATTAGGCTCAGGTTCATATGAATAAAGCACAGTCTGCATGTGGGAAGCCGGCGCCAACACTGCACAGGAATAAAGGCCCATCTTATGCCCGTAAATATGGATTTTACAGTATATATTTCTAGAGCATATAGTCAGCAACTACACAGTTTATATGCTAATGCTTTACATTAACTGCACCTTCATAATGCATTCATAGAACTTGCAGCACACCTTCATAATGCATTCATAGAACACTCATAAGAAGCATGATTATAATTATGATTATATCCATCCAGCCATCAGTCCATCCATCCATCCATCCATTTTCCACCGCTTACCCGGGGTCAGGTCATGGGGCAGCATGGGGGACGCCCAGACCT
>JAODLC010000036.1:3772156-3792417 GCA_026781145.1 Hippopotamyrus pictus | reverse complement strand
AAGGCTGAGCCCAGACACCCTGCGGAGGAGGCTCATTCCAGCTGCTTGTATCTGCGACCTCATTCTTTCGGTCACTACCCTGAACTCATGACTATAGGTGAGGGTAGGAAATTAGACTGACTGTTAAATCAAGAGCTTCGTCTTCCAGCTCAGCTCACACTTCGCCACGTCAGAACGGTACAGCATTCACATGGCTGCCGACGCTGGATCTCCCGTTCCCTTCTTCTCTCACTCATGAACAAGACTCCGAGATACTTAAACTCGTCCACTTGGGGCAGCAATTCATCCTCCACATGGAGTGGGGCAGGGTGCCAATCCACCCTTTTCTGGTTGAGAACCATGGCCTCAGACTCAGGAGGTGCTGATTCTCATCCTGGCCACCTCACACTCAGCTGCAAACTGCCCCAGTGAATGCTGCAGGTCACTGGCCGATGAGGCCAACAGGACCACGTCATCCACAAGAAGCAAAGACGAGATCCTAACGTCCCCGAACCGGACCCCATTCGCCCCTTGGCTATGCCTAAATATTCTGCCTGACGCTAACCCAAACTCCACCTCCGGTCCCACTTTGGCCAACCCCAACTTCTCCCTTCACCACTAATTATAAATAAATTAGAATAGACGCTGAGTTAAAAAAAATGTCAGGAAACTCGTAAACTACCTGCACGTCAAGACAACCACACCAACAGAGGCACCCTGCGGCTCGACAAGCCGCCTGCCGGTCGACCTGAACCTCACTGCGCCACTCAGCAAAGGTCACAGGAGACACAGGCTGGATGAGGCTTCGCAGGAAGCAGTGTCACACACCACTGGAAACAGATGACTCTGAGACCACAGAGGTTAAACATCAGAAACATACAATGACCACTTTGTTCTGTTGTTTAATTGGTGGGACAGGGGGCATTTTTGGAGAACAGATTGCCTCAGTGAACCATCATTACCATCAGACATGCCCGCATGGCGTCCCAGGTGGACCTGTAAAGATCTTGGCCACGTGCGGCTGGGGTTTGGAGGCCAACAGCCACTGCCATTCCCCACTTCCTCATTGGTTTCCCCAGTTCCTTTGTTTAATGTGTAATGCACCATGATTAGCCCCATTTCAGCCAGAGGTTCATTTTTTGTGGTTCGCTCCCAAAGCAAAGGATAATTACCCCCAGAAGGACGACTACAAAACTGATATGAGCTGTGGGATACAACTCTGATGCAAACTGGGCACCTTAAACACAGCTACAGAGGATCAAAGTAATTCATTTATATCGCTAGCTTGTACTTTACCTGACAAATACCTAAGTTAATTAGCTACTTTACTATGGTCATTATGATCGTTTTTCAATGCAGTTTTCTGCTAATAATCCAAACATTATTCAGGAGCTTTTTTGTTTTTGCTTGCTTGTATCTTTGACTCTACAATCAAAGAGCTATTTTCCCAGTCTGTTTAAAGGATTATAGTCATTAGCGTATTCAATTTAACAACAACTATACAGCAAGCTTGTCAACTTTGGGGCTCAAACAGTGTAAAGTGTGTGGTTCTGTACATCACATTTCACCTGTATCTGAGTAAATAATCAATCCAAAGACAGAAAATGAATGAATTAACCCAGTCAGAAATAGCCAAAGTGAAAACCTTTTGCACAGTCATTTGTGTGGTCATAGACACAGCATGTGAGGTAAAATAGGGGTATGATTCAGAATGTTCAGCACACACGCCACTCCAGTAAATAAGATAATCTTAATGAAATTAAACGACACAAGATGATTAAATCCCCACCATTTCACATAATCTTTTATTGGTTAACTGTTGGTTATGATATGAGGTCTTCAATGAGTTACGTTTACGTACAATGCCGTGCTGTGCTTTTCCACTCGCCCGTTATCTCTTTGCTTGCAGGTCTGTAAGTGAGCGTCTGCCAGCCAGGGACACGTTTCCCAACTACGTAAGTTGTTAGTGTAGTTATAAAGCGGCAACCTTCTGATCACAGGCGTAGAGTCTTACTTCACAGAGCCACTCACCTGAGCCTCTGACACCTATTTTGATTGCAGGCATTCTGTTTACCACCTGAATGGAACATTTCCCAGAGTGACAGACCGATGTGACACGAGCCTCACCTTGAGACCGAGTGAATCCCTCAGCAGGCAGACTTTCGGCGACCTCTGTGGCAGCCATGATGAAGAAGACGACACAGGCCAATATCCTCCTCGCTGCTTCCATGATTACTGCTGGTAGCGTCGGTGAGGACCCCAACCCTCCGTCCCAACATGTCTTCTGCCCTGTAACTTTGCCTGTTCACCAAGATGACGCAGCGAACCGGCAGGCCATGGCAGTGGCTCCGTCACCTCAACTTCTCGGCGGCTTCGGAGGCTGAAGGAATCTGGCCGGGGCGTCTCACTTCCGTCTTCAGCCGGTGGTCGCAGAACAGACGAGTGCTGGCTGGCAAAACAGCTTCGGCACGCGAAGAGCACGATATTATAGGCCTCCCTGTGGAGATTAAAATAACCCATTATTAAAAGAGCATAACACCACGTAGGCCAGTCCCCAGCATTCAACAGAACATCATGAAGACATCTGCTCCCTCTCCCTCTCCAGCTCCTCAGGAACATCTGCTCCCTGCTGCCGTTTCTGGAGATCAGTCTGTCTCTGCTTTTGTAGAAAACACACCCTGCCAATCTGAAGGCAAGAAAAAGTAACCTTCACCTCAGGGGCTGCATCTCTCTGCTTTTGCAATCGACTTAACAAACAATTCAGAAGCGGAACCACGAAGGGGGTCCTCCGTGCGCTCTGCTTGGAAAGACATAAACCGGATATAAGAGTATGTAAGACGACATGAAAGAGAATTAAACAGTTTGAGTGAAAAGATACCTTCCCGATTAAAAAGAGACCCAGATTTTCTCATCTCATCTCTCAAGGACTGTAACTGGCAAGGATAAAAACTCACATTCACAGAACTGGGTAATAGCTGGACTTTTTCATATACACCTTACCTGTAAATAAGGACAGTTCTGTAATTGCGTAGTGTGTCCTTGACATAAATACCCAGAGTCTTAGAAACCCATGAAATTTCATCCTCCTGTTACTTTACCCACAAGCTGAAGCAAACACACTCCCCACTACAGTAATAATTAATTTCCCTGGTATTTTCCAATGGACAGTCTCATTTACCTTTTCCGTTGCTGCAGTACGGAAGCAGCATCTCTGTTGCCCTACACCCATCGCTGTGCCCACCCCACAGCCCCCCCCCCCCCACACACACACACACACACACACAGAAACACAGACACACTCAGTTGGTGGAGTCTGGGCCAAGATCCGAAAGCTGAGACTGCACATTGGCCCAGAGAGCTGGCAGCAGGCCAAATGCAGGCAAAGGTAATCGGAAGCAGATGGGAAAATGATTTGGTGACGGGGGTGAAGGAATAAGCTACATCCTGACAGAAAAGAAAGGAGAAGAAAGGGAAAAAGGAGGGGAGCGACGGGGGGTGAGCAAATGCACGGATACGAGAGGCGTGTGGGCACTAATCTCCCTGCACTGAAATCCAGTAGGGACGGCCATTACTGCCTGGGTTGGGTACGGGTTGGCACTTTTCAACAGCAACACAAATAACTTCTGCGGTTCCATCTTTCCTGTAGCCAAGGAGCTTCTGTCACAGGCTGGGAAGGCCAGTGACCAGTCTGACATGAAGAAGCCAGGTCTGACTTTCAGTTCATGGATCCTGCATGCTGGACGTATTCCTTGGACTGAAATCTCATCAGAAGAACCACCTTTCTGGATAAAGGTTTTGTCAGAAGAGAGCTCTGAGCGTGCCCAGTACAGGGCAGCTCCTGGGTAACCTTCTCCGGGGTCTGACACTGAGAGCGACGTCCATGTAGTCCCAAGCTGTCCATCAGATCTCTGCCTTAGGTCAGATGCTCCTGCTCCATCTTCTGTGAGGATTGTCACTTTGGCCCAGGTGTGACAATGCCACATGAGATATAGGTAGTGCCATATAATGAGGCTTCAAGGCCCAAGCACTACAAAATTCCCCTAACACGCAGTTCATTATCAAATGCTACACACTCTGCTTCAAGGGTTTCCCAAACAGAAATAAAACAGGGGGGTGAAAAGGCCATTTAATGTTCCTCGTATTTCCTGATTTGATGTAGGCACCACACACAGCGAATTTCAGAGCCCCCAACAGCACTTCATGATCATGTGCATCGCAGATGACCTGAAGCCCATCTCATCTCGACCCAGCCTTCACCACCCTCCTATACACCCCCCCCACCCCACACACTTGGTACAGTCCTTCTTTTCATTACTACTCATTAATGTCTTATTCTGTTGTGCGGAGATTAAGCGTGCAGCAACACAGCAAATGTTTTTCATTAAATCTTTACAGTGTTTTAGAAACCATTTTTTTATATTCTATTTTTGTTTCTTTATTGACAATGATCTGTAAAAATGTAATTGACATTCATTTATATTCATTTCTGCCTACTCAGTAAATCTTTGCACACCAAAGCAGTTCAGCATGCCAATAAAATAAAAGAACTGACCAAGATTTATGTACTTGGCAAACTAGAAACCTTTGTCTTTTATAGTCTGTTCTTCATAGTCCTTTAAAATTTTCGTTTACTCCTTCCAAAGTGTTTGGCATTAAGGAAATATGGCTCTTTTTGAACTTAAAACCCACAGGCCTGCTTTGTCACCTTTCTCATTTTAATGTACGTTCTACTCATTACGCTCCTGGCTCATGCTGGCTTCCCTATATGTTTCGTGCCGCCTCAGACAAGCTCAGCAATGACATTCTGTGTGTTCCACACAAAAGCTTCTGGGGTTCTGTGTGGAGTCCCTGTTCTTGCCTCATGTGTCACACTTCCGGGAAGGCTTCCAGGTTACTGAAACCCTGAATAGGATCGAGAAGCCGGTGTAACGCGAGTAATTTAGTCATAAAGGCCCTTAAAGCCAGGTCACCCCTGAAAAAAGGAAACAGACTTTCTGCTGTACTCTAGGCACAGTCACCGAAGTTACCCTGATACTAAATCAAGAAAATAGAATAACGTAACACACTAGGGTCAAATTAGGGACTCCGTGTAACTCCCCACGCCCCCCACCACCACCCCCCCCAAAAAAAAACATGGCTCCACTTTGTTTTCCTAAGCAAAAGAAAGAAGTATCAGATAACGAGAGCAACACCCACCCAGCAACATGCAATTTCAGGGTGTGTCAAGGAAAACCATTTAGGCTCAACATAAAAGGTCACTTGTTCTAGGGGAAAAACCTATCAGGAGAGAAATCACTGTAGAATTGAGCAAAGACCTATTTGATATGGGACTGTCCCTCTTCAGGTAAAAGCAGTCCCTAATACCCAAAATTAAAACACAATTGCTGAGTTTTTTTGCTCTGTTTCACCCAGTAAAGTCTAGGCTTATAAACGGTAAACTTGGTTTTCACTTACTGCAAAAACATGAAGACTGCGGTCAGGAAATAAGTTCAAACATATGACCATTAGGTTATTTCAAAAGGCAGACGCCTTTAGCATACCCCACAGTAAAAGACTCACTGAAGACATTAAGTCACCATGCATAATTATCTCAATATACTGTTCAGAAAATAGCTTGATACAGGTAATGAACAGGAACCGGATTTCAAAGACACAAGTACACAACGCTTAACTGCTCAGGTTTTGTTTTCCCTGAGAGCAGAAGAACGGAAAATCGTCTCCACATGAGGCTTTCAAGTCTAACCTTTGCAAATCAAAGAAACCGGGACGATAATGACATGCATTCGTTTAGTGTATTCTAGTGGGAGAGAGTTTATGGTATTTACTTGCAGTTAATTAAAAAAACAAATAACCACAAATGAGCGCAAATGCAAAAAGCCACCAAAACAATGAATATTCCATATGAATACACAGTGCCGGTTGGATCCCATGTGGTGCCCTTTGCACTGTGAATACTGCGGTTCTGCATTTCCGTTATTAACCGTATGAGAAAGCCTGAAGTGACCCTGGTAACTGATGTCAAAGCCACAGCTCGGGGGATATTATTGCGCCAGTTCCTTGAGTTTAGTTCACGTGTGGTTCAGCTTCAGCTCACAATCTGAATATTAATCAAATTGTTTCCTCGCCGGCTTTACCTCAACATTTTAAATGACTGAAAACAGACCACAAAATGTTGTTATTACAGAAAAAGATATGCTGTACTTTTGCATACAATTTTTTTTCAAACCAGTTTTGGGTACTATGAAATTCTAAATACTACTGTGCATACGTGGAAGTGCACAGGATATAGAAGTGTACACACAAATAACAACTGTCACTTATAATTTGCAAACACGCTCGCTCAATAAACACACTCAAATCACACATATTGGTTATAAACTTAGCGTTTGATCGACGAAAAATAAAATATGAAAAAAAAATGTCCGTACACTGTGGGGAATATATGAGGGCACTACTCAATTATAGAAAAACTTGTCTTAATAAATCAGATTACAAGCAGTAATAAAAGTCATAAAAGTATTATGAAACCAACTACCAATTTATAATATGTTTAATTAAATTCTAAATACCGATAATAATATTTAGTTTATCTTTATTACCCTCTTCTTTGCCTTCAGATATCAATGCTCACCGCTTTTTTCATGCATAATTACTTTAGTCATACCTTCAAAGTTAATTTCACGCCGTGTGGTGCGACCGTCCATTCATATCGGTTCAGCTTTCCGCCTGCTGCTGCTTTAGTGCTGGACTAGATCCGTGACCAGATTCATGCTAGACTGACGAGCGCTGGACAGGAGCCATGTGACCCAGACTGGCCGGCCGGCCCCTAGACGCTCACAGCTCCCCGCAGAGCCGCGTCGGATCGGTGCACAATGCAATCCTCCAGATTACATTCAACTTCTGTGCGTCCGTCAGCAACAACAATGATGTGTTTCATTTTTATTCTTTTCAACGAAGTTGGTGAAACAGCAACGCTATAAAACGTCATTTGGTAATCTGCTGTATGTGACAGACTGAAAATAGACCGAAACAGTGCAATGCGTGGCTTCCAGCACACGACGTCTGGCCAAGCTGTATTAAAAACGAATAGAAATGCATTGTGATTCTTTGTTTTCTAATTTTACTGTTATAAAATAATGTCATAACCGGAAAACAAGCTATTCTGACTTATCTTTAACCGAAGCCAGATACTACTTTTATTTTAAACGCACTCACAAAAATCAACTTTGTTAAGCGCCGTTTTTTGAAAATAAATACATATCCGAAAATGCCCCGTGCTTTATTACGTTATTTATCGTTGCAATATTCAACTACCTAACATTCACCTGATTACAGCAGCTATACCCCTCCTTTTGTAAATCCACAGAAATTAAATGTGTACATGTCCAAACACTGCATCCACATAAACACGTTTTCTGCAGATGTAAAAAGTACTGTAAATACCAACCTTTGTCTGCTAATGTTAATGTTTTAAAGCACGATCTTTCCTTATGTGAGTTGAGATGACAGGCGAATAACTGTAAAATACCCAGAACGTTTCCTTACAACATTCACCTTGATTGCTTCTAAAAACTTACAATTGCTTTTCCAGATCACTTTCAAGAAGAGCCGGTAGTGTCCCGCATAGTGGCTAAGCTGAAGCGGTGGGTTCAGTGACTCGTACCCACACACCCAAGATCTCAGTGAGAAAGAAATGAAAGTACGGTATCACTCACACTGGAAACAGCGATCACCAAGGAGCAGGAAGTAAGAAAAGTAATAGCGGTCCGGTCCGCAGAGGAGACCTATTCTCCTTCTCTCTCTCTTTTTTTTCCTCGAAAAGGGATCGCTTCATATCAGGAGACTTGCATCATTTTGCCTTATATATGTATATATGTGGCTTTTGGTTATATGCAGGATAGTTTTTTACTTTGTTATAACATTTCTGTATGTTCAATCTACTGGCTTCTATAGCATGTATAATATTCAGTAAAACAATGACTGTAAAACCAAGTTCATAAACTGAAAAATACTGAGTAAGAAGCTGGCACTAGGGTAAGATAGATGTAATGGCCTTTATAGGAAGATTTTCTGTTTTTATTGATGTTTTAAATTTGTTATTCTGTTGCCATATCTTGGTGCTTTATAACCCAGAATTTGAATTGCTGGATGGATGGATGGATGGATGGATGGATGGACTACTACTACTACTAATAATAATAATAATAATAATAATAATAATAAGAAGAAGAATAAGAAGAAGAAGAAGAAGAATGAAACTCTTTCTCTCCTTGGCTAAGATCAGAGCGCCCTCTGCTGGAATACTTAAGTGCTACGCCTTTCGATTGTCACTGGGAGTTACAAAGTACAAGATGTGCAGCCAGGGGGCGACTTTTTACCTAAACAGCGAAATCAACAGCCTAAGCATATATAAATAGCAGGGCTGCACGATGATTTTATGTACTACGATTCCCTCGTGCAGTCCAAATATGTGAGGTTAAGCTAATCTGTGTCTCCATATCGTGAATATATGTAAAACTATATGTAAAATTGCTACCCCCTTTTAAAGTATAGGAAAGTTAGCATATATTCTTATACAAATGTCCATTCCAAACGTAAGTGACATTCCCTCACAATGCAGGTAATGTGCCTCATTTGGGACTCCCTTAGCATCCAAAGCGGTGGTAACCAAGGGTTCTCCAAAGAGACACAGTCCCAAAAGAGTCCGGTCTTCATTCCAGGTCACTGGGTAGCGTCCAGTGATAAAGGAACATTGGAAAAACATGGGCTGCTCTTACACATTTTACAATAAAAATATTGCATCATGTACCTGTACATAACTTGTAATAGGAAATTTTTTGTTAAAAATATCTTAGCCCATTGTGGCCTGTCTGCGTGTGGTGCATGATTTTAAAATGGCAGTAGTTTTTAATCTTTTTTTTTTCAGTAAACTACAGATAACTGAAACCGCGGATCCCACTGTAACCCCCTCCCTCCATCCATCCATCCCTTATCTACCGCTTATCCGAGGTCGGTTCGCGGGGAAACCCAGACTTCCCTCTCCCCGGCCACGTCATCCAGCTCCTCTGGGGGAATCCCGAGGACTTCCCAGGCCAGCCTAGAGACTTAGTCCCTCCAGCGTGTTATGGGTCTTCCCCAGGGTCTCCTCACAGTGTAACGTTGACTTAAAAAAAACAATCAGTTTTTAAGACCTGTCTGTATTCCATTTACGACGTTTAAGTCCTCACGTTCAGGCTGAATTCTAGCCTTTTTAAGGACCCTTGGAAATTCTGACTACGCTGTTCTTACACCGGCGAAATCGCCTTACGACGCATTTCTCCCTGTCGTTAAGTGACTGTGATGGGGGGCCCAGGCTGATATGGGTTGGGGGGCCTACGTGAGCTATTTGAGCTATTTTTGGAGCCGAAAGAGAAACGAGGGAGAAGTAAAAACGATGGAACACCAATCATATGCAATCCAAACGCGGGTCGCCGATGTTCTGACGAGTTGAGCTACCTATCGAGACGTGCTACCGAGCCTTTCTGCGCATGTGCAGTTCCACCGTTTTGGGATTAGGGTTAGGTTTTAGGGGTTAGGGTTAGAGTAAGGGATTTAGGGGTTTTGGGGAGGTTAGGGTTAGGGCTATCGATTAGCACTAGGGCAGCCTAACTCGACAAAGTAGCTCAACTCGACAGAACACCGGCAGTAAAACTTACCGATCAGGGTGGGGGGCGGGAGTGCTGTCAGTAAAATTCGACGATCTGGGGGAAGGGGGGTGTGCCAGCTTTTGCTATAGTTAGTCTTGAATTTTTGCAGACGTTCGTTTAATTGTGTTCTCTCCACGTCTGTTTGTAATTTGTTACCCACTCTAGTGGGACAGTAGTCGCTTATCTTTGACATTCTCTTCTTCTGTCACGCTACTTCGTGCAGCAAAAAAACCGTTAGGAACACCTGTTTTATAAGAAAGTCTCGAGTAGAATAGTCCATTACAGCCGGGACGGGGGGCAACTTTGTCTGCCACTAAAATGCACATAACAGATATTTGCTATAATTTTAAATGATCATATTATCTTATATCCATAAATGTAACTGAAGGAAATTTTGTCTTCATGAGGCCCCCAGTTTTCGGGTGGCCCTGGCGGCTGCCTACCCCCCCCCCCCCCCCCTTATGGTAAGTCCGCCCCTGAGCGACTCATGGCTATATTGATTCTGCCAAGAGAAACTTTATTGTACGTACATTATTTCTACTATGTATAGCCTGTATAATTATCATATCATTCCTCCTTTTACTGTATGTTAGTGTTATTTTAGGTTTGATGTGTTACTTGGCATGATTTGGTCGGTTACTTTTTTCGGCCTGGAAACGCTGAAAAAATGTTCCCATATAAATTAAGGGTAATTGCTTTTTCGCTTTTTCGCCAGTGGTGTCTAGTGAAAGCCCTCAAGAGCAGCTATACTGTCAGAAAAAGGGTAAACGTGTATGTTTGCTTGTATCTGGGGCTGTACCTTCAAGGGTCTGCCAATTGTACCGTTAGCTGCAGGTAAATATACATTTTAAGGTACAGAAGGAACATTTTTATACATTACTGTTGTTTGTACCTAGGGGATGTTCCTCAGAGTCCATTTCTGCACCTTAAATTAGACTAAAATGTACATTTACTTACAGCTAAGGTACAATTGACAGATTCTCATTAGGATGCTGTTTCAATTAACCCTTTAATCTTTTCATTGTTTTTTTTTTTTTTTTGTATGTCTGTCCTGTGTGAGTATATTGACAGCGATGAAAAACCAGAGACAAAATCCTTGTATGTGTTAACATACTTGGCCAGTAAAGATGATCCTGAAAATGGTGCCTTTTTTTTGACAGTGTATGGAGAAGCTATCAAAAAAAGGCTCCTTTCAGAAGCTCAGGAGCTTCTGCGCTCCTGCAAGGAAAATGGTGGAAAATGTGCAGAGAATTAAGGCTGCAAGCTTGATGTGACAAAGCAACAGCCTTAAAGATACTCTGAAGGATACTGGCTGCCTAACTGAGGTGAGGTGCCTGGTCACGTGGCCTTCCATTCGCACGTTGCATATTTAATATGTGAATGTGATGAATTCAGTGTCTGGTTCCCTGTAATGTTTTTTTTTTCTTTAAAAAAACATCCAGGTAGGAATAGGTGTAGAAAATCGGAATTATCAGGTAAGCATTTTTCGCTGTATGTTTCTGGATACATAGCCTTAGTTTGAGTATTATTTTATCAGTGTTGTCAAGAACAGAGATTTGAAGACCCAGTGTGTTGGAGACGAGGATTTTATTTAGCAAGGGAACAGGCAAATGGAACTTGAATCATTGGGCTGGGATCGCTGTCAGGTGTCACCGGGCGCGGATGGTCGAGAACTGGGGGGATTAATCCTACAAACACAGGAGAAACTTGTGATGAGTACAGGGGGTGCGAGGGATTCGGATGGGCTGGAAAGACAATGGGTGGGAGAGATCGGGCAAGATGACACTGGAAACCCACTCAGTAAGTAGGATAATCAACAATACCTCTGTCACGTTCAGCTCCAAACGATCCTCGTGTGTGCCATGCCCCCTCATTACCTCCTGTCAACTCCTGATTGTTCCTACCTGTGTCTAGTTAATTCCAACCTGTCCTGTGTATATTAGTCCACGTCTTCCTTAGTTGAGTGTCCGTCATTGATGTTTGCTATCGATCTACCCCGTGTCGTTGCCTGTTCCGAGATTAAATCCCCGTTTTACCCCACTTCCTGGCTCCTCTCCCTTGCTTGCCCGTTCGCCTACCCGCGATCGTAACAACCTCATACTGAGTGAGAGAGTGAACAGGGTTGAGTACTAAGCAGGACAGGTGCATCATGTTCAGTGCCTTGATTCTGCCGTTTTTCACACGCGGGACGTGACAGTTGTGGTGTTCAGCGTGAGGTATGTCAAGTAAGTCAACAAAACTGCAACGTGATTTGCAATTAGCATGTTCAACAACTGTTTGACCTCTCTGGTACATTATATGATCAGTGTAAAGGAATCACATGACCCCCGAAAACCCTTATGTACAGTAAAATAAATCTGAGTTGCATAATTGGAGAGTAAGAGTGTATTTTTGTCATTAGAGAAGAAAAATGATGTAGCTAAACATTTGCAAGGCTGATGCACGCTGCCCCCCATACTTAGCAAAATTGTAGATAATTAAAGAAATATTTTTTGTCCATAAAAAGTATCAGATATTATTGAAGTGAAATCTGGTAAAAGGCATAAAAGGTATTTACTGTTAATAGGGAATTTTCTTTGGAGCAGAAGACAGAAAATCACTATAATAGAGCTTTGCACTTTCACTAAATACCATGAAAAGCATGAAACCCCAAGCAGTGTTGACCTCTGAATTTGGGTTTTAATGTTTTTTTTTGCTCGTACTAGTGATGCTACTGCCATTAATTACAGTACAAACATCCCTTATAAGGACACGCCTGCAGGCACGTAGCCACGCATTAAAAAAACGGGTTAGAAACCTCCCTGAGAATTTCTTTGGTCCCGACCAGGAACATAACAAGGTAGTAAAACTGTGAGTTTGAATTTCCCTGAAAATGTGTATTGCGGTCTGTGAAACCTATAGAGGGACGCCCCCCATCGGTGAAATTTACCGTGACGACCTATTGGTAGGGTTGCCAGATCCCCCAAGGAATTTATGTTTGGCTACGGGCCTGGCCTGATGTGTAGGGGTCCATGGCCCGTTCAGGTGGACACGGCAAGACGTCTGTTTGGAATCGTCTTTCAAGATTTTCACATACAGCACTGGTGGGAAGGAGAAACTATGACTATACGTTTTGATACAACCCTTTCATCCTCCAGGGAATAAAAAGCAACGCAATTGAGTCACTTTATACAGTGATTTTATTTTTTTCCACTTCGACCTTCTCTCTGTGATTGTATAATTTCAGCTCTGCAATGTGAAAAACACCTCAACTGACACACATGTACAGAGCATTGCCCCCTGAAGGTGTTCTGATTCGCTGGCAGAAGAAAGTCACTTATATTCCGGTTCACTAGATGCATCGTGTCACTTTTGAAAAGCTCATCATTAGGATACTGTTTCAATTAACCCCTAAATCTTCTACCCTCCAGTGAGGGCATGATTTGTTTATATGCAGACTCAGCGGTTTTAAGGCCCAAGTCTGGCTCTGGTCAACAAGGTGATACCACAGGAATACAAGGCAAGTGGAAATATAGAATTCAAAATCCACTACTGCTTGTTTTTAATATTTTTTTTTTCCTTGTAGATGTCGGTGCAGATATTGAGTGCGTCACTGGCAATTGCTCTTTGACATTTGGCAGTTAAACAAAGACAAGGAAGTTGGTTGCTGCTTCTGAGAAGCAGCTAGAGAATCCAGAACCGTCTGCGTCGCCCCACGTGCCCTGGCTTACGGCGGCGCTGACGCTGGTTTTCAACCAGATGTTGACGAGCGGGCCGAGCCTTCAGCTGTAGCCGTCGCCTGTGAGAGCCTTTCGCCGTGCAGGGGCCCTGAGACGTCCGGCCTGCTGCCCGTCCACAAACCGAACTCACCTCACCATTAGCTGAAGAAATCCACGGTGAGTGCATGCAAGCTCCTGTCCCGTTCTTTATTCTGCTGTGGGCATCTGACAGCATGTCTTCATATACTCAGTCAAATGCTGTCAAACACAAACCACTTAAAATAAAGCAGCAGAAAAGGTCAGATGTCTGGATTATGTACCTGTCATGCTAATTTTTCTTTTTAAAACCAAACCCTATAAGTGTCCTTTTATAATCATTGAGTATTTCACACGCACCTGCGGTTGAATAGCATGGCTATAATTTCTAACCGTAAAAGACTAACTTTGTCCTCCATTTTGCCTTCATGAAACCTGAACTTAAAGCACCTAACGAATATTGCTAATCTAAGCAATAATATCTAAGCAATATTATATTAACTGCTGCTTTCATTAAACATCTTTAAACCACATCATGTTATGCTTTTTAATACTACTGTGCCTTTATGTTATTTTCATATGAATAATATAGCAAATGAGAAAATATGCATTTATATGTTTCAGTGTATTTAATGCTTTAAATTGCAGGCAAAATTTCAAAATCAACCCTGCTTGTTACATAAAGGAGACCAAAAATAAAAATAGATCATTTTTGGGCAAAACGCTACAACATGTCAATTTTATAATGTAGCCCTGAGACAGTAGCTGTAAACATGAAATACATATCCTTTATGTTCAGGTTCTCATATGATATTTTCATGCCTTATTGATAATTATGGATTTTCATGTGATAACTTCAGTAAGCAACAGGAATAGTTGAAATTACAATGGCTTATTATATTCAGTTTATGTAACTTTTAGCCGAAGTTAAGAAAACCCACAGTTATTGAGTGTTACATATTTTTTATTTGCCTGAAGCATGAGGGAAATCATAATTAAAATCATAATTGGACTGTGATATATTACTGCATTTTCAAATCCAATTTACCTTCTAATTTGAAAGAGCCATTTTAAGGCAAATGTTTTCACCAAAAGTGTGTGCGATTAATATTTTTTCTTTGCCAGTATAATCAAGACACAACTGCAAACTGTAAATCGGTTCAATACACAGATATAAAATAATTCTCCTGAGCAAAGTGTGGATGCCTGTTACGTTTGAATGAAGAGACGAGATACTAGCATGACTCAGATAATTGGGCTCCTTTAATATCGACTGACTGCAACTTTCTGATTGATACATTTGAGGAATAAGAATACAGCACTAAGGAGCATAAAGCAAGGGAAATATATAATGTAACAGCCGTTTGATAGATGACCATTAAAGGCAGGAATGCGGGGGCAGATTTTAATAATCGTCTACGTGTCGGAAAAATTTGCTTCTGGTTTGGGTTTCCGTTGAAACAGATTTAGCTATGAGTTTGTTTATAGGCCTAAGCCGTGTCGATAACATATACTGAGAACAAATAAATAAAGAAATAAACACTGATAGTAAGTGTTTATTTTTTACCTAGTCCCCTTTTAAGAAATTACCTTGTCTATGTCTGCAAAATCAGACGAGTCACGGCATTATAAGCTAGATCAAGAAGTTGGCAATGATCCAGTGTATTTTGTCTGAGATATGTAAGCACAAAATGCATGGCTATGGAGGAATATGTGTGAATTTCTTTTATATAAATGGCAATACACAGATAATACTGTCCTGCATGCAAAATGTGGAGCAGGTGGTTACTTCAGGGGCAGACTTGTAAAAAAATCAACATATCCTCAGATGTTATCTTTACTGCTGGTGTCATTATTTAGGTAGAAATCAAGCACATGCCATTAGTACTTAGAAAGTAATCCTACAATTTATGATGTACTGTATTAAAATTCGGTTTCTTATTTTCTGGCCCTTACAAAATGCACGGCTGTAAAAGTGAACTCTTTTTTTTTTTTTTTTTTTTTTAAGGTAAAATCTTACTCATGCAATAGGCCTGGTTCTTGCACATTACTTGTGCTGGAGTGTGGGATGTATAACCTTTAAAGCCTCAAGCTGCCACTCATAGATCCATAGAGTAACACCAATGAGAGCACAGGAAAGGTATCTATGCTCAGAGATGCTATCGCTGCCCCCTGTATATTTTGCCTCTCGACTGTAGGCTCAGTGGAGCTGAAAACCATTTCTTTCAAGATGAACGCTGGGCATCGAGTCTCTGTGCTTTGCTGTTAGGTATGTTGGTTGCATTTTCTGTTTTGTGACCTTGATTGCTAAGAGGAAATGACAGATTAGTTGAAAAACTGTGCATGATTTAATACTCTCTTCATTTCTATAGTTTACAGACTGGTGCTAGAATTAGGGCTTCAAGGTATTTTTTTCTTTATGGTACATAGGTAATGATGCATAGAAGTACTCTATATATACAAAGATATACAAATAACAAATAAATGTTTAAGCATTTTACTTTTTCTAAACAATGTAAAAATTATACCAAAACAAAAAATATTTAACGCATAGTCAAATTTAGGACAATAGTGGTCAAATACAGAGGTTTAGCGCTGTATGGATGCTAAGGGTATTCAGCGTCATGTAGTAGGCAGAAATTTTGTCATTTAAGAAGTTTACAAGTTATATGGGTGCATGAAATAAAAAAAAAAAGTTTTCCAACACAGTGAAAAAGAGCAAGTGCAGCACTTTCTTCCCGCTGTCTGACCAGCGCCGTGCACCCTTCGTACCTTTAACCACAGTACAACAGTTGACTTTCAGATGATACACATTTTATTTAGTGGAATGGAGGAAATTGTAAAAGGTCTGAATTATCGTGCTATACCAAAATAAGGCAGAATAACACAACTGAGAGGTAAGGATGGAAAATTTATGTCAAAACGGTCGTGCCTTTTCACTCTCACTGTGCTAATGAGAGAGTAAGTTTCGACTTGGTTCATAGACATGAGGTGATTTTTTTTTTCTTGCCACACAGACTTTATCTTATCCCTATTTTTACAGCTACAGCAATGATGTCTCCAATTATTGTTTTCCCCTAGAAATTTATACTAGTCTGATTATGGGGACTTCATCTTGTTTTTCTGATTTTTTTTTTCCAGCATATGTCAAATTTAGCTACTTGAAACTTCTTCCGAAGAGTGTTTCGTGTGTACGCATATTGTCTAGAAGAGCTCCTCCAGTCTTAAACACCTTCATAGTGCAGAAACCTGCCACACATCTCTACTTCTTGGTCTCATCGCTCCTTTGCTGTGGCCAGAGGTTGCTGTTCTGTAAGGTGCTCTTTAGCCAGATGTGTCATACAGTTGCCTTTGCTTTTGTTGTGGCTGTGGTGGGCTCTCTGTCAGGACCTCCCTCATAAATGCAGGCAGGATTATTGGCTGCAGCAGCCCTGTCTGGGTCCTCCGACCTCTGCCATGGGAACCAGCACTGGTTGGAACCCTTGATTCTAAAAGAGAGCAAATCCTCACATCCTGCTAACAAATAAAGGAATTCTTCCTGTAGTGTTTCTACATATACAAATCATAATAACAATAATACTGTGTATGTTAGTCAGAATAACATTTTTATTATTGGTCTTGATCTGTAAATAAGTTTGAAGCAACTTCTACATCTTGCCGTTTTCCCTTCTGTCGGCTGTATTACGCAGCGGTTCAGGTAAATTTGTGCGAAAACTTCCCTTTCCTTCATCCTTTGTGTATTTGTTACTTATGTAATTGTGGCAATCTGTACCAGGCCGAGGTCAACATCACGGTGGACATTTTGATCAAAATGCTTTTTTACATAGTATTTAAAAACAAGTCTTGCCACGGACACGTTTGTCTGGGTATGGAGAAGTTGAGGATCCCGGTTTGGCAGAGTTAAAAAGTCCACTAATGTCCACAAGCTATTGAGAAGACTGGCGGCACTGGGGATGTGAATGTCACAGAGACTCGAGCTGATCGTGAAGTGGAGAGCAGAAGGGCGCGAGCAGGACCCTTCATTAGCCTAAAAGCCCTTTAGTTTTACTGCACATGGTTACGTTTCCATGTGTTTCACTGAGGGTGAGCTAGATGTTTTTGCTGGGGAATCCTGAATGAATCCTAAAGAAATTCGATGGCTTTACCACCTTCAGCTTCTTCTTGTCCTGTCTGGTGCAAAAACTATGCATCTAGCAGCCATTGGCAAAAGCGGGCGCCAAAGATGAAAGGATGTTCATTTGTTTCTGGGATTTTATTGGGCCAATAAAAGCAGCTTCTACTACTATAACAAATGAAAAATACTAGAATAATTAGGCTGCTCAGTTGTTCTAAAATGTAAATCACAGACAGCAGTACATTCATATATAAATTCAGAGACAGCCAGTACCAAAGTATAATGACATATAATGAAAGTTAGAAGAAATAATGAGCTTTAATCTTCTAATGTTTGACGCAGGGGAATGCTCGCCTTTTCAAGCTTCAGTAGAGCACGGAAAAGCAATCATGATTTGTGGTATAAAAGTTTTCCAAGACTTTTCACTTTCCCACATGCACGGCCTAGATTTGTTCACCACCGCTCTTATAGGACAGCCAAGGTCAGTGCATGTCTTATTCCAAAACATACACACAATTATCTTCACAACATGCACTATTTTGACGTATTTATTCTACAGCAGTATAAACTGACACTTTACCTAAGGCCATGTTTTTAGTAATTTATAAAACATTCATAACAAATAACACATTCACAAGGCGTTATAAACATAGCTATAAATATTTATCAAAAGGCATAACACATTATAACCATGTTTATTATGCATTATGACTGCCTTATGAAGCTCTCATCTATAATGCACTATAGATACATTTATAATGCAGTACAAAGCATTCTTAATGCTTATACTGACTATTATAATGCCTGCGGAAGGCCTATTTTATACTGTTATAAGGTACAGGAACTTTTGAAAATGTATCATATTTAATGCATTTTGACTGACGGCACTGTGTGTTTTTGATCCCTGTATTTGTTGCTTTTGTGCACCTGGCTCCATACTTGCATTCTGCTAGCGACTTCCAGACTGTAATCTGATTGAAGACGCCTGTTTTCCTCTGATAAAACAGTTTTGACGTCTCTATGCACCACTTGAACACTGAGACATTTTCCATTCTCTATCAGCTTAATCTTTGCTGTCTACATGTTAATACTTTTCATGCTGTTCTGCACTTATTTGTGGTTCACACGAATTTCTTCGGTATTTTAGCCGAAATTTGATGAGGATATTACATAATATTTAGCAGAAACAGTAAATAAAATAACCCCCGTTAAATGAATTTATTTCATTGATCAAGGTATTTCGGACTAAGTCGAATTTTAAATGAAAATTTAAAATAACCATATTTAGTGTTTGATGTGATTTTTACATAATGTTTTTCCATAAAATTCTACATTTAATTTTCTCAAGGCATATCATCTCAAGTATTTCATTGTAATTATGTTACTGAAATTGTATTACAGATATATCTTTATTATATCAAAGGTATTAATGCCCAATACAATTTCATGTAGGGAATTACATCTAAACGCCACTTTGGAGCCTGTCGACCAGGTGCTTCGTTTCATTGCCTGGTAAATGCTTTTGGCATCTCCCTGACATGGTACTAAAGAGCTGCAGTTGTCTGTTGTAGAAGCCATGGAATGCTGAAGAGACACCTGCAATTGAGCGCGCGGCAGTCTACGATGAGGAGAAAGCGTGAGGGGGCGAATGCTCTGCTTCCTGTTTTGCGGCTGTGTTCCTTTGCGCCCGTCAGTCCTAGTTAATGCAGTGCAACGCAAAACACTTGGTTTCTCAGCGCACGGTGTGCAACACAGAAAAACACGCCACGTGCCTTAGAGCTACCAGCAAGGCAAGACCATGCCTTTGATAATAGCGGAAAGTTCCCACCGGGGTTGTTTTTACGGTCTCACATGCAACTTTGTCACAATCTGCTAAACGTCCATGTAAAAGTCAAATTAGTGAATGAAAGGTTTTGCTTAATTTCTGCATTTCTGACAGCTCGTCTGTGTGTCTTTTGCTCCCCTTTCCACATTTTATCCAGGCACACCGGTGAGCGGAATACACGTCCATCATATTCATTGCGCGCCAAAGTATCCCAGTACAGACAGAGCCATTCTCCGCACTCCTGACGGCCAGAGACCCTGACTGACACTCACGCAGGCTCGCTATGATAGACCCAGCCTCTGAGCTGCCTTTCTACTATGGCAGCATCAGCCGCGCCGAGGCGGAGGAGCAGCTGAAGCTAGCAGGGATGTCGGACGGGCTCTTCTTGCTGCGACAGTGCCTGCGCAGCCTGGGCGGCTACGTGCTGTCCATCGTGTGGAACCTGCAGTTCTATCACTACTCCGTGGAGAAGCAGCTCAACGGCACCTATTGCATCTCAGGCGGCAAGGCGCACTGCGGCCCAGGTGAGCTCTGCGAGTACTACAGCAAGGACGCAGACGGGCTGGTGTGCAGCCTGCGCAAGCCGTGCCTGCGCAGCCCCGACACGCCCATCCGCCTGGGCATCTTCGACAGCCTGAGGGACAACATGATGCGCGAGTATGTGCGGCATACCTGGAACCTGGAGGTGAGGCCTCTTCCCCACTGACGCGTTGCTGCTGCGTCGCTGCTGAGTCACTGCTGGCCAAAATTTTCTGTAGGGATCCCCTTCATGCAGCTGCTTTGACGGGTGCAGTGGTGGCCATTTTTAACGAGTCGCAAAGTGAAAATTCGTGAAAGTAGTTACTGGTCCAAGCTGATGTGGCACCCCAGGCAAACATCACCACCGGCGCCCCCCCCCCCCCCCCCCCCCCCCCCCCCCCCCC
>JAODLC010000036.1:3756916-3772109 GCA_026781145.1 Hippopotamyrus pictus | reverse complement strand
GCAAACACCACCCCCGGCGCCCCCCCCCCCCCCCCCAATCCGAGGCAAACTAAAAATGGCTGACAAGCCAGCACCTCCTCAGTAGTTGCCATCCTAAGCAGGCGCCCCCAAAAAGATTGACCAGATTGGAGTAGTTATCAGAATTGACTGGGATCCCCTCCCATGTCCTGGAATTTCTAGGATATTGTCCATGCACACGGTGACCATCTACCCTGCATGGAAGATGGACTCTGCCCCCTACTGGATTTGTTCTGTCCATCATTCGTATGTCCTTGCACTTACTTAGGGGTGTAGCTAGATGTGGGCCACTACGGGCCTCCTAATAAGGCTGGCACTTTTACAATAGATATAATTTGGTGGAGGTGTGTTTCCCAAGCATGTAAATGATCATTTTTCATATTCAGGGGCACCGATAAAGTGCTGCCCCCCCCCCCCAATCTGCCAGGGTACCCATGCCCCTGCTACATGCCTGACTGTCTTTATGGGTGTGATGTGATCTGTCCTCAGGGCGAGGCCATGGAGCAGGCCATCATCAGCCAGGCCCCGCAGCTCGAGAAGCTGATCGCCACCACCGCCCATGAGAAGATGCCTTGGTACCACGGCAAGATCTCGCGCATGGAGGGCGAGCGACGCCTTTACTCCGGGGTGCAGCCCGACGGAAAATTCTTGTGAGCTCAATAATAATAATAATAATAAAAATCCTTTGTTTGCCACTTGCACACGTATGAGTACAGGCTCATTGGAGTTCTTCGCTTCACCTGCCCCATCTTGCCCTCGATAGCTTGGGGCTCGCAGCACAGGGTCAGCCAACATTTGGTGCCCCTGGACCTGGGTGGGGGGTTAAGGGCCTTGCTTAAGGACCCACAAACACGTGACATTTTTGCCGATGCCAAGATCCGAGCAGTGATTTTCCGATTACAGGCAAACTCACCGCCCTTCAAGGCTTGTTACATAACGCCTCACTTCCTCTCAATGTTAGGTCAAGCACAACTTGTTTACGAGGTTGTGCAACAACACTGTCACGCTATTAGCTGAACACACCACTCTCTGTCCATGCTGACTTTCGCAGGTTATGAACCCATCATACACAGATATAGCTGCTATCAAATACGTTCACTGATTTAGGGTACAACAGAAAGTCGCTACTGGAAAGTCAACCTTTCTTTCATAAGCATTGAAACTCGGCATTGCCAGTTAGCATTATCTGCCAATCACAGTGTCCACAAGTCAGCTTATTCTCTGGAGCAAGCAAGTGCTGCATGAAAATCATCTACATTTCACTCCTGATCTATCTATTGCCATTCAGAGTGAGAGAGAGAGAAGACTCTGGGACCTTCGCCCTTTCGATCATGTACGGCAAAACCGTCTATCATTACCAGATTCTGCTGGACAAGTCAGGGAAGTACTCTATGCCAGAGGGAACCAAGTTCGACACTGTGTGGCAGGTAAAATTCTCCGCCTTCATTAATCACAAACGACGAACGCGCCTGTGAGACCCACCGCTGACGGAGTTGCCTGGCCCCCCGCCCCCATCCTCTAGCTGGTGGAGTATCTCAAGCTGAAGCTGGACGGCGTGGTGACGATTCTGCGGGAACCCTGCGTGAACCCCAACTGCACCGGTACCAGCGCCCGCTTTGGTTTGACCCATCTTTCGCTTTTAGACCACCGGATCTGCTACCGCCGTCCTACAAACCTTTTACTGATAGATATATCTAAGTTAAATGCCGTGAGATTCAGCCAGATTTTCTAGAACACCATAGCTAAAGCAATTATCAGTGCTTGTTATTAAAATGAACCATGCTCACGTTGAGCTTTTCCTGTTTTTTTTTTTTTTCAAACTGATTCAGACGTTCCTGTTTTACCCACCGCGGTAAGTATTGGTGCCATGCACATATACTTTCTATTGGCATTGTGACAGTAAAGAGTGCATGAGTAACCCAACGTCAAACCTTTCTCACTCACTACAGAGACGGCCTCGTCCCAATGGATACACGCCGGCACCTGGAAGTCAGTTCTATACCCCGTCTCAAATAACGTGAACCCCTGTATCTATTTTCTTGCTTTCACCGAATCGCCGCTGGCCACAATTACTCAGGCAGACTTTCATATAGCAGTTCATCTCAGGCCGTCTGTCTTATTTGCAATTCTTATATAAATAATTGGTAAGCAACTGAAATAAATCTGTATACGAATATCACTAATAGCAATCACATGGCTCGCTCAACACTGTTGCGCGCAGGGACTTATTATGTTAATGAATATAAAACTTTACAGTCTGTGTATCTCATGTACACAGCTGGATTGTTCCTTATGGGGACCTTTTATTTATAAGTACAATACTTGAGCTGTTCTCAGTGTCTAACTAGCAATAATATTACATAGCTGCCAGTCATGTGTCCACATCTCCTAGAGGACAGCTCATTCGTCAGACTGATTTGATTTGTGTGGCATCACTTGGTAATGCAAAAGAGGAAGTTGTGTGCCCATGTGTAAATCGGCTTATGTACAGCACATTTCTTAGAAACTGGCTTGGAAAAACTGAATTCCAAAAGGGTGGTATAGTACTCCCTTAAAAAATTAATGTAAAAAACGTGTCCTCTTATGAAGAGGTCTCGAAAAATGTCCATGCATAGTTGCATTAAAAATCCCTACAAAACCCCGTTAAGTAACCGGCAGAGGAATCGGTGTTGAGCATGGCCACCAGCGGCAGCCAGCAGGCTCACGTTCACATTCAGGAGGCTCACAGGTGGCCGTTATTTCCGTTCGCTCTCCAGTTCCCGCCGCTGCCGCTCCAGTCGACCGGCGTCAGATGCCGATGGACACCAGCGTGTATGAGAGCCCCTACAGCGACCCTGAGGCTCTGAAGGAGAAGAAGCTGTTCCTTAAGAGGGACCAGCTCATGATCGACGAGGTGGAGCTGGGATCAGGCAACTTTGGCTGCGTCAGGAAAGGCGTCTATAAGATGAAAAAGTGAGGAGGGGTGGAGATGTGCGTTGGGGGGGGTTTGTTTTTTTTTATTTTTTTTGGGGGGGGGGTTTGTTTAACTACAGTAGTAATAAATATATATTCAGGAAGCAGGTCATGGCACCTGTAACAATGTGGATCAGACAAACATGATCCATTTAACCTAGAAGACATTACGTGTATTGTACTTACATATACAACTGTAGTCTTTAAGTTGGTGAGATTTAGAACTTATCTAGTGAGCCTGATTTATACCTGAAATACCCAGAGGTGCCACTCTACTTATGTACTGACTTCACAAAATAAATTAACCTTAACCCTACCTGACACTAACACCTCTGTTCAGACACTGTTGTGCATTGTATCTGTTAGTAGTTTGCCACAGTTTCATTCTCACTTGGCCTGACCGTCTGGTGTTGGTTGCTTCTTGTTATTTTTCATGCCAAACCACAAATTTGTCCTTCTCTATATGTTCCTCCAGGAAGCAAATCGACGTAGCTATCAAAGTGCTAAAGAACGAGAATGACAAGTCGGTGAAGGACGAAATGATGAAGGAGGCAGAGATTATGCACCAGCTGGACAACCCTTACATCGTCCGCATGATCGGGCTCTGCGAGGCAGAGAATCTTATGCTGGTGATGGAAATGGCACCTGCTGGGCCACTCAACAAGTTCCTGTCCACAAAGAAGTGAGTTCCACCTGCTAATCATGCAATCGTTTACCATTTAAAGCTGAAGTCATTTTTATTCTATATTTTATTCATTTTATTCTATATCACGGTTGACCACGAAAAAAAAATAGATTTTTAATATATCAGTTTAAACATAGTTTACTATAACTATGTTGGTCGCATTTGTTAGTGATAATATATTTGCCCAGTTGCACACGGCCTGATTTCTTCAAGAGACTGACATGTGTGAGTCTGGCATGGTGCTGTGATGAACGACCAAGCATCTGCAAGAACCTTCCCAGCAGTATTATTAGCTTCAGCAAACTTTGGTTTCTTTAAAGTAAACCGGCGTCTAGACATGAGTACGGCTATCCGCTTGAGTTCACGGCGCAATTTCAGTAGAGCAGGGAAGCAGAATTTGCTTTTGAATTTTTTGCTTTTTATTAGTAACACTGCAAACACAATTAGGAGATGGTGTGTGGAAAAGATAAGGCATTGTGTCTATCAGCGTGTCTGGATAACAAAAGCTAAGAGATGCTCAATTGCACCAAAGAAATAGATATGTAAAATAAATTTAAAATTTTAAATAGGGCTGCATCATAACAATCATGATGAAATAAATTCCATGTTCTCTACTACCAAGTACAGTCACATATCCGTAACGATAAACCCATAGCGTTAAACACCCCTATAGCTGTTTCTTTCTTTTTAGCCTGGCCTGAATATCCTGACAAAAACGTCTTAAATGTCACAAGGAGATTAACTTGTGAAGGTGGCTTCTCACTTGTTGTGTACACACAGTCAGCATGTTGGATGTGTTTGCAGCAACATATCCGAACTCGGTACAGTATAACAGAGCCGACAGACTCTTAGTTAGTCTCTCCAATGTTTGTGTAATTTATTGGGAAGTCAAAATGTTCCCCACTTCTGTTTTAAGTGATGTTGGAGGGTCTTTGTACTCTGTAGAACTAGCGCTAACCAACTCACAGCCACAACTGCAATAATATTTTCCACGTTGAGCATCTACTCGTGAATTTAGGTTTCACCCGTGTCAAGAAATGTACTCATTTGTTTCGCTGCGCGTCCCGAACTGAAAAGGATGTAACTGAACCGCACATAGCAAATACCTGGTACTATTACAGCCTTTGTCTTTAAATGTGGACCTGAAATGCTCTTTAGCAAAAACTATTTTAAAATCACAATGCTTATAGAATTGGAAGGACCCACCACTAATGCTTACCTACGAGCACTATTACACATTTATTTGTGTAGAAATGCTTTTATCCAAAGTGACATACAGATGAGAAAGCAGGTAAAGGTTTTGGGTGAAGCCCTCGTTTTGAATGTAAGCATTGAGCTCCACGGGAATAATCTGGAGGTACGGTGCAGGGAGATAGCTGCATTGATGCTACCATGCAGAAGTATGAATGAAAAGGAGAGATAGCAATGTCTACAGCAGGGGCAGGCAACCCTAATCCTAGAGTGCTGGTATCCTGCAGGTTTTCTAATCTACTTGGTCTCTGATGAACCACAGCTGATCTCAGGCAGGTACCACAGGTGGATAATTCAGGTCCAGAGAGTAAAACTCCAGACCAAGATTTTGTTTCAAAACATCCAGTTGTGTACTCTGTGACTGTGACTCTTTATACTCAACTGGTTGGTTGAAACAAAACCTTGGTGTTGACTTCTACTCTCTGGATCTAAATTACCTACCTCTGGCTGATTGTAACTCATCGAGTAGGATTGAAAACCTGCTGGATGCCAGCACTCCAAGATCAGGGTCGCCTACCACTGGCCTGTAGGATCTAGCAAAGTTACTGTTGGTCCAGTCATGTTTGGTGTCTCTTGAATCCTCAGAGAGCAAGTCAACATCGAGAACGTGGTGGAGCTGATGCACCAGGTCTCCTTGGGCATGTTGTATTTGGAAGAAAACAACTTTGTGCACAGGGATCTGGCCGCACGTAACGTTCTGCTGGTGAACCAGCACTACGCCAAGATCAGTGACTTTGGCCTCTCTAAGGCCTTGGGAGCCAATGACAGCTATTATAAGGTACGGCCACTAGGCGGTGTTGTCTTCTCTTTTCCCCTGCGTGCTATTTGTTCTATGTCTATTTCCTGTCTTTGCTGTCCTAACCTGAAAAAAGAATTGCCTCCCTTTGTCCTCCATCCGAACATGCGTGGATTCATGTGTAGGCTCGCACGGCTGGGAAGTGGCCGCTGAAGTGGTACGCCCCAGAGTGCATCAACTTTCACAAGTTCTCCAGCAAGAGTGATGTCTGGAGTTTCGGTATCACCATGTGGGAAGCCTTCTCTTATGGGGGGAAACCTTATAAGGTATGGCTATGAAAATACGAGCTAACAGTAAATAACTTACATTAATAAAAGCAGTCGACCCTTCTGCATTGCCACTTTCTCCTTCGCGGTTTCAAAATATTGTGGGCTATCTCCCTGCGCGTATATATATATGCGCGCATACATACATATACATATATAGAGTGAGTATTGTTAAAATGTGACACTTTCTGAAAATTTGCTTTCGGGAAAAATTTACAGATTCATCGCAATGTCTTGAATGCCTGCCTGACACCATTCCAAATACATTAATGTCCCTTGAACACTATATACACTATATTGAAGAGAAAATAAAGTATTACAAAGTAATACAAAAGTAACTGCAAAGTTTAACTGTCCAATTTTGCCAGGTGTCCCATTATCACAATACTCACCCAATATGTATATAAAATACATGTAATATATGTATCTATATAAAATCTTGATGATTCTTGGTGACTTGATGATTCTTGGTGACTCCTGATGATTCTTGGTGACTCTTGATGATTCTTGGTGACTCTTGCCCTTGCCTTTGACAGAAAATGAAGGGTCCTGAGGTCATCAGTTTCATAGAGAGTGGGAGTCGCATGGATTGTCCCAATGGGTGTCCAGACGTGATGTATGCTCTGATGAAAGACTGCTGGATATACAAGTGAGACCCTTTGTTACCCCTTCATTGTATTGACATTTAGGCTGATTCATGCTTCCATATCATTCATCAATTGCCGAGAGACTCTTCGTAATGATTTTGATTGAAACAGAATGAATGTCTAATGAAGTACAGTCAGTTCTGCTACAATGTGTGACATCACACCATTAATGGATTGATATATTAGTTGTCTTCGTGCTGTGTACGCGCCCCGCCACACGGTGGCCCTCCGCATGCCGTAATCCGTTGGCCATGACTCACTACTCCTGACTCTCGGCTATCGACAACTTAGTGAGTTAGACACTTTTGGTTGACGTTACTAGACAATTCTCATGAGACCCAAAAGACCCATGAGAGATGTTTATGATGTAATCTCTTAATGTATTATTATTGTTTGTTATTTAAAATGCATATAAATATATTATTGGCCACTGGTATCACTGCCTTTTTATTTAATTCATTTTTTACTAAAAAATTCACTAAATTTTGGAGTTGCAATCCCCTAACTCTGTTTTACCCACTGGATATGTGCCCTTTGCTATGCTATTGCAGCGAAAGTGAGGTTTTTCACAAAGGCATTAATTGTGTTGTAGCAGGACTGATTGTATGATGAATGAATGTGGCAATGCATTGAAATCTCAACCTTTTACCTCCAGGCATGAAGAGAGGCCTGGTTTTGTCAAGGTCGAGGAACGCATGCGGACATACTACTACTCCATATCCAAAAAGACCACTGCAAGCACTGAGGCAGGAGCTTCTGCTGAAGCAGTGGCACCATAGACCAGGGCTTAGAGCCAGACTGGCTTTTGGCCTGTCCACCGATTACGCAGCTTGATGCTATGATTAGCCTGTTCTTCAGCTGTAACCTGTGCTGTGTAAAACTGTAGCATTGGCTAGACCAACGAACGCTGTGATGATTGAACAGAAGGCTTGTGCATTCAATGAAAGGTCTATTTGTTTTATCCGTACTTATTATGGGGTGGTAAAGGCTAAGGAACAAAATGTATCGTGAATTGGTAATCTCAGTGTTTCAGTGTTATATTGTTTTAAGCAATTTTGCTAAGACCGACCCAGCAGGAAAATAAGTGTAAATGAAGTTTATTGACAGTTCAAATACTTCTCTTGCACAAAATGTCAGTAAAATTATTACCTATTAACTTACAAGTGTTGTAACAGCGACATCTGCTGGTCGATAATGAAGAATTGCACCTTAGCAACAGGCAAACTATACTGTACAGCATTGCTTTTAGTGTCCATTCATATTTGTAGGATGAATCGAATATTTACTCTATTATGAATGTGCATTATAGGTATTTTAAGGCAGGACCAATAATCTCCTGTAATAGATTATCCGAAATAAAAACTTAATCATTATTAGTGTGCTGACAGCATTGCGTATAAGAAAGGTGTTGCTTTTTGGTAACAAATTTAAAAAACTTGACAAATGTAGTCCAGAATTCATAAATCGCTCTAATGTTGCTATTTTTATATTTGAGCTGTTTCTACTTTAATTAGATGGGTACGTTTGCATTTGTTTTCAAGTTTTTTCCTGTATTGTTTGATAACATTTAAATAAAATGCTTAAATTTGTGTATTTCGTTCGCATTATGTTCACGTTCATTTAACCTACAGAATTCCACCCTAAGCAAATTTGTATCCTGCTATATCACAACCTATGGCACCGGCTTTGTATATGTAAAATTCGGTTGTTCTATCTACGTGGCGCAGACACTGTGGCGTCCTCCTACAGTCCAAAGACATGCGGGTAAGTTAGTTCGAGCCTTGACTCTGCCCATGATATGCGATTCATGGGAAGTGTTGGCTTTGGTTCACCGAGATTCCGCCTTGAAAAAGCTAGTCCAACTATCGTAGATGGATATGTGAGCCCAAGGACAAAGTTTGACTAATAAATTAGTTAGGTTTCAACACTGATTCATAAATGAAACAATTTCCTAGAGTACCTACATATCATTAACCGGATTTGAAAATGTAAGAGTAATTTCCGCTTTGATCATCAATCGTTTAATCAATTTTCACAGCAAAAAAAACTGCAAATGGAGATAACAAATTTCACAGTAATGAGAAATGTAGCCCACGAAATCAAGAGTGATGTGCATGGGGTATCAATATTTAGGATTTCTAAACTGTCACTTTACTGGAAGCACATCTGTTGACGAGCCTGGAACTGAGCGTTGCACAACTAGCAGAGGCACACAGCCCCGGGATACCCGCCCGCAGCCCTCCGCCCTTCCTGCGCCCTCCCCTACCACCCAGCAGGGCGGCAGCAGAGGCACACAGCCCCGGGATGCCCGCCCGCAGCCCTCCGCCTTCCGCCCTTCCTGCGCCCTCCCCTACCACGCAGCAGGGCGGAGTGCCTTGACGTTCCGGTGCAGGAAACATTAGGAGGCGTCTTTTGACCAAGTTTGCAGGAAGAGTCGGGCATTGCCCTTTATTGTATGTGCTGTATTTTACAGTTTTATTGTAGCTATCTGTATGATACTAATAAGTGCTGAAGATAGGGCGGTCATTTGTTAGTGAGGGATAAACGTCGTTTTCGGAGGGAGGAGATCGCGAAGCGGAACAAGAGTCTCTGACTTCCCCGGTAAGTTCGGGCAAAGTGGCAGCGGGCTCGGTACTGTCCTCGCTTCGCATATCCTCTGCTTGCCACCTTACTCGTAAATATTGATGTACAGCTCGGTCCGCTCGGCAGAGAGACACTAATAGCCCCGTTATGTAATTTGCTAAATGGGCTTTGAAAGCGGGTCGATCTCGGTGGCTGCTGGGGGATTCGGGGGAAAACCTGCTTTCACTTTTATGCCTGTTTTTACTGCAGCTTCTAAGGTAACACTGATACGGGCAAAGCAGACGGCGCAAAACAAAGCACGTACAGGTAGCTGAAGTCCGCTCTTTCTAAGCGCGGATGGGCGGTTGCGCCATGTTACAATGTTACGGCAGATGGCTGGTTAATAAAACCCCGCGTCCGCACGGCCGGCTGAAACGTACAGCCCGTCTGCTTCGTTACGGAAAGGAAGTAGGGCATTTTATTTAGCAGGTGGTGATGAGGATGGTCGACTAACGTCCGGAAAGTACGGGCGCCGTCCGATCGCTGCCTGAGCGGAGACGGGCGCGGATCGCGGCGTTTCGAAGCCGCTAGCTGGGGCATGAGCTGCGGGTCCCATTGTTCGGGCTAAACCGAAAGAAATGTGTCGCCTGAAGGCGGGGATCGGCCAGGTCCGGTTTGATGGACCGTTCCGTTACGCATCATGGTCGGCGGATCAGGCGGGTGTGTGGGGGGGTTACTGACATACATCGCCTCTCAGCCGAACTTCCTGGAACTTTTCCGCTATGAGCTACAGCGCTGTGCCCCTCGCCGTTACAGTGAAATGCAATGTCATGTTTTAAGCATTGTAAATATTCAGCGACAACTTATCATTTATAAATGCATCCGTCATTCTTACGTCATTAGTCCGACGTGTTTTTATGAAGTACATTCTGTACGATTAAATAAGTCCAACTTTCCAGAGGCATTTTGGACGACTATTGCTTCTAGGCATAAAGCGTTACTGTTTTTTAGTATCTATTGGGTGGTCTGGTATAGTGTAATTCAGGGTCTCTGATCTATATACTGAACGCACCAGTTCTGTTGGCTGTGCTTGGTCTGTGACGTCAAGGCTGCCAACTTTGGTCAGCTGGCTGGAGTAAGAGTTTCAGTTCGAGACAAGTCTACACACATTCACACGCATTTACATGTATGGAAGAGTTTTATTACCGTGTAAATAGTCTGTGGGGTTTGCAAACGACCACAACGCTTTTGATGTTGATAATTTTAGGTTTATAATGCAATAATAAAGATTTGCCGGAAGATCTCTTGCGTGAGTCTGAAAGCGTGAGTGTCACGCCAGATGTGTGAGAGTTGGCAACCCTGCAACATACATTAACATTTACACAATAAGACATTTGGACAGAGAAAGCGAAAACTTTTTATTTATATAGCAGCATACAAGTATCCGAACACAGGACCAGGCAGTTCCTGCAGTATTTATAGTTGAGGGCCTTTCTCAGGCCTGTTTCCTGGTAATTTCAAAGAACTTATTCATAGCTGTTGTGGTGCACAGGGCCATGTGGGTTTGCTTCATAGACATTGGTTTTATTGCATTTAAGTGACCTGGTTCTCTCTCTACCATGCTTTTTTTGTAACCGTTGGAAACAAGCATCTGTCCCTGTGGAATAACATGCTTGTTCCTCCTCTCTGCAGCTCCATCTGCACCAGGCATCTTCTCTTTCACCTCTGCTCTGGCCTTGCTTGCTTCCACTTTCTCGGACAGGTTCCAAGACCTTCGGGAGTGAAAACAGCTGCGTGTTCTTCACGTGAAGCCGGGACCTGCACCCCCCCCATCCTTTGCCGTGTTAATTTTTGCGTTTGACATTAAAATAGAAATTGGGGTGACTGGAATAGCGTAAAAGCCAAACAAACGGAGTGTAGTCCGCTTACGTCTGCCGCCATGTCTCTGGCGCTGAAACAAGTCTTCAACAAGGACAGGACATTCCGGCCCAAGCGTAGGTTTGAGCCGGGAACCCAGCGGTTCGAGCTGCACAAGAAGGCACAGGCCTCGTTGAATGCCGGTCTGGACCTGAAGCAGGCCGTACAGCTGCCCCACGGCGAGGACCTCAACGACTGGGTGGCCGTGCACGTGGTGGACTTCTTCAATCGCATCAATCTCATCTATGGCACCATCAGCGACTCCTGCACGGATCAGTCCTGTCCGATTATGTCCGGCGGGCCCAAGTACGAGTACCGCTGGCAAGATGAGCAGAAGTACAAGAAGCCCACAGCCCTCTCCGCCCCCCGCTACATGAACCTGCTGATGGATTGGATAGAGGTACAGATCAACAATGAGAACATCTTCCCCACTAATGTTGGTAAGAGCACTTAATTTTATACATATAATTCAACAGAGCATACAGTCACACCATCAGGCGATATACGTGGCCACCTAAGGGGCCGTCATCTGAGGGGACGCTGACTTAGAAAGTGGTCCTCGTGCCTTCTGGGCTGGCTGCACAGGAAAGCTATGCCTTGGTGTGGGGGGGCGGGACGGGGCGGGGCAGCTCCACATCGGCTTCGACCAGCAGTGACAGCTTATAAACAAATAGTCAATTCTACATCATCTGTAAAAACTAGCCTAATACAATCTATATCATTCCTTTCCCCCCCAGCTGTTATGGTCTTTTCCAGTCAAGGTTTCCGATAACTGCTGTACCAGCATATTAACACCCAGCAAAATCATTTCAATACTATATGGATGTTTACGTGCGCCCACAATTTGATAAGCAGATTAATAGCTCCCTGAAATATTAATGAGGCGTATTTTGATGTCCAATAGTTAATAATATGAATAAATTCAGTGTATCCTCATGCTTATTAAATTCCGTTAGCGGAACGCGACAAGCACTGAAGTGGCAGTGAAGAAAATGACAGCTCAACAGCCACAACATGTTTAAAAGGGGAGATATTGTGGTTAAACAGGGTAAAAAGGCGTTGGTGTGGTGGTGCCGTTTGCAGTTTAAAGCCCGACACGTTTATTAAACATAAGGATATCCTGAATCCATACAGATTACTAACTTTTGGGCGTCACTGTATGTCTTATTAACATTTTAGGTGCACCACTAATCTGCTTACCAAACTGTGGGCGTAAGCAGGCCTAAACATCACTATAGTATTGAAACGCTGGACCGGATCAGTTTTGTTGGGTGTAAGTTTGCTGATACGACTGTTATTTAAAGCCCTGTGCGGTGCACTGCACCTTCTAACGATATCATAATATACATTTTTAGCAGACATCCCAGGGCTAATTTGACCTCCACTTCCATTATTGAAGATTCTTCCTCATCAAATATACCTTGGTTGTTGACGTTGTATTTCACAGTCTCTGGCTTTCGGTTTGCCTGTTTGAGGTTGGGATTTTTTTAATCTCGTTGCTGTTTGGAATTACTGATTCAGTAGTTTTCAGAGAGATTTAAGCTGTCTTTCCTGATTTAGGTATTTTCTGTCTTGCCTTCTGTCATCCAGTTTAATATCCCGGCTTCTTTTGTTCGATTCCTCTTGGATGATTTCTTTGAATTACAATTGAATTACAATTCTTTGAATTAGTTCCTCGGTTCTCTATCAGGTAGGTCCAGCATTGGTTTCTGGTGTTTTCTTAGGAGGAAATGGCTATATTCTCCAGGTCTTCTTGAAAGTAGAATGGCCATGTTGTTCTTTGATTTCACTTGCTGCTTTCACATAAGGAGTTTGTGGTTTGAGCCACAATCTCCCCCAGGCAACTTTCATCAAGCTCTTCCATTGTTCAGTACGGGACTGAAGAGATCATCGGATTTGCCAGAGCTGATTATCTCACCAGCTTCATTTCTGTTTCCAGGTCCATTATGGCATTTCCTATCTTCTCCAACTTGTATTCATCAATAGTACAGTCAAGCCTTCCACATGGTGGGGGTTATGGGTGCAGGCCCCCCGCAATCAGGCCAATGTGGAAAAACCACCTAAAAAAATTTGGTCCCCTTGGTGAGCAAAACGAAGGTTTTCAGATTTTCGTACAGTGTAGGGCATTAAAATTGTACAAAAAGATACACAAAGATGACTGTGAGATCATTGTGAGATTTCACAGACAGGCCACCGTAAACACGCTTTGCGTCTGCCAAACCAGCACTGCACGTGTTATCCATTTACGAGTTGATAAACTTTGTGTGTCTGTGGCTTTTGCAAAGCTCTCAAAAACACCCATTTAATTTCTTATGCTGACCGTGCGATATATATATCGAAACTGCGATGGGGAAAGAGCTGACTGTATATGTCTGCATGTCCTGATTATTTCAGCTTGAACTTCGTAAAATATTTCAAGTGGTTCTTATTTACATCACTTGTTGGGGCATAAACCTGTATAACTGTTATTGAAGGGGTGTCCATGAAATTGAATAAATATCAGTCTGCCTTCCAGAGCATTGTATCGATTTACAGTCTTTTCTTGTCCATTTATAGAGAAGTAAGCTGCATTTGCCTGACTGAAAGTGTCTCGGTCCTATACAGTTAGATTTTCTAATGCCTGGGACGCTAGTTTGTAAGGGCCTTACATTTCAGCTTCCAACCGCAATCATCGGCACGTTGACTTTCAAAGCGCTTCTAACCAACTGCGTCATAAACACCGGCTGTACTCGAGAGGATCCTTGGCTCTTGGTAACATATCGAGTGCCTTCTAATCCGAGGGGCCATCTTCTGGTGGTGATGCCATTAATTATTCTGTTGCCACCACCCGTCAGGTTTTCTTGTCAGGATACAGAAGTGGTTTACCATGGCGTGATTCCGTGCAGTTTGAAATGGTGTGTTTGCTGTCGTTACTATGCATCATTACTGCTAACAGACCTATGTCACCGCTGCCTAATGTACGATGCATGGCAATTGTTCTCATTTTGAAGGCACGGTCTCATGAGGAGAAGTTTACATTATGAATAATTATGATGAATGATTAATTGACTTTTTTTTAATCTCTTTAAGGTACACCTTTTCCCAAAAATTTCATGCAAGTAGCGAAGAAGATCCTGTCTCGCCTGTTCCGGGTCTTTGTACACGTCTACATCCATCACTTTGATCGCGTGAGCCAGCTAGGCGCCGAAGCTCATGTCAACACCTGTTACAAGCATTTCTACAACTTTGTCACAGAGTTCGGCCTCATAGACCACAAAGAGCTGGAACCGCTGGTAAGAGAGAGATCGCTCTGAATCAACATACGGTTCGGGTTTCTTTTACCAATAATGGTGTGCAGGTGTGGAGGGTGTTTGCGTTTGTTCAAAGTGTGGGACTGCCTAACACTTTAGAGTAGTGGGAGTTTGGGAGAACAGCCAGATGGAAGTCAGCTGAAAACAGAACCAGTACAGCATTTTGCCACAAACTCTGATACACTTTGCAGTCAATGATGGGGCAGAAATTTCAGTTCTTTTTTTGAGGAAGCAAAACCATTATTATGGTTCAGGGACAAGCTAGAAACAAAGATGAACTTAAGCTTTATAAATCTTAATAGAAACTTCCAACAAAGATTGGAAGAAAAAAAATTCTCCTGGGGAAAAGTTATGGAAGTAGAAGACGTATTGAGTTCATATGCTCCTGATGTTCAGGTGACACAACAACAATTCTCCGAAAGACATGAAGCATATATATTTAAAAAGTAAAATCACATGTGACTGGAACTGGGCTTCTCTGTCTCGTTTCTCACACAGAAGGAAATGACGTCTCGTATGTGTCACTGAGGGGCCCAGCAGCGATCGCCTGACTTCCCAACAGCTTGAGACGGCTAGCTATACAGAAGACTGAAACAGGAAATACAAACCACAGAGTCTATTTTTTTTAAATATGTATTGTAATTACATTTATAGCTGGAAATGTATTGAATAGCCTATTTTCTGTTTTTCACGGAAGATGGAAAATTTATAATCTAGTATTAACAAGTTATTTTTTTAAATGAAATGAAATCATTCCTTTCCTATTTTGCTTTTACTTTTAGCTTACAGAATATGATTTATACCGTCTT
>JAODLC010000036.1:3723784-3756882 GCA_026781145.1 Hippopotamyrus pictus | reverse complement strand
TAAAATATGCGGTCAATGTGGGGTTTTGGATTGCAGGTTGTTTGGTGCGGGATTTTTTAATGGTTTTAATATTTTGAAAGTATCCAATGTGGATTTCAGCGACACACAGATTTAGATGAGTGTCAAACCTCAGTTGAAGGACCTTGGGCCAAATGATTATCTGAACAAAAAAGTGTTTGTTAACATAGCAAGACTTGATCATTTGGTGAGAGATTTCTTTGTTCTAGTCCAGGGCTACATATTATTTTCCAAGAATTTGCACTGGCAGTTTTAGAGCTAAAGTATTTGTGCTCACATGTGTAGAACATCACTTCCCCCCACTATGTGAGCACAAATACTTCAGCTCTAAAACTGCCAGTGCAAACTCTTGGAAAATAATCCTGCTATAAAGAAATTCTGTGCATTACAGCCTCTCCCCAGGTTTCAATGGGGTTACGTTCCTACAAACCTATCATAAGGTGAAAAGTTTTAATACAGTACACAAATTAAACAGCATAGCTTCACCTAGCCCACCTTAAACATGCTTAGAACACTTGCATTAGCCTACAGTTGGGTAAAATCATTAACACAAAGCCTGATTTATATAAAATCGTTGAACATATGTAATTGATTGAATAATTTAATGAAAGTGAAAAACATTTACCCGTAACACAAAGCATCGAAACCCGGGGAGCGTCTGTAAGTACAAGTGCAGACAGTGTTTGCCCCAGCCAGTTAGTCAGCATAAGAATCCATTTGGTAAATTAACGCATTACGGTTTCTGTCACTAGATGGGGCAAAAGCCGTGCAGCCGTGGATGGACCGCCCCCCCGGAAGATAAATGTTTGCTTCCTGTTTAATGTAATCATGATTGGAAACATTTAAATTTCGAAGTAAACTGGTTTGCGACATATGAACGAAATAACTATTGGCTGTTAAACAGACCAAGTATAGAATCTAACATTGTAAGACATGGGCCGAACCGGCCGTGTCCTACGATGAGGTTAAGTGATATTGGTTGTGCAACAAATCAATGTAGTCTGTGGAACGCAGTATTTAAACACAATATTTAAAATAAAACTGTCTAGCAATGCAAATAAAAGTGCGTAGTTCATTATTAATATTTCATTGTGTGTTTCTTGCTGCTGTAGCACTCATTACCAATAACAGTGCTATAATAATCACCCTCAAACTTTATCCTAACGTTTGTGATGGCCGTCTCGCTACGTAGATATTTTTATGGCTTTGATTTATCAACTCTCTCAACCCAGACACACAAACGCAACAAATACAACCATATAAACAGTTAGTTACTCTAAGCAAAGGAATCAATACTCTTGCCTTCAGTTACGGATACACTAACTCACTCTATCACCCCTCCTTTGTGCCCTGTGATTCCTGGGTTACAGATAAGCGCTTATGTAATTTGGCCCGAAAGCAGGACCCCGTACTGTACTTTACTATACACCTGATATAGTGAAATTGTTTACATCGTGACCCACGTACAGTTTGATTAGCAGATTAGAAGTGTTTATTTACTTTCGTAATTAGTTTCGTTATAATTTGCGTTTTATTTCACAGTGATTTAATTACCCTTTAAAACCAGCGAGAGGTTTTTAACGCTGCTGTGCTTCAGGACTTCCGCACACCGCCCGCCCCCACGCAACCCTCCGTGCGGTACGTGAGCGCGCCACCGCTGTGCTGTATCACTCCACCGGAATGTGCGCGAGCTTTCTGGAAGGGAAGCGAAGCGCGGCGCGGGAGGCGGGGCCTAGTCAAACCGGTTTAAAGCGGACCTCGCATGCTCTCTTTTGGGTCACGTGCGACGTCTGACGTCGTTTCAGGCTAATATTGCATGGCTCGAGTTATCAAACTTTAATAAAACAGGAACCGTCGAATGAAAATAGATCAGAATCCCCGTGAGCCCAACTCCCAATGGCCTGTAAATTTACAAAAAAGTGAGAAATAATAGCTTTGGCATATCATACTAATATACTTTACAGTAATTACGAACCGCTTTATTGACGAGTGTGTTAATCAAAGTACATTTGCTCCACCTGCAATCCGGATAAACCAGTTTAGTGAGTGTAATAATTGATATATTATTTATTAAAGATGCTAGACTTTCGCGTTTAAAATGGCTTAGCTATGTAACCTGAATCTAAATTATCTTTTAAAAAAATCTAAATCAAAGACGGTACTTACCCTTTGACCACTGGATCTAGCTGAGCTGGTTTTAAATTTTTGTGAAAGCTTCTGTGAAAACATGAAAACCTGCAGGAAGAATATAGTCAAACTTGCAGAATGTTCTTTTGTCATTGTTACGCCATCTTTGAAGCCAGTAATACCAACTAATGGGCAATTATTATACAATATTGAGGTATTTTACTAAAATCATCCAAATCTAGATATAGTAGCTCGGACTGGCCATGGTTAATTAAAACAACTGGTTATTCAGAATAAAATCCTTATTTTGGACAGGAAATAGTTTAATTACTGTACTCCAGTGCAGGAGGTTTCCTGCAAACCTCATACTGAAACACAGTCATGAAACAAGCAAGATGCAATCATGTGAAATGATGTCTCCAAGTTAGCCAGAGTGTGTGAGTATGTGTTAATGTGCCCTGCAACAGACTGGCATCTCACTGAGGGTGTTCCCTGCCTTGGGCCCTACGCTGCCTGAGATAGCCCCCCATCCTAAAATGGAGGCATGGGGGATATTTTGATCATCTTTGTATAAGTTATAGTGTTTCCTTTTTGGCAATTGCATGTCCATTCTAACCATGTGCACATGATTAAAATAGATACCCGATTCACTAGATTAGCTATCAGTCATACATTGGTCCTGTGTATGCCTACACAGCACATAAGCATGTTTGGGGTAGCTCAGTGGGTTAGGAATAGGCATCTAGAAGGTTCTGGATGTCTGGCAGTATAATTATATCATCAGTATTGGGTGTTGGCTGACCCTGATCGCTAGCCCAATGCTTTTTCACTCATGCGACATTGGTCAAAAGTGTCTGATGAATAAATAAATGTACACGCATTGTAATAGATCCAACGGTCTACGAAGACAAGGGTATTTGTTGCTTGTTAGTCTAATATCTTTTAGTTTAGGAATAAAATTAATCTGACTGATTAACCGGGCTATCAGCATTTAGGATTAAGGCATAAAATGACAGAAGAGTTTTCCTGTTAAATAAATGTACAGAAAAAGATATACGAATAAAGGAAGCCGTTCTTTTTTGGCCCGAGTCAATAAATAATTAGGTCGTCTACTTTTACTTAAATCACGTGACAGAATGTAGGTTTTAATGTTAAAATCATCAGTAGAAGCAAACGAATACACAATACACAACCTTCACTCCCTGTCTCTTTAGGAGGTGGGAAAATCCTTCGCTGTACTAACATTAAAACCACATTTCAGATTCCAGCCTTGACTGGTTTTAGGGGGAAATGTTCTTTTGGGAACTTAGGAGTCGACAAAGAGAGCGCAAGAGAGCCACTCGCCAAATCAGCTTCTGCAATTTATTCCAAAGTGTGAGGATAGAGTCATACAAACCGAATTAGACTTCACATTGGGGATGCGTCTTTGGCCGCTGGTGTCACTTTATATTCTGTAATCCCTTTTCCAGTGCAACAGGCGAGTCTGCGGGAAAGTTCAGCAGGGGCTCTGAGCCACGCCCCCTCTGCGCTGTAAACGTCACCCCCTCCGGTCACGCCTCCCCGTCATTTAACGGCCATGGAGAGCGGTGTTGGGGGAGGGGAGGGGTTAGCGGCAGCGTTGGGCGGGGCAGGGGGGTGCAAGCTTATATAAGCGGGCTGCAGTGTTTTGTTTTTGGCAGCCACCTCACCCCCATTGCGCTTGCTGCACGGCGGCCCTGCTTCCTTCGGAGCGGTGGGTTACTCGAACGGCGCAAAGGCTGGAGCTCCTGAGATAACGACGGGGTACTTTATTCTATTCTATTTTTTAAGAAGATGTTTTTAATTTTACATTAAAATATTAATTGCCGGTGCTTTATTTTGATTTAGTTAGGTAGCCTGCCTCTTATTCAGCCTTGTCTTTACCATGACTGGCTAGCTTGGTATTTAGCAGCATCAGAATCTGCCGCCTTACAGTTGGATAACCTACAGTTGTAACCTATTATAAGCTAGATATAAACCTGATATAAAAGCGAAAAAGTGTTTCTGTTTCTGATACAAAAGCGAAGAATTTAGCTAGCAATATGACCACCAGTGTACAGTACTGTGCCGTTTATTTTTAGGAATCCGCGTGCTTATTTTTTTAACGGTTTATTTTTTGGCTCGCGGCAGTCGTGGTTTATTTCGGTAGTGATGGTGGAAAAATCATGTTTTGTCGTCCGCACTGGCTGAGACGTTAGCCAGCTAGCTAGCGCACACTTCGGGAGTCGTGGACATGTCAGGACAAAGTCAAGGCGAGACTCGCTCGCTGTCCCCCGGACTTAATAGCTGAATCTTTTTTTTTTTTTAGCTAATTGTACCTTTTGTTACTTTTCCCCCCCAGACATCCCGTTAGACGGATATTCTATAGGCCAGACGTCTTCGGGAGCATTTCTGCTTTTCCGGCAGGGGGGTTTCTTCGAGAGTTTTCTGACTGTTTCCACCCCGAGCGCTCCGTTGTCAGCCTTTCAAAGAAACAAAAAATGGTCCAGAATAAAATCACCGAAGTGACCGGATTTCACAGATCCTTCAAGGTCAGTGGGCTCCGGCAGACCGTTCCGTGTGTTAATGTACATCTGAGAAGCTCAGCCGTGTTTGCGCAGAGATGCACATGTGAACGTTGCGTCGCATTGTAGCCCCAGAATGCGGGTTGCACGCTGCGTATGATAGTTTTTAAGCACTTTTATAATATTTTAGGCTTTCATTCGTATTTTTCCTACCAACGTTAGCAATGATTTTTTTACTGAGGTGGTTAAAATAAATTAAAATCTGCAACATTCGAGTGCATGGGTATTTCATAGGGCATTTATAGGTCATGGGATGTGTTATACGGTCGGCTGTCCGCTTCCAGCTGCGGTGCTGCCGCTGACTTGTACGTGCATGATGCCGTTTCTGTTTTCTCGTATATGAGTGATGTACTGCCATCGTCCTAAATGAGCGACCGTTGGCGTGTATTATTAGACACAAAAAGACCTTAATCCACTCGAGGGATGTGCTTAATGAGGTGTATCTCCTCTGCATGCAACGGTTTAACGTTCCAATATTCATAACAAAAAGCTATATATGATGAGGCTTTGTGATCCATTTTTACCTGTAGGTCCAACCGTTAATATGTCGCAAACCTGTATGAAGCCGATAAAATAGGCGGTTCCGTACAGGACTATTTAATATATATATATATGAATATCTGTATTTTTCTGTCCTGCTTAGGGTCAGAACCCATTTGATTCTGAATTCAGTAAAGCTAATGCCCACTTCCTTGGCTCAACCTTCGATTTGGATTCCCCTGAAAGACCCGGTAAGTTTATGATCTTCGGGTTCGATTGGTCTTTTCTGTAGAAATAAATGTCGGTTTGGATGAATTTACTTGTATTGGCTGCTCTTGCATGTATATATTGTGCTTAAGCAGCAGCATTGGTTTGTCGGCTGTTTCTGTGCAGAAATGCCTGCCAGTCAGCCCATTGACATTCCAGATGCTAAAAGGCGGAATAGGAAGAAGAAGAGGAGCAGGGCGACTGATAGCTTCACGGGGCGATTTGAAGGTGGGTCAGCCATTGATAAGGTTAACATGAGCTTTTGCATGGTCCCAAGACTATGCCGTGTTGGTCGGGGTGTCTAAAGCGCATTTTAAAATCCTTTCTTAGATGTGTACAAGCTGCAGGACGAGGTGCTAGGGGAGGGGGCTTATGCCAGGGTCCAGACCTGTGTCAACCTCATCACCAACAAGGAATATGCTGTTAAGGTAGGACCTGCCTTGAGCCTCTTAGCTTTGAAATAACTGGACAAAATGGCAGTATGAATGGGTGCTGATTGTGTATTGATGCACGTTTTGTTTGTTTTTTTTTTTGCACTGAAAGACACGTCTGACAATGTGGCCAATATGCATGCATTGTCGCAAAATCCTTACGCCCTCAGCTTTGTAGTTCAAAACCTCAATTTATCCATGAACGTTTTGTACAGTTATCTGTGCCGGATGTCATCTGCCAACGGTTTTGCAGCTAGACTTGTGCCTGTGGTGCTAGTTCAGCACAAAGTTCCTTTGTTATTGTTGTTGTCTGGCCCATCAGCCAGCCAATGAGTGGTGAGGGGTGGTAAGCTCCACCTACAGTTTCTTGAATACAGGATCTCTATTGGTGGGAATCATCTGTTCTGGCAGATGTTCTAGAACATAAGGCACTTCTGAAAGGGGTGGAGGAGGGGAGAGGTTATAACCAAAGAGACTTTAATTTGTGTGTGTGTGTGTGTGTGTGTGTGTGTGTGTGTATATGATATATTAAATGAATATCTTCAACAGGTTTTTTCCTTATAAGTGATTATATAAATTATACATTACTTTATTTCTACTTTAAGGTCAGTTTTATGGTTAGATTTGATTTGTATTTAATTTAAAGCTGATTTTGACAAATTGTTTTATTGATATAAATAACCAAAATAACTGATTCATCTAATGTTATTCCAGAGTATTTTTTTTCTACTGTTGCTCTTTTTATGACTAGGTCTTGGAAGAGTGAGACTTTGACATTGGTTTAGCTAAGATTAGGCCATATGTCACCCCACCCCCACTCCCTGGGGGTGTACTTGCACTGGTGATACTGTTGGAAGCTGAATGAAAACTCTTGTAATTGGCTGGCCAGTGTCAAGCTCAGTGAAGCCCCTGCCGTTTGTCTTGCTTGGGTGTTTACCCTCCAAAGACCTCTGAGTATGTGATTTGGAACTTGGGATTGGAATGGTCTGTAGCATTTGCATTAAGGAAGACCAGGCATTTTGTTTTCTTGAAAATTCTTTTGATGTACATCCTGAGAATGTCTTTTGTATGAAAAGGGAACAGGCTAGAAAAGGGGGTTTTCACACCGACGTAAAATGAAGACAGCAGGTGTTTGCTTCAGGTTGAGGTTATTTGCCATCACTTTCCCAGTCATTTCATCTGAACTTTTTGGGTTTTCCAGCAGTTGTGTAATAAAAATGTAACTGTCTGCTGTCGAGGCGCATGCATCCTGTCTGCCGTTTGAGACCCGGCTTATTTTGTCAGATCATTGAGAAGAGACCAGGTCATAGCCGCAGTCGTGTCTTCAGGGAGGTGGAGATGCTCTACCAATGCCAGGGCCACAGGTATTCACTTACGCTGCATTGGAACTGCACTGTTGATATACATACTTTCACTAGAGACGTTGTAGTACGGCAAAGCAGTAAATGTCTGTGCAGTATTTCCCCGTAAGTTAACACAATGTCATCTTGATTGTCCAATTATCTGACAATCCAGACTGTTTTTCAGAAAGAACGACACATGCTTATGTATTACCTGTCTCACTTATCACCTTGGACAAAGGTGTCTGCTAAATGTAAAAAATACTGTGATATGCTGTGCTAAAACCTAGCATTGTTGCTTTTCAGAGCATTGTGCCGATCCTTGTTCCTGCCTTTTTTTTGCAGAAACATTTTGGAGTTAGTGGAATTCTTTGAGGAAGAGGATAAATTTTACCTTGTGTTTGAAAAACTCAGGGGAGGTGAGAACAGTTGCTTGTAATGGAGATGCTTAAAGCCTCTTTGAAACATTGACAGCTGCTGTTGGATATAAGTCTGCTGTTGGGGACAAAGACCACCCTTTGGAGCTCTTAGTGACCGTACTGCTTCTACTTCATGCAGATGTTTTAATAGACACGGAATATTGCTGTGCCTTGCAGGCTCCATATTGAATCACATCCACAAAAGACGCCACTTCAATGAGCAGGAGGCCAGCGTTGTGGTGCAGAACATTGCCAGTGCACTTGACTTCCTGCATACCAAAGGTAAGTTCAGCACCCCTTCAGAGGTAGACGCGTATTGGCGATTCTGTACCTTCCACTCCAGCTCCTCCTTGTCTGCACCAGAGTACAGTTGCACGTGCTGCACGTCTTACCGTCCTTTCCTGTTTCAAAAGGAATGGCACACAGAGACCTCAAGCCTGAAAATATCTTGTGTGAGCATGAGGACAGAGTGAGTAGATTTCACAAAATGTTTTTTACCATGCACGTTGATTCTTCTGGAAAGTATAACCTTTATCGTCTTCTTCCCAATGTCAGATTACACTTGTGAAGATTTGTGATTTTGACCTGGGCAGTGGCATTAAGTTGAACAGCGACAGCTCCCCTATATCGACACCAGAGCTTCTTACTCCGGTAAGAATTTAAGAATTGAATCCGTAACTTTTTACCTGGTTGAAAAGCTGTTTCAGTTTGCTGTTACTCCATCTTATCAGCCAGAGTATTATGATTTACTCATCCATTTATGGGCTGAAGGATATGACTTATGCTGATTAACTGGAAGCAAAATAGCTTTTTATCCTGTTCCTCTGTACTTGTTTAATCAACCAAGCTGTCTGTTATAAGGCCGCGTTCCCTCTGGGGTAGAAGCTCAGGGCTAATGGTCACCTCAGTTGCTTAAGAATGGTAGTGAGAGTTACTCATGTCCCTGTCTTTGTCAGGTATGGTAAAAGTGTGGGAGACATTCACAATATGTTATTCTGCGGGTCATTTAATGGCACAGGGCATGGTGCTTTTATTGTGCTGGGAAGTTACCAGAAAAACCAGATGTTCAAGACAGGGAAGTAAAAATTTAGTTTGCTTGTACTTTCCCAACCGCTTTTTTTGTTTAGAGATTGTTTTGGGGCGGAAAGTGCTGCGGGCCTTTTTCCCTTGAGTTATCGAACAAAAGAGAAATTTAAACAAGGTTTATGGCTGTGTTTTGAAGAGGTTCACCTTTCCTTATTTCCTCATATCGTATTGTCAGTAAAGGCCGATCAACTGAACGCAAGATGTCTCCACCCACTTTCCCTCACCCATTTTGTGCAACTCGGCATTTTCGTTTGTTTACACGTCTAAGGCTGGTGCTTAAAAGCCTGAGAGCAGCCCATCCTACCTAGCAACTAGTCTGTGATTGGTTGCCCTGCTGGGGGAGGTGAGGGGGGCTGGGGAGGGATCATACACTGTTGCTCATGTGCTGTCTGGTGTCTGTCTAGGATTCTTACTGGTGCCACTCTTATCTGGCTTTAGCTTTACCCAGCTAGGTTTGAAGACCATCCTACAGCCTTTTTTTTTTTTTTTTTTTTTTTTTTTTTTAATTTTTAATAGATTTTTAAGGATATCTGATTTGTGTTATCGGAGTAAGTGTGCATTCTCCAAGAAGTATGATCTTTGTGAATAAACTAGTTTTGTTTTGGGGGTGTTGTCTGTATGTAGTTTGGTAAATGTGTACTTCTCTCGTACATGGCTTTAGTTCGTTTCGTGTGTTTACAGTTGCTGTCTGTGTGAGACTTGGGCGAGCCATAAAGGCTGGGAGAATTGGCACCACAGTCCTGAAGTAGCTGGGGGCCGTGGCTTTGTGCCCGTTAGCGCAGAGGCGTGAGGCCGGGACAGACAGCGGCTCGGGCGGAGCAGCCGCAATGAGGTCAGGCATCCGTTCAACCGCGGGGAATTCACTGCGGTTCCCAGCGACAGGATGTGAGTCGAACGTGTAACAAGCAGAGTATAAATTCTCATCGCACGCCAAATTGGTCCAATTTGGAAGTTTACTCCCTGTACGACAGAGATGAGCCGTTTTGCAGTTTACTGTTTTGTGCACTGTGGTGGAGCTGAATGGGAGCGTAGGAGTCCCTGGTTTTCCTTATGGTGCTTCTTTGAGCTGCTGGGAGCCGTCAAGCTTTCAGCTTGTACTCCCCCACTCTTCCCCACCATAACAGTGCGAGTTGAAGTCAGATGCAGGACAGCTTTTTTTGGGGGGCTGGGAGTGAGCAACAGTGTAGAGGGGTGGGGGATGGGCCCCCAGCCACAAAGCTGGCTTTGTCTGCCAGTTGGACATTCCTGTGCCGCGAAGATGCCATTACATGGTTGTGTGTGTGTGGGGGGGGGGGAGGGCAGAGCAGACAGCTGGGCTTGGATGAACAATGGGCGAGCCTTAAGGACACGTGCACCTACAGTAATGAGACTCCAGGCACGCCTCCCCCCCCATCCTTTAAAACACGATAGCCTGCTTTGTTTATATAAGCCCCCCTCACTGCTGACACATGGCGGTCTGCTTCTTATTCAGTGGAATGCTTATGATCCTGAGAGAGTTTGGTAGGTCTGAGATGTTTTTCTTTATTTTTTTATATGGAGAGAAGTTTGCATTCTGCTATGAAAAAGGAGGTTTCAAAAAGTACTCCTGATGTCGAACAGGAATTTGGAGTCAGACCCCCAGACGGTCCCCGTTTTTGCTGGAGCTGGGAGGCAAAGGCATGGACCGTTGGAGTCCTGAGGACCCGATAGAGAAACTGGTCTAAGAAGATTAGGTCCCTGCAGACCTCAGTACTGCAGTCAGCCACACTTCAGTGGAACACAGCAGTTGTCTACACTGCAGTAAGCGTAGCAGACATCTTGCACTGCGTGGTTGTGGGAATGCAGGCTATGTTCTGGCTTGCTTTGCCAGAACCCCACCTCGCATCTCCGTTGTGCTGAATTTAGCTTACACTTGCATAACAAAGATTTTTTTTTTTCCCTCAGGCAAGCAGTGCATTTTATCCTTAACTTCAGCACCTCAGTAATTTGAATCCTCAGACGTTAACATGGATTTTTGAACTGGATTGAGCCAGTGAGCTTAGTTATGGAGATCATGGGGGGGGAGATGTTTATGTTGGAATTGGGGGACAAAGCAGGGCTAGGGTAGGGGGTGGAGTGCTGATCTGGAGCAAAGTGCCCGGTGTCTTGTTTCAAAGATCCATTCGTGAACCTCTTTGCAACCCCCATCCACCCAGAAACTGGTGCTCATTCATCCCCTGTTGGGCTGAGGTGGAATTGCAAAGGTTTTCTGCCCAGGCTCAGCATGATTGTTTTCAGACTTCTGCATTTTTGACAGTAGGCAATTTCTGTTAATGGATGCAAGGTCTTGCATTTAATCTCTATAGTGAAACTGAAGGTATTTGGACAGTGGTTCTTGTTTCATCCTATCTGCTTAATTGTTGAGGTGGAGAAAATGGTTATCGAGCGGTGACACGTGCCAGGCATCTTCCCTAAACACATATCCATGTCCATCTTTCCAATTTGGCAGAGAATGAATTGACGTTGACATAAGCCCTGTCCCGTTTCAGTGTGGCTCCGCAGAATACATGGCCCCTGAGGTAGTGGAAGCCTTCAGCGAGGAAGCCAGCATCTACGACAAACGCTGTGACCTGTGGAGCCTGGGGGTCATCCTCTACATCATGCTGAGTGGCTATCCGCCATTTGTGGGCCGCTGCGGGGGTGACTGCGGATGGGACTGGGGGGAGCCCTGTCAAGCCTGCCAGGTACGCATGGAAACCCGTTTAAAGAAGTGTCATGCTGTATGCATATCATAGGCGCTATAGTGCATGTGGCATTTGTGATCTGACACATTACTTTGATAAAAACAAAATTAGCTGTTTTCCATAAACAGTTGTAGTTTTCATCAACACCGAAGGTATAAGGTGCTGTCTGCAAGGCAGAATATGATGTATTTTGTAGTTAATGTTAATGGTTATCTGTAGTTTGGAGTTGGGTCAGTTGATAGCTATTGAAAATGGATAGCATTGAAGAGTCGTGTGTTTGACCTTTGAACTGCAATCCAACCTTTCTGCAGAACATGCTGTTTGAGAGCATCCAGGAAGGGAAGTACGAGTTCCCTGAGAAGGACTGGGCTCACGTCTCCTCTAGTGCCAAAGACCTCATTTCCAAGCTTCTGGTGCGGGACGCCAAGAACCGTCTGAGTGCTGCACAGGTGTTGCAGCACCCGTGGGTGCAGGGGGTGAGTGTCTAACGGCGCGGCCCACTGAGCCTCGCGGACACTCGGGCTGAAGGTGTTCTGAATGCTCATTCACGACCCCGTGTTTTTCCCCCTTAGTGTGCTCCCAATGCTTTGCCTACATCCATACTACTTCAGAGGTATGTTCTTTTCCTCACCATCTATATTGAATCGATAGTATTCCAGTGCCTTTGTGATGTCATGATATGTCTCTGCTTTTTAAAAGGAGTTTCTTTTGTGATGCCATTTTAAATCGGATCTCGTGAATATAGTCTCCATTCCACATTTGGTCTCAGTTAAAGAGTGAAGACTTTCACTGGTAAACATGGATGGTTAGTTGCTGGTTCCATTCTCATGTTCTGCAATTCCTCCTTTCTTTTTCAGAAGAAGCAGTGCCAAGGATCTGACACTGTTTGCAGGGAAGGCAGTGGCCATGAACCGGCAGCTAGCCGAACAGGAAGAGACAAAGGAGGAACACGAGCGCCCCCTGGTGGTGACTGCAAGCTCCAGCTCCATGCGTCTTTCCCCGCCCTCCAGCTCCAAGCTGGCCAAGCGAAGGCAGAGGAGCGGTCTGCTAAAGCAGGATCCCGTCTCTGCCTCTGAGCTGCACCAGCTCCTTGCTCCTCTGGTCATCGTGGGGGACTGCGCCTAGCCCAGTATGCTCATCCCACTTCTGCTCAGGGTTTTTCATGAGCCCCGTGGTCATCTTGCCAGAGCTCAGTCCATGTACCCTAACCCTCCCCCCAGCCTTCTTCCTGCAGGAGGAGATGGGAGCAGTTTGTGTGACCTCCAGATGTTTCCTGTTTTTTTTTTTTTTGTGTGTGCGTGTGTGCAATTAGTGGCATAAAGTGAGCTCACCGCCAAAGGACTGTCACTTTGTCTACATGTGCTACAACTGGACCCACTGTGAATTTCATTAGACAGAAAATCGACCCCTCTCTTGCTTGTATGTGTGTGGGCACTGCTGTTTGATCAGTGATAAGCTTATGCAATTGCAGCAATGAAGGTAACTATGTAACCAGCATTGAATTGGAACATCTGGCAGTCAGTGATGCCAGACTGTCTAACACAATCTGTTGCTGGGTTCCCTTAAGTGAACTTACCAGTGTCTCTTTAATATTCACTCTGCAGTGTGTCTGTATGCACATGGCCTGTGTTTTCCTAGAAAAAAATGTCCAATAGAAGACCGCCCCAATCCAACAAAGGTTTCATAAAGGGTTTTTAAGTGTTGTCCGTACTGGGCTCTTCCCTGGACCAGCAACAACTTTGCACCTAAACACTATTTTGTTTTTGTGGCTAGAAAAAGTTGCATTTCAAAGTTAATACTTGATTTCCAAAGTGTTGGAGAAGCTAAAGTGGTAGCTTCACTGAGCATGTAAGCCATACGCTGTTGGGAAAAATATATATGTAGCGGTTCCTGAATTCATTGTGTGCAGAATGTCACATCATTTATTGAGTTAGTATTGCCCCGGGTGGGTTCTCATATGATCCAAGACGGACAATATCAACACATGTTTGTTAATTAGGCTTTTCTGAAAGGTCAGGGACAAAGGAGATGCCCTCTTTGGCTGAAGGCAACAATGTCTGTTTAGCGAAATGTCAAAATATTTCTAAGTAACGCCTCAGTTTTTGAAAACTGAAAAAGTTTAAAAAAAAAAAAAAAGCAGACGTTTGTAAACTGAGTGTTGAAATAGTGCTCAAGAATAGGGGAGGAAAATCATTCCAGGAGAGTCTTCCAAAGAAATGTCTTAATATGTAAATAGATGGAATTACATATTCGGATCCCTGTCTAAGCTGTGCCATTTGTTAAGCTTTTTCGTTAGTGTTCAAACCGGTGCTGGTAATTGATCTTTTTATGTTCACATTGAATTATATTTAGTGGTTATGATGGCAAAGCATTTGTGTTAAAATGTGAGATGGTGGAGATTAATCTGTAGAAGTATGGCAGCAAAAAACCAATCTAGAAAATTAAGCTCAAGTTCTTTCTTGGTTTCATTTCAAGGTGGGCAGTGACTATTTCGCTCCATCCTATTCTGGCCGTGTCTAATTTGTTAGACATGGTAACCTAAAAATTAATCTTTGCAAATATATTTTAATTGCTGTAGTCAGAATCAACTTAACCTTGAATTTTGGCTGTTTGCATAAATTAACTGTTACCATGGGACAAAATTCGCCCAAACAATTTTCTGAAGAGTGTTGCCCAGATGTTTCCCGCATAATGTGGTACTTGAAGGAAGAAAAGCAGATGAGTTTTGGCTGGGAAGTGGTTGATGCTGACTGTAATCCCTGATCTTTCTACAAATGCATTTATGGTGTTTGTCTTATAGTAAGACTTGATCTGTACATACACCTCTGTTTCCTTTTGTTCTGTTTGGAGGAGTCCATCATTCAGCAAATTTAAAGTGAAGACAAGGCACAAGTTGAATGGTCTTTGGTTTTGAAAAGACATCTTTATTTTAATTCAGTATTTTTTTTTTTTTATTCAACCCAGAAATCCCCCTTGGTGCATAAATGTCAGGATTTGATAGCATTATCCATTCACTGTTCTGCATGCTACCTCTGTCATAGAGATCTCTGTGCTACTCTTGGTCCTAAACATTTAGCCAATAGCACTAGCACGGGTATGAAATCTGATCTTTCACATCTCATTTTCTATGCAGAGTAGCACTGTTTGAGATCTTCTGACAACTGGGTCAACTGACAGTGGTCTCAGGTTAAAAACTGGTCTTATTTTCATAAATTCTGTGATTTCAGGATTGCTTTCCGAAGCACTGGAAGAGTATGAGATCTGCTCTAGCATCTCCCTGAAACTCTGGCATTTACTAACTGCCGCACCAAAGGGGGATTAGTGTGTGGTTGGATTTTTTTCCTTTAAATGAAATGTGAATCCTACCTGTGTTACTGACCAGTCCTAATGTTTCCATATTTTCTTGTTTAAGGTCTTTTGTTAGCACAGTTTAGGTTTTTTTTTTTTTTTTTTTTTGTTCTTGAGCCCCAAAACACTTACGGGGCAATTTTGAAAAAGGAAACCCAACAAACTTTACTGATTATTTATAAAAGCACTTTACTGTACCACATGGCAAATTGCAGTTAAAGTAAAATTTCATAAGACTGTTCTAGAATTTTGTACCGTTTTCTAAAAAAAAATAAAAATAAAAAAACTCAAATGGATTCATTGTGCTTGTTTCAGTTTATATGGAGGGAACAGTTCGATTTCAGTTACTAAAGATAGGTGCCTAATGCACTTAGACTAAGAAATTTAATCTGAATCAGTCAAATCAAAACATGTCCTGATTTTCCTATAATTTTGAAAAATACCACTGCAGCAAATACTCAATAGCGACGTGTGTGACAGCAGTTTGCAACGAAATGCTGTACCTGTAAAAATTGCCGTTTTCCCTCCCCTTGCAAGGTTTTTTTATGATTTACTAGTATGGTTTCACTTTATGGTCATTGGTTCAATTTTACACAAGTTTTTTTTCCCCTCCATTTTCCATTCATTGCAAACACGTGAGATGTGTCAGGATCTATCACAAAGTCTTGATATGGTCAAAAATCACGTTTTTATATACTTGCACTATACTTAGAGTAAGATTCTCAGTCTCCACCTTAGACTGCAATGAACAGCTCCTGGCTACGATTCAGGGAGCTGATTACTTACGGCATGTATGAGCTTCCTTTTCTTCATCTTGAGTTCCAGTGTGTTCCTTAGTCAGAAAGGAAAAATCATTTGTTTGCACCTCAATCTTACATTAGTTCCACTTCGAAAAAATACATTGTGCCTGCAAGAGTAAGGTAGGTAGAGTATGGACAAGACAGATATGGCAAAACGGGACACCCAGGGCACAAACAATCCTGAAAATGGAGTATTGCAGAATATTAATGAAATATTTAGTGTTTCAAGTTTTTTGAGGAACACAGTAAAATTCTTGTGCCACAGTTGCAGGGCAGGGGACAGGTGAAAGGGGGGACGCTAAGACCCTGCAAATAAGGTAGAAAACGGACAAAATAAAAGCTATACCACATTAGATGTACACATGAGAGCAGCTGTCACAGCAGCCACTCAGGGCCACAGTGGAAGTTATAATTACCTCAGACTGAGGCTCTGGAGAAACATTCGGTTTCTGCTTCTGTGTGTTCAGCATGAGGTAACTCCGAGAGTTCTGTACGAGCTGAGACAGGCCAAAGGTTTGCAGCAGTTTCTTGCATGCAACGTGACACTCTTAACTTCTTACCAGTTTATTTGCAGGAAAGAGATCTCATCACATTTTGAGTCCAGATCGTTCTCTAGTATTGGACAGGGGGATCTGCAACACGTTTAGGCATCATCTTGAAGGACAAGCTGCTAGTGTGTAGGTTTTGTTTAAGGTTCAGCTCAGTTTGCACCAAAGGTCCAAAACTATCTTTCCCAAAGGAGAATCTGTTTTATAAGTATCCTCTGTAATTACTCTTTCAAGCTTCTGTTTATTTCAACTTTATTCACCTGGTGAGAACAGTGTTGACCATTATTCCTGCCTCTAAATCTTATCTCAGTCCTTGGGGACCCACAGACAGTCCACGTTTTTGGCCCCTCCCAGCTCCCACCTGTGGGTCCCTGACCACTGGATTGGGAAACACTGTTCTATACAGATATTGTCATTCATAGCTTGGCTTCAGATCTGATAACAATAGGACGGATAGCTTTTTCCAAGTATTTTGCTCCACTTGTTTTCCGGAGTCTGGGCTGTCTCTTCCTGTGCAGAAGAGGGCTGTTGTCCGCAATTCCCTGGCTCTAGCAGAATCCATATTATATCATCAGGGTTACGTGTGGTTTTACATCCCTTAAGTGTTTTCGGAATTTTGTCAACAAATCTTTTCAGCACAGGTCATTTGTGTAGAACTTGCTGCTGTTTCCTGAACTGGTTTTTAGGAAACTCAACCTGTCTTTTGGAGTGATTTCCCCTCTTTGAGAGTTCACTAACTGAGGCTGTTTTTTCCACTCACTGCTTTCACAGTCTGGGTGGGAGTAAATGCCTACAATAAGTATAACTAGCACTGTGCATCCCCCCCCCCCCCCCCCGAGTGGAGGAACTCTTCCTGTGCACATTCATCTCCAACATGGGATTTCTTCAATGATGACAAGTTGCAGTGACGTCCCATCATGCAGTGCTGCGTCCTTCCTGTTGGGGCTGGTAGGCCTACAGGGATCGTTCTGTAGGTGGGAGGATAGCTCGTCTGTAGTTCAGGTGATGCTCTTCCCTGACTGGTTTTTCCTCTTTTTCTGGGTGAGGATAAGGTGACAATGACAGTATTATATTTAAGGATAGGAAAAAATATTACATCCACCCCTTATTCATACTTGCTTATATAATACAGAGCCACAATAAGCCTGGAATCCATTCCAGATAAACACACCCTAGATAGGATACCAGTCCATGGAATACAGACACGAAGAAAAACTAACGGTTATTTAAGCAGATCAATCATATGTTTTAGACCAGGGGTAGCCAGTCTTACCCACAAAGGGCCGGTGTGTATGCAGGTTTTTGGGATAACCTGTAGGTCAGCTGTTCAAACCCAGGTGTGAGCATTCTTCAGCCAATCAGTCCTCTAATTAGTAATCTAATTAGGGAGTTGCAGGGAAAACCCGCATACACACCAACTCTTTGCGGATAAGATTGGCTACCCCTGTTTTAGACCATCGGAGACAACCAGAGTACATGGGCATAAATTAATAAATTATGGGGGGATGTAGCCCCCCAGTAATCAAAACCAGCCAATACAACCTCGTGGACCCCCTTAAATGGGTGGAAACCTCAACCCCCCACTGCTCAAGCCAAAGTTGTGCCCTTGCCAGAGTACCCAGGCCCTCTGCAGCCCACTTTACATGCCTTCAGTGTTGCAGTAAATAGAAGATCAAAGAGGCAGGTTTATCCACCTTAACATGTTACTAGAATTGGCAAATGAGTGATGTACACTACAATATCACTAGAATATATATATATATATATTGATATATGTGTATCTGTGACAGAGAAACACGAATCGGGATCTTCTACTTACTGCTTTTAAAGAGAAAGGAAAACATTGGGAATCCTGGACAGATTCAATTTGTTTTGTAATTTATTACAAAAATGCCGTCCTTTACCGCTCCCCCCCCACAAAAAAAACCCATATCATTATTTAATTTAGATGAACGAAAATAGTTCATTCTTATGCTTCCTAACGTTACATAATTCCTAATTGTTGCAACAGCTTCAGGCTGATAACTGATTGCGGCGCAGGTGAGCTGGTGGTTGTGGGCCATGATAAAACACGTCACTCCGGGCGAATACGGACTCTTTGTAAGGTCATTTGGTAGGTTTCCTTAAGTTTATTAAGTTAGTCAACTAAATTTTTATTTCGCAACGAAGCATCTTTACGTTTGTTTTGCTTACCTGTAGCTTGAGCCACGGTATAGACTAGGTAAGAAATGCCGGAAACGTGTCTGTCTGAGGTGGAAAGCGTAATTTATCACACAAGGAGCTATCAGGGGCTGGCCTTTTGGGGGAAAAATGTAAGTTTTACTTACGGCGTTCTAGCTGCATTGCATTATCTAATTTTTTTTTTTTTTTTTTTACAACGCCATGAACTTTTAGCTAGCCGACTATAGGTACTGCTCTAAGAAACTTGGATGTTTGAGCTAGTGAGTTTATTTGTTCTTTACATTTTACGTTTAGACCTCAGATGGCAACAACTTCATACCGTGGTTGTGTGTTTTTTATATATTTATTTATTTATTTTAAATTGGGGGAGAGAAGTGGAGAGGCGTTAACTGTGATCGAAATTTGCCCAGGATGGCCACCAGCGTCACGCCTGAAGATGAGCAGAGCTGGATCTCCGCGGAAGGCTCACTGTAGCTCAAGCATGGACTGTACCTGGGGAAAGTCTCCGCTTTTGCTGATTGCCGAACAGTGCTGGTGCTGCTGTGGTCCTTCACAGCGGATCCGACATGGAAATGGCCGCCAGTAATTCTGAACCAAAGTCTAGGGGCTTCACTGGGTTGGGGACTTGGCGAAAACTCAAGCTTGGTGGGGGGTCGAGGTAATGAAAGAGAAACTTTCCGTAAAACTTGAATCCTCTAAAAGGGGCATAAATTCCATTAAATGGCAACTGATGCCATTGCACGGAATGTGAATCTCTTACGGTTTGGTCACTACGGTTTAAAGCCGCCTGCACTTCAAGAGTCGTGTATATGGTTGGGACAAATGTTGTGCATTAGCCTCCAAGATTTTTTTTTTTTTTTTTGCTTGGAGTGTAATTTATTTTTCAATAAAGCTTAAATGTCTTCATCTTGAGGTACCATGGCAAAGTAGTACAGCCCAGGCTGTGAACTTAACCCCCGTTCAATCTTGACATTATCTCACTTGCTTGGTTTTAATCTGATTTCCATAGGCCGATATTATCCACCAGATGTCGCTGTAGCTCAAAGCCTTTTGTGCTGGTTGAAAATAAAGCGCCATTTTTTCGGCTTTCCTTTAACCTGTGCCCGTTACAGTGCGAGGTATGATACAGCTGAGGCAACCGCATCATGACTCACCTAAATGGCGGTGTAGTAAGTGTACTTCAATCACAGCCGCCACATAAGCAAACTCTCTATTACCTAATCATTAGAAGGCTGCGTAACTATCAACAAAATAGGTTAAATTACAAATTTGTCCTGATTGGCTATAAAATCAGGGCCATGTGCTATTTAGCCTGTACACAATGTTTATAATCCTCTAGAAGGGAAAGTTCAATCGAATATACCAATATTCAAGCCCGCAGGCAGATTATCGGACTACCTAATGACGTCAACACGTGCGACAGCTGGGTCCATCCTCTGTAATTGTCTTCTACTAAACATGGCGCCGTTTGGATGTTTGTGTGTTGTATGTGTAGAAGGCTAAACGGTAGTGAACGATACTCTAGGTTTGAAAGTGGTCGTCGCTCAAACATTTCTTGTTCCTTGTTCCGTTTTGGTTTAGCGGGTATGAAAGTGGTGTGCGTGGACGATGCTGAGATCCACCGGTTTCTTCCGTGGGATTGACTGCCCGTTTTATTCGGAAAGCCATAACGGGAGGAGCGATGGAGATAACTGCAATAGACCGTACTGTCACTTCAGGCACAGCAGACAGAGGAGGGAGTCTCTTAACGCAAATAACAGAAAATCGCTGCAAGCTTGTTTCAAACAAAAGGGTGAATAGCTTTATGGTTTTTTTTTTTATTTGGAAATATGCTTTGTGTTTATTTCGTAGGAGTATTTGCAGAGAATTCTTGCAGGCATAAACAAGAGGTTAAGTAGTGATACCAATACATATTCTCTGTGATTTTTAACATGTCCAGAGTGACGTCGTTCACTGTATAATGCGTATTTAAGCAGGCATTAAACTTCCCTCTCCAGGCGGCGGTGTTTTCTCCTGCTGGCATGAGCTGCTGTTTTCTTTTTTTATTTAAATTTCAGCACTCTCACAATACATATACATACTTTCTATCATGTTAATTTTTTAACAATAATTTCAGACTAATAAACCTCAGTTCGCGTTTGACGTGTCTTGCATTTTCTGACAGTAAAACGAAGAGTGTGTCGTTTCAGTTGTTTCGCAGATATCTTAAATACTTGAATAATTATGTCAGTTTTAAATACTTATTAACCTGAACTAGCTAAATATGTCTGAGCTTGTGTTGTATTCTCTGTGTAAACAACATATAGCTATAGTCTAATTTTTTTGGTTGTATTCAATTAAAGTTTTACTGTTATACAATATTTTGTCATTTTTTGTTTTGTAATGACTTAAAATACAATGTTTCATTTTTCTCTGCAGAACCAGACTGTGAGCCGTACAACCCAGAGGTTCAGAATGGAGAGCTTGTGTCGGATGTGGGCCCCCTGGATCAAGGGGCCCTTGAGCTCGAAATGGTCAACCGTGCAATCGAGGCTATGCGGAGTGAGGTGGAGCGTGAGCAGAAGAAACTGTCTCGCATCGGGGATCAGCAGTATGACCCTACTGCCAGTAGCATCCAGGCGGGTGCTAAGAGACACAAGGCTTCTGCCGCCCCCTTAGAGTACGACCCAAGCAGCTACCAAATAAGTGCAGCGGCTGATTATAATCCAACCCCCTGTTCCAGCAAATACACCTTGGACTCTGATGATAAGAACACCTATGCAAGTACCCTGGAATATGTACCCACTACTGTCACCAAAACAGCCACAAAAAAGCCTCTTCCTTCCTCCCAGACTCTTCGCTTTCCCCCTCCAAGTCCCCCGAGAATTCCCAGCTCTTCCTCCAAGTGCAAATACACACTGGACAACTCCAAACCCCCCACTGATTTAGAATATGACCCTCTGTCTAACTTCTCAGCACATCCTGGGAGCAAGAGTAACAGGAGCCCTAAAGAGCAGAAATGCATGGGTGTAGCAGAGGGTGAGGCACCGTTGGGGAACAAGAAGAGGGGGCATTGTGCTATAGCAGAGAAGCGGGCTGTAGGTGAATCAGACGGCAGTTATATACCAACTCTAAAGAAGGCAAGGCAGCAGCCCACAGTAGTCTTCGATTCCAAAAAGTATTCTGCAAGTTTTTCAGAGTCTGACGACGAGAGTTCTGGGTTGGAGTATAAGCCAACTTCTGTCAGCCGCCTCCAGAAGAAAAAGAACAGAACTGTGCCCACAGAAGAGCCCGTAGTCCGGGGTGATGAGAAAGGGGAATGCGCCTCGGCTGGTAAGATGAGGCAGCAGCTAAGCTCAGAGACTAGAAGGGTGGGGAAGTCAACAGTGTGTGACTCAGAGGACTCGGAGAGCCTGGAATTTGTTTCCCGAGATGATCGAGCCACAGGGAAGAAAACGGCAAGTGAAAGCAGTAATAAGAAAAGCAGCAAATTGGGTAAAGGAGACAGTGACCAGAAGGAATCCTATAAAAAGAGTTATAGTTCAAAGGAAACGGCAGGAAGTGCTGGGAAGAAGCCTGCTGCTAAGAAATCAGGCAAAGCGGAGCTCAAGAAGGATGGAAGAAGCGAGGGAGAGAGTGCAGAAGAGATGGTCCAGGTGAAGGACGGCAAGACCAAGAGCTGTAAGGATTTGCATAAGGCGAAGGGTGATGGGAGAAGTTTGAAAGCAGAGAAGAAAGGGGAATGTGGGCGGAAAGTCGGGGAGAGAGGGGGAAGCCATCCCAAGGGGCTCAGGGCTTCTGAAAAGGCCAGCAAGGAGTTACCTGTGTCTCATGAATTGAAGAATGGGAAACTGGAGGGCAACAGACATGAGAAAGAGAAGAAGGGCCATCGGAGCGATCGTAGTAGTAAAGATAAGAGGACCGAAACCAAGAAGTCTTCAGATAGCAAACCCTCTAAACTGAAGAAAGAGAAGCCAAGGTCTCTGAGTCATGCAGATCTGTTTGGGGATGATAGCGCAGAAGAAGAGGAAGAGGGAAATGTGGTGAGAAAGTCAGCAGCTGCTTTCAAGAGGAGAGGCTTGATGATTAGTAAGAGGACAGCTTCAGAAGTCACCGGCTCTTCCTCAGAGGATGAAGGCGGGGAGCAGGGGGACTCTGCTGTTGGTCATGATGATGAAGATGGTTACGGGGGTGGCGACAGTGGTGGTGGAAGTGAGGATGACTTCTCCAGCTTGCAAGTGGACCTGGATTTTGACTCGGACCCTATGGAGGAGTGCCTTCGCATATTCAATGAATCAAAGGACGTGAAGACAGAAGACAAGGGGAGACAGACAAAGCAGGTGCCGTGTCCCTCTGTATGAGTCACGGGAAGCTGCGAGGGAGGAATGGAGTCATGCTAGTGCATGTGTTTTTACAGATCTTGTTTGTGTGCATGTTAAAGAGCATGATTAGGATCCGAAATAGAGTCTACTGAGTCAGTGCTTGGATACTGAGATGCTCGGCTGCTAACAACTCCCACGTATTTCACGCCCGCCAGCTGTGATTAGGGTTTCCACGGTGACCAAGCACGTGTAACTGGCAGTGCTCTTCTTTAGGAGCCAGAGCGGGTGGGTGTATTTGGTTCCAGAAGGAGCAATTTTGAGGAGAAAATGCAAAGTGAAGCCACATAGCAAGAAAAGTGGGTATTAGAGATGGAGGGGTGGATGCTTTTCTGGGTCGAATTTGTAGGCAATGTTTGTAAGGAGACAAACTATGTCTTCAGTCCATAGGCCAGGTGGAGCTCTCTCTTGAGTCGCTCTCCTAGAGAATAATGCCTGAAGTAATGGCTGAATGACCTGGAGATGCCCCTCTGCTTACGAAAGAGTTTCGTCCTGAACGGCCGCTCGTAACTTGAAATGTTCGTAAGTCGTTATTCAGCATCATTTTAAGGGTTTACGCAAGTACAAAGAAACAGGATACTGGGAGTACGCACGCTACGCTGCTGCGCGGCGGGAGTAGCGGGTATGAGTCGTACTAGGCGGAAAGATAAATTGATGTTGCAGACAGGAAACGGGAGCCCAACAAGCACAATTTGGACTTGCAGTCCTCTTTGTTCTTCTGTCTGAAAGTTCGTAAGTAGAGGAGCTTCTGTTATTACCTCAGTAAAGCTATTTGGCATGAAGCCCAGCAGAGTCTATGGTTTGTGAGGACAGGGTGAGCCACCTTGGTTCTGTACCTGTGCTTGGCCTGTGCTGACATTATTTGTTTTCTTCAGTCTCAGCCAGCTAAAGATGTCGAGGAGAATGAAGGGGCTGAGAGCATGTTGACCACCCTCTTCCCAGGCCAGAAAAAAAGGGTTTCCCACTTCCTGGCCAAGGGAAACGTGAGTATGAATAGTTGGAGGTGTAGCTGCAATAATCAAGCTGTCTATTCACTATGACTCAGTGCTAAAAAGTAGGGCTGTGCATTAAACGATAACGATAATTGTCGTGATATAATTTTCCTCTATATCAATATGCCAAATGCTTCATGGAAGTTCGATATAATTTAATGAGGTCACTTCCTCTGTGAGTGTATGTCTACCAAACTCCACACGCCAGTCGTATCACTACACAGAAGATATCGTCGGGGTGCTCGTACTTGTATCTTCTGTGCAGTGACACGATTGGTGTGTGAAGTTCGGTAGAAGAAAATAGCTCATACATTAAACTGTTCACTACAAAGACTCTGGATTATCTTAAATAACCAGGTCATGATTTGCGGTAAGAGACATTGCTGATGAATTTTTCAAAAGTGTTTTTCCGCTTTAACCTTCACAGAAAGAATGCCATTCACTCCCATTATATTAGAGAGAAGATTGACATTTCTGTCCCTGGCATCTTCAAAACAAAGAAATAATGAATTATTATTGAAAATAATTATCTTGAATTATATCATAATATTTTCTTCCATATCAGTCAATATTGATAATTATCATAATAAAATATTTTGCCAGCCCTACTGAAAGGAGTGTTGTATACTGATTTATCAGTGTTACTTGGTAAATTACCACACTTGCAGTGAAGTCTTTAGCAATGCTAGTATTTTAGGTGTCCATTTGCATCTCTTTTATTGAAAGAATAAGCAGTGATCATTAGGAATAGGACGGGTAAGCTGCTTAAATTCATCAGAAGGTGACCCGATGGTTCCCTCGTGCCCAGCAGGCGGAGTCGAGCCCGAAGCCCGCGGTGCGACCGTACCGCAGGCCGACGGCGCAGGAGGCCTGTTACCAGCGCATGCAGATCGCCCAGCAGCAGGCGGCACAGCTGGCCACGTCCGTGAAGACGGCGGCCGCCACGTCCAGCCCTGCTGCCGGGCCGCTCGGGGAGAAGAGGAGGGTGGCACATCGGCCCAACCCGGCCCTCTCCTCCGCAGGTTCTGTCACTGCGCTCGTTTCCCTTTAGTCTCTTACCCCTTGTATGGTCTAGTACAGGGGGGGGGCAATCTTACCCACAAAGGGCCGGCGTGTGAGCAGGTTTTTGGGATAACCTGTAGGTCAGCTGTTCAAACCCAGGTGTGAGGACTCTTCAGCCAATCAGTCCTCTGATTAGTAATCTAATTAGGGAGTTGCGGCGAAAACCCGCACACACACCGGCCCTTTGCGGATAAGATTGGCCACCCCTGGTCTAGTATGTATCTCTGTGGGTGCTTCTGAAATCACATACTTGTTTGCTATTTAGTAGGCAAAATACAGTATGTGAAGTGAGCAGTATGTCCAAATCCTCAGTATGGATGAGACGTGGTTCATTAATCCGACATGCCCTGCAGGTCCCGCGCTGAGCAGGCAGTCAGGCAGCGGGGCATCTCCAGGGACGTCTTCACTGAAGTTGCACACGTTTGCCGGAATCCTCTCCAAGACCTCTTCCACGTTGGCGCAGAGGAGGGTAGCGCACACACCCACGCTCAAGGTAGGTGTTTCAGTAAGACTGCCAAGCTGTGTAATCCGGGGTAGCACACCTACACTGTGGCCTCTCTCCTCCGGTTTGCTTTCGGACCCGATCTTCATTGTTTACGTTCTTTGCGGTGGCTGCAGACCAGCGGTATTGTTCATTTGAGTAGGTAGTCCGCAGCGTTTGGTGCCTTTATGCTATAAATAGTTACTTTCTTGTCATATAGAGTGTCGTAGGATTTGTCATGACGTTGCTGTCTGATTGAAGTGACCCTGTGGTTCCTCATCTCCGGCCAGAGCTCCTCCCTCAAGCGGCCGGTCATTCCCACCGAGTTCGGCGCCAAAGTGCCGACCGGCGTGCGCCAGCGATACCTCAATTCCTTCATCGACGAGTGCCTCAAGTTCTGCACCTCCGAAGAGACGGCCTTCCAGATGGTGAGTGGCGGTAGTGGCGGAGAAATGCCCACCAGAACCCGATTAGGGGCTCGCGTTCATGGACTTTAGCAAGTGTCTCCAGGTGACAGGCTTGGCTGTGTAGAGTGTCGCCCCGGGTCCATGTTTGGCGAGGCAGACGTAAGCCGGAGTCGGTCTGTGCCGCTTTCCCAGGGTCTGGATGAAGAGAAGGTGGTGTACGAGCGCAGCAGCAGCAAGAACATCTACCTGAACGTGGCCGTCAACACCCTGAAGAAGCTTCGCAGCAAAAGCAGCACTGCAGCTGTGCCTGCGCCCAGTACGTAGACGCGTCACTGGCGTGTCGACGATGACGGACGCGCGTGGTACAGTGTGGTGCATTTATACAGACGGCTGTGCTGGTCTTGGTCGCAACGGAGGCTTCATTGCGAATTTCCCCCCAGGGAGCCCAGCTGTGAAAGCCCACAAAAGGTCTCTGTCCCACGAGGAGGTGCTGGGGGGGCGTCTGGCTGCCAAGACCAGCTTCACTGTTAACAGGATGGGTAAGCAGCAGGAGGAGGAGCTCATCGGTGAGTCATCGTCTGTCTCTTTCTCATTGGACACTCTAGATGTCTGGTCCCCACCCTCATCTCCGCATATTTGCAATACAGAGCCACCCTGATAGCAGTCTTAGCTCTGTGGGTTAGAACCCGCGATGGGAAGGTTGCTGGTTAAAACCCCAGGTCAGCACAGCGATGGCGCCATCGGGCCCCCGAGCGAGGCCCTTAAGCCCAGCTGTTACAGGGATTGGTTGGCCCTTCTTTCCCAACTGTATGTTGCCTTGGATAAAAGGGTCTGCTGAGCAAATAAATCTAAATGTAAAATAGGCAGTATGTGAGGACCATGGTGACCAGAGTGGGAACGGCAGTGCAGCATGTCAGGCCGAGGTCTGTCCGCTCCCGTAGGACCGAAAGACCTTCCGTTCGTTTCGTACCATTAGCACTTTCTACCTGGCACCTTCCCTGGCAATCAAACAAAAAGCCCTTTCACGCTTGTATTCAGTTAAGTTTAATTTATTTTAATAAACTTGCCCTTCCCAGCAAAACCTTGCCCAGAGCACTTAAACATATAAATATATAAACACACCCAGTGCCCTGAGCTAGTAAACAAAGACAGCAGAAGGCGGAGCGGGGGGGGTGAGAGCCACTTAGGGTGAGCTAATAGTGGAGAAAGATGTCTGTGGTCTTGTGAGTGGGTGCATACTTGGTTTAAGCTTGCAGTAGCAGCATTTTGTGCTTTTTGGCCCAGGTGCTACCCTGTACAGGAAGCTGAAGCCCTACCTGATGACAGAAGAGCAGCTCCAGGAGCACGGCTACCCCAGGCCTCACCCCGAGCACTCGGGCCGAGCCATGGTCTACAACCTCCCGGAGAAGAAGAACGCAGATCGTGGGTCCCCCTTCTGTCTTAGTGGCGCCCTCTGGTGGTGGCTTTCCTATGTTGCGCTTTCCTCTTTTGGCTCACTGTCTGCCCTGTCTCACCAGCACTGGCCAAGATCTGCTGTAGGTGTGGGGCGGAGTACAGGATCACTGCTAACGGCAGCTGTGTCCGGAGAGAGGAGTGCACCTTCCACTGGGGGCGCCTGCGTCGGCACAAAGGTGACCCTTAGTGTGTGTGTGTGAGAATTATGTTTATATTATATGGTGGGGATCAAATGTCACCCACGATGTAATAAAAACCTGTTATTTTGACGGTGTGGGGACCATTTTCCAGGTCTGTGAAAATCAAAAAACGAAAAAAGCCAAAAGTCTCGTGTTTTGTTTGGTTACTTATGGTTAAGGTTAGGGCTGGGTTGGGGTTAAGTTTGCCATGTTTTCCCCATAAAAATGAATGGAGAGTCCCTACAAAGATATAATTACAAACGTGTGTGTGTGTGTGTGTGTGTTTCTATCTCTATATCATAAGAAAAGTGTTTGAGGTTTCCTTAGACTGGAGATAATAATTGATCTCATTATTGAGGATAGTCACCACTGAGCTGGACCTTGTGAGGTCTGTGATGTGAGTGTGTGTCTGTCAGGTTTTAGCCAAGTGGACCTGGAGACTGCAACTAGGCCTATGGCCTCATTCAGCATGTTCTGTAGGTCTGACTTCTTCGGTGGGTCAGTATCCTGTCCAGTATCCTTCCCAGTGTTTTACTTAAGATTTCTGTATGTATACTGGGGATAGTAAGATTCACCGATTCACGTCCGTGTACTGACATTAAAAGTTCACAATTGTGATCGCCCCTTCTTTTTAAAAAAAAAAAAAAAAAAAAAAGTGTGCACTGGATATAATTTGGGATGAACTTCGAGTGCGTCGTTTTTAACAGTAAAATTCAATTTATTGATATATAATCATTAGTAAAGGCCCAATACTTTTATTATTTAGAAATGTGACCGGTAATTTTGACCAATAACTATTCAGATTGATGTCCCCTCTCTGAAATGTTTCTGTATCTCTGCCATTTGAATTGCACAGCCTCATGTTCTTTTGCATCACATCATACCGCATTGAGTCACATCGTGTTGAAACTGCATCACAATTGGGATGAATCATATTGTATCGCAGTTGCTTCATATGTATCTTTAATGTATCAAATTGTTGCCAGTGCATAGAGATGTGTATCACATCGGCCTCAGTGATGGAGATGCACATCCCTGATGTATACCAGGGATCAACAGCCATAGTCATATAGGGCTAGAGGATGGGTCGGGTCTTATAGCGCCGCTGTAGTATCTGTTCCACCCCCACTGATGAGAACAATGACCTGTAATTCAGTTCCCTGTTGGTGAGCCAGGAGCTCGTAAGCTGGATTTTTGGGTTGGCAAGATAGATTTAAGGTAGTCTGGGTCAATTGTATGTGAACGAAGATAAAATCAATTTAAGCTGGGATACCTTAAGTCAGACTCATTACCTAACTGACAAATCTTGCTTAGTGGCACAGACCTCAGGTCCCTGCAGGCTTTTATTGTAATCTTTAATTAGTGCTTGTATTTGGATAGAAAGTTCCGTCATAGACCGGGCTAGAGAAGCCTTTGTTTAGAGCACCTGGAAAGGCCTGGGGCATTCTGGAGCATCACATCGCTGGAGCAGAAACAAAGCCTGAGCTTAAAAAGCGACATGAGCGATTTAAGCGTGTTACCGTGGTCGGCTCTCGCTTTTTTTTTTTTTTTTGCGCCACACCCAGCTAACCGTGTCTGTGCCCTCAGTGCCGGGGGGCTGGGAGACACAGTACAGCTGCTGCTCTGGGCTGGTGGGGTCCCCCGGTTGCCAGGTATCCAAGGTAAGCTTCATTTAGCTCCTATTTATGGCCTGCGTTGAAAGCACCAAAGTCAGATTTGTACACAAGGTGGCAGCACTGCCGCAGCTTATAAATGGAGCCTGCTGCAGGATTTGCGAATAAACATTGTTCTGTTAACTGAATTAATATTGTTTTTAGTCTATATACACAATATAGGGTGTGTCTTTGTGCATCCATACCGTGATGACATTTTTAGGGTTTGTCGTTCTTTTGTGCTTTCGAGTGAGGAAATGATCCGAGTTCCTGTTCTGCCCGTAGCAACACGTGCAGGACGGCCGGAAGGAGTCTCTGGACGGCTACGTGAAGACCTTCAGCAAGCCTCTGCCCATTGATGGGAACGTGGGAGTCTTCGCCCTCGACTGTGAAATGGTTTGTGGCCTTTTCCGGGTGTGGATCAGTGGTAGATGGACCCTGGACGATATTTCCCAGCATGCCAAAATCAAAGCTTTCCATACAGGACAGCAGGTGCTGCAGTAATTACTTTAGTGCAGTGTTTCGCAATCCGGTCCTCGGGGACCCACAGTCGGTCCACATTTTTGCTCCCTCCCAGTACAGACTTCGTTTTGTGTGGGAGATGCTCAGAAGTATTTCCCTTCTTCCCTGGCAGTGCTACACGAAGCACGGCCTGGAGCTGACCAGGGTGACGGTCATCGACTCGGAGCTGAAGGTCATCTATGACACTTTTGTGAAGCCGGAGAGCAGAGTGGTGGACTACAACACCCGGTGTGTCTCGGGGGCTCTGCTCGCCGCACTGCCGACAGCAGACAGTGAAGAGATGCAGCTCGCTTAGTCCGCATTCACCTTTAAACAATATCACACTCACAGGATTTAAGAATTTCCTACAAATTCATGCTGTATATCAGGGGTAGGCAGTCCTGATCCTGGAGAGCCAGGAATCCAGCAGGTTTTCCTTCCTACCTGCTCTTTGATGAACCACACCTGATCTCCACACCATCTCCACACCTACTTAATAATAACGATCTGCACTAATGATCACTTGGAAAACACAGCCAAATGTCACAGACTTAAGTTCCTGTAAACCTTTGAAAGGCAGCCGCTTCGTTGTTCAGTGTTTGTTTAGGCTGTTTATAAATCTGTGGTCTGTTTTATTCTCGTTTGTTTTCGAACCCAGGTTCTCGGGGGTGACACAAGAGGACCTGGAGAGCACCACCATCACCTTGCGTGACGTCCAGGCCGTGCTGCTCAATATGTTCAGTGCCGATTCCATCCTCATCGGACACAGCCTGGAGAGTGACCTCTTTGCACTTAAGGTATATCCCCGTGCCCCATGGGGGCCCCGCTGGGTTGCTGCTGACTTCTGACACCCATCCCTTGCTCCGCAGCTTCTCCACAGTACCGTGGTGGACACTGCTATAGTCTTCCCCCACCGCCTGGGCCTGCCCTACAAGCGAGCCCTGCGGAGCCTCATGGCAGACTACCTCAAACGCATCATACAGGACAACGGTGAGCATCTTGCTCAGGGGAACTCAGGACACTGGGGTTGACCAGCTACAGGTACAAGTTTGGTTCAAAGCCAGAATTCAGTAGAGGGCATTCAAGTCTGAGACATCTCTGTGTCAGAAGAGGCTACAGGTTTCCTAACCTAAAGGACATTAAGTGTTAAGACATGAACTGCTATCATGGTAACAGTGCAGTAACCTAGACTGTCAGATAAAGGGTATAGCCTTGGTATGGGTTTGTTCTCCAGGGTACAAACAACATCAATGTATTCGTAATCATAGGTGTGGCTTACAGGGGGGATGGGGGGTTTAACCAGCCCCAATAATCAGAACCTCCCAATACAGCTCCCCAATCCCCCCCCCCAGAGTCCACTTTTGTATTGTAAAAGGTACGTTTACCTTCAGCCATAGACAGTTAACTGACCCTTGAGGGTACATTTACATTTACAGCATTTGGCAGGCGCCCTTAGCCAGAGCTACTTATGTAAGTGCTTAGAAGTCTCAGTGAATACATTCTGATACTGGTTCGATAGATCCTGGCTAAGAGTACTATCACTCTAAAAACACTGTTGGCAAGTAATACATTTTTTATAATAATGAGTAGAATCCTGGAAGTGCTAATCCAAATACTTCCCAAATAGGTAGGTTTTTGTCGTCGTTTGAAGGCATCTAATGACTCAGCTTTTCGGACATCTACGGGAAGTACATTCTACCACTCAGGCGCCAAAACAGAGAAGAGTCTAGACGTATGTCTTCCTTGTGCCTTGGGAGATGGTGAGGCCAGCCGAGCGGCGCTAGAGGATCGGAGAGAACGTGGTGCAGTATGGGTTAGAAGTTCTTTTAGGTAGGAAGGTGCTGGTCCATTTTTGGCTTTGTAGGCGTGCATCAATGTTTTGAATTTGATGCGGACAGCTGCAGGAAGTCAGTGGAGGAAGTGTAGCAATAGTGTGGTGTGGGGAGAACCTGGGAAGGTTGAAAATGAGTCTGGCAGCTACATTCTGGATCAGTTGTGGAGTATGAATGGCGCTCAGAGGCAGACCTGCTAGGAGTGAGTTACAGTAGTCTAGTCACGAGATGACAAGGGATTGAACAAGTACCTGAGTGGCATGTGTGGAAAGAAATAGACGAACCCTTCTGATGTTGAGGAGGAGAAATCGACATGAACGGGAAAGATCAGCAGTATGAGAGGAAAAGGACAGGTGATTGTCCATGGTTACTCTGAGGTTGTGAGCGGTGACTGAAGGACAAATCATAGAGTTGTCCAGGGAGATCGCAAGGTCTTGGTGTGGGGATGGATCAGCTACCAGACATGCAGAGATCCAAGTGGAGACTTGAGGGTCTAGAGGAGGAAAGGAAAGGATAAGTTGGGTGTCGTCTGCATAGTAGTGATAAGACAACCCAGGTGAGGATATGACTTTGCCAAGAGATTTAGTATAGAGGGAGAAGAGAAGAGGACCAAGAACTGAGCCCTGAGGGACACCAGTGGAGAGCTTGCATGGAGTAGATGTAGATCCATTCCATGTCATTTCGCTGTCCATGTCACTGCCGTCCTTAGAATCACCCTAAAACTAAAGAAAAGTGGTTGGAAACAAGGGTAATACAAAAAAATAACACATTGAAGATTAAAGATTATAGATAAGACTAAAACTAAATTGTCCACAAAAACTAAACAAACACTGGACTAATAATATAGTGCCTTTCACGAGAAGGTCAGCGTATCGAGAGATTTTGGACAATCCTTTTGACTCTGTGGGAACAATTTGGTGAAGGCCCTTTTCTGTTCCAGCATGACTGTGCCCCAATGCACAAAGCAAGGCCATTTAAGACGTGTGTAGGTGACCGCAAGCACCGGCGCAAACTTGGAAGTTATGCAGAAGTGCGGGGAAAGATAGTGGAACAAAAATTGAGCAGATGGAGTTATTTTTCTGTCTCCATCGCATTAAATTACGTTTTTTGCTTCTGTCTCCATATTTCTGCATCAGAAAATTCAATCAATAACCAACGTACTTCTGTCTAATATTACCACTGCAGGCGGTTAGACTTGCCAGTGGGTATAAGCAGAATAACATGACATTATTTTTTATTCTGTGGAAAACTTAAGATCAATATCCTGGCCAGATTAAATAATGAATTATAAACATGTCAATGGGTGTTTAAATAATATAAAATTAAATTGCTGTGTCCTGTTTTGAACCAGTATGGAACCTGTACTATTGGACCTCATAATTGATCCCCCATTAATTTACAGGACAACTTGTTCATCCTGCATCGTTTGGGGTGGCGCTGTAGTTTTGTATGAAGGTTAACATATGAGCTTTTAGTATCTCCCAAGCTTATTTAGCCTAAAGGTCTCAGTTCCTGTGGTAGGAGAACAACACACGGAAGTGTGCAGGAACTGGAAAAGTTCCCTGTCAAGATGGTTCAGGAACTCAGAACCAGGAATTCAATTTATTTTTATATAGCGTCTTTCACAACAGTGTTGCCCCAAGGTGCTGTACATGGGTGTGTTGTGGTACGTTATAACTTCATTGACAGACAGAATAATACAAAAACGGGGAAAAGGAAAGACAAAGAAATGAAAAATAACGCCAGATGGCAACGGAGCAATGGAACTAAAAACTCCCAAGTAGGGAGAAAAAAAACCTCTGGGGTCAACATGCTGGTCACCCACCGCCCCCCCCCCCCCCCCCCCCCCC
>JAODLC010000036.1:3707693-3720418 GCA_026781145.1 Hippopotamyrus pictus | reverse complement strand
GGGGGGGGGGGGGGGGGCGGCGCATTTTGGGAAACTAATCTGTGTGTCGAGCTTCCGGTACCTGACACAACACTGGAGCAATAGCCTTGTCCCGGAGAACCTTATGCATAAACTAGTGTTGTATGACATGCCATGACGTTGCACGTCTCTTGCAGAACCAGGGATAAATGGCCCTTTAGTAAGACGTGTGTGTGAAGCTGGGCTGCTGATAGCTTGGGGAGTGTGTGTGTGTGTGTGTGCGCGCGTCTACGATGGTCTGCTCTCGGTGGGGCTTACCATGACCCAAACTGACCTCCTGCTCGCTCTCGCCAGCTCCGCCAGGTCACACTCTCACTGGCCTCATCGATTTCCCCTCAGTGAAGAAGTCCTTAGGCCCTCCTGCGGCCCTCCTGCGGCCCTCCTGCCCTGCTCCTGACATGGCAGCCATCAGAGACATCCAATTGTGCTGGGCTGCGATCGATGGAGCCGCCGTCCGAGGGGCCTCGACTTTAAGCGGCTCTCCTGAGGATGACTGACAGCTACAAAGCTCCCGTCCTGACAGCCACTTGTCAATACAAATTTCCACTATTGATAAGCAATTAAACGCAGAGAATGGGAGGGACGTGGGGGGTGTCCCTCACTGAGCGTCTTCCGTTTAAACATCTGTTAAACAGGCACTATCAGCTAAAATTCCACTTTGAAGAGAGGCTCTCTTTCATTCTGCCAACAAGGCCGAGATACAAAAGATTCTCTAAGCTTGTCATTCAGAGTTTAATACCTATGCTTTTAAAATGTAATTCCTGAAACTGCATAATTTTAAACATCTTGGTGACAGTAATACTGCAGTTTTTAGGGTAACAAGTCAGAAATAGCTTATAGCCCTGTGGTACAGAATCCTGTGGTGGAGGCCAACACCTTACTCTCAACTTGAGACTTGCCTTTATGAAAAAAGATAAAGTAGCTAGATACGTTGTATCTTTTTGTGTCTGGCAGCTGTGTTCAGACAGTTGTTACATGTGTGTATGACAGGCAACGTTGTGTTTTTACACATGATTCTTTGCATTCACTGAACCTTTCGACTAATTTCGACATCATGATTATAGACTGGAGAGTTTAAAGATGAAACCTCAGCTTCATCTCAACTTTGCCCAAGTACAATCAAATAACTGGTGATTTTTATTGTCCTCAGTGTTAAACATTCACCTCACTGGCCACTCAGGGTGGCAAAGCAGAGTCTGGATTTAGTTCTCGCCTGTATCCCGGCATTTGTCTGACGATCAGTTTGAAATGGCATAACTCGAGCCGCTCTCGCCGCCATGGGACGGGCCACGCGACCCAGGTCACCTGACGCTATACGGCCCTAGTTACGCAGGATGGCTGCCGTGTGAGAGGCGCTCAGGGGGGCACCCTAGGCGCTGCGGCCCCTCCACTCGCCGGGGACACGGGCCACGCCAAGTGCGGTCGCTTTTCCGTGAGGGATGATGGTAGTTTTAAATGGATTTAAGAAAAGTAAAGAAACCTGTCTGCAGGGGCTTCTAACTGGGAAGGATCAGCGAAGACGTCCCTCGTCTCGAGGAGAACCAAAGTGATGCGGGTGCTGGGGGTGAGCTGGGGGGGTGGGGCAATGTGCCGGGGAAGGGGGGTGCACAACTAGCCTCTTTGTGTGCTTCTAATCCCCAAGCCAACACAGCTTTGGCCTGGTTTCATGATGAAAGTGCCATAGAATAACTACTTCTCTTTTTTTTAGCAGTAAATCTCCCTTAATCCTGAAGGCTGAGCAGACAAAGACCCGCTGGTCCTAATCCTGCAGCTTTTAATGGGTTTTGGGCCTGCCTCTTCTAAATGACTTATTTTTATCGGACACTAATATAGCTTGACAGCCAAGAATGGGGGAAAAGAATCAGAAAGAAAACGAGGGGCGCTGGAGAGACGTCAGCAGAGCGCATTGGCGGTTATGGATTCCGAAGCTTTCCGTGGCCGTCACACCCAGTGATCGTGGAGAGCGCTGACAGCTGCAGGAAGCGGCGCGTGTGCGTGCGCGGCGGTGATGCACGGCGGCCCTTTGTGAGCACGAACCCGTGGATTCATGTTAAACTGCTTACGGATCAGGTTCGCTGGCCGGGGACAGGTGATAATTAGCCAGACGAGAGTTGGCCACGGCCCCAGGCGAATGTGACTCTATGTGTGCTTCCATTGAGAAATTACAGGTTGGTGTCTTCGACCTCTGGCAGAATATCCATCCATCTTGTGACCGCTTATCCTGCTCAGGGTTGTGGTGGGCACCTGGAGTCTACGCCAGGTGGCAGAGGGCACAAGGCTGGGGCACAGTATGGGCAGGATGTGATGGGTGGCAAAATATGCATTTGTGTAACGGGCATTTGTATGCTACTGCTGCCCCATACAGGCCAGCATAATACGATACTTCTTGGCACAAAAGCCTTTGTGATGCACACCTGGATACACTCGGCTTTCCAAGGTGTAGGAACAATCAAATCATAGTCCAGAGGTTTCAGAAAATCAGCATGTGTTAATTAAGCTGAATGTAATGGGAGGGGCGAAACATATCGCAGTTTTAACATCGCCCAGATGTCGAGGATGAGCGTTACTTATATGTGACGTCCTTGTTCCTTGAGAAATTACAGTATAAAAATAGTAAATATCAGAGCAGAGGAAACAGTACAAGCTAAGCTGCTCTAGAGTTACAGCTCCACAGTTAGGGTTAAAAATCGCTTGACTGTAACTAACTGATTATCAAAACGCCGCTGCTTGATTCAGGCTAATAAAACTGCAAAATAAAGGAAGATTACAATATACTTTCCTTGAGAATGTATTGTTCCTGCAGCTGGAGCCCGGAGCCTCAGCATTTCAAGAAAACGGCTGTATTTCTAGCATCCCTTCTGCCTGTGCCCCCCCCCCCCGCCCCCCAGCGCTAGTGCTTGGCTGGTGATCTGGGTGCCTGTGTAGCCATCTGAAGGGAAAGAACGCCCCAGGATTCTGGGACACAACTGATACTCGTGGGAAACATAATCTACCACTGCGTGCTCTGCTTTTCTGCCTTAAGCATCACAGAACTGGGCAAAGGTAGGATTTACATTTCTAAACCTCACTCAGGACCTAAAGCTAATTCCGATTTGCTGAAGATGATCTGGTGTGTGTGCCCGTTTAGATTTCTGGTCAGCCACTTTTTAAGAAGTAATTAAAAGCTGCATTTTTTCTTACTCTATTATCCAACTTTTAATTTTGTGGTATTAGTCAACAACAACAACAAAAAGAAATGTTGTTTACTTTGAATTCTTAAGTGGGTCTATGTTAATACTGTATATCCCAGACAGGAAAGTTGAGGAAGAAAAAAATAAACATCGACTTTTGCGGGTTTTTTTGCTATAGTTGTTTTAGTTTTGATCTTAGAACATTTAGTAGGAAGAAGGTTTCTTATTTATGAAGACTAAAGCCAGAGACCAGACTCAGTGGGCTGCGTCCAGTTTGCATTTCATGGGCTGAGAGTCTATGGACAAAATACGGTGCCCGTTAGCAAAACAAACCGCCAAGCAACCCCCAGAGTAAAGACTTAGACAGAGGGAAAAGATCTGGGGGGACGGGGGGAGTATCAGAACAAGGGACAATCAAAGACTGTTATTTTAATCTGCTGGGCCCCGAAGATTAACGGACCGCATTGTTTTAATTGTTTTAATAGGAAGGAGAGGAACGCCCGTTTATTGAGGGGGAATCCTTGCCGCAAACCTACCAAGTTCAATAGTTTCAAAAACTCGAGCCCTTGGACCCCCAAGCCCCCATCCTCGGACTTTTTTTTAACCTCATCCCACCTAATCCAGGCTAATGCCTTTCTTTCTATTGGCTAATGGTTGAGGGAAACCGGAGTTAATGCTTCTTAAATAGTCGAGGGTGAGAATGTGCCATGAAGAACCTTAATCCTAACCCGACAAACGCAGTACGGAGAGAAGATGCCGAGGCCGCAGCACTAATTCAGCTGCACTATCCGACCTACAGCTGAAACAGCTGTTACTTGAGCGCAGTATCCAAATCACCGAAAACGTCCGTAAGTATCACGTATTTTATACCAAACTGAATTTAAAACTAAAAAAACAGCCTTCAGTACTTTTTCATACTTAAATGTTGATCAATATAAAATTGAGATTCTGAAATGAATATTATTGCGTTATAGCTACTGTACATATTATACCGCAATACTATATTATTATTAAACAATACGAATCAAATTCAGGCATAAACGAATTAGTTTTGTACCATATACAGTACTTGGATGTGCAGCCTTTTCAGGTTTGTTAAATATTTTATGTACATCATCCATATTTGTCTGAGATTCTGCTAAGTAGTGTTATCAATGACCCCGAGTGGTAATTTATGGGCTAAATGCTATTTCACTTTAGATTAAAAAATCAGGAATATTACAGGTCATTTTGTACAATTTAATAAAAGAATCCCCACTGTCGTGCGTCATTTTAAGATGATATAACGCTTGTTTTTCACAGATACCGCATTCCGCAGCTGCCGATATGAATTCCATATATTTCTGCGGAAGATCGGGGGCCAGCGGTGCCGGCGGCGCTTATCCGCAACACGGCGTCAGCTCCCTGGCTGTAATTTACGACCTGCACCGCCAGATGGCAGGACAGCACCGGATTACCTCCACGGGCAGCCCTTCGGGTCACACCATCTCAGTTGCCGAGAGATTAGCAGGTAAAATCTCATCGCCACCGAGTCAAAATGCGATAAATCAAAACAAAACGTTTGTGACAGAACTTATATAACATTTCAAAATGCTAATGGCGTGACGTGTTATACTTAATATAGGTTGCTATAGCAGCTGATAAACTGCAGTTGTAAAACATCGCTGAATTGTAATAATGCGTTTGAGCTTCCTCATTTTACTAATGGGCTTTATTGCTGTATGGGTTTATGGACCTTGTAGAGCTGATCCTGGAAGCACGTTACGGGAATCAGCAGAAGCAGCGTCGCAGTCGCACGGCCTTCACTGTCTCGCAGCTGCAGGCTCTGGAGAAGGCCTTCCAGCAGACGCAGTACCCGGATGTGGGCATGAGAGAGAGGCTGGCCGTCTGCATAAATCTACCTGAGGCACGTATCCAGGTTAGTTTCAGCGACTTTGGCCAAAAAATCCAGGGAGGGGGCCGTGTCCTCTCTGACTCTCTAAAGGTGTAGCTTGTGCCAATGTATCTGACATAATGACTACACGCTCACCTTTGTCACCTCGCCGGCCCTGCCTCCTGAAGGCTAGGCGATTAGCTTGGACATCATATCCAAAATCTCTAAAAGCTCTTCGCTTGTACCTCAAGGTGTGGTTCAAAAACCGACGAGCCAAGTTCCGCAAAGGCCAGCGGTTTGGTCCGGCTCAGAGGGAGAGGTGTGCAGATGAGCCCCATCACACGCAGGAAGGAGGCGAAGAGGACAAGGCAGGAGACGTGGACTCCAAGCTGTTGAGCAAAGCTTCTCCTTTCAGGGCCATCGGTGATGGGTCTGTCGAGCCTGTTTCTGTAGATCCTGGGGCAGCCCACCCTTATGTAGGCCACCTCACACCCACAGTGTCTCCCTTTGGTGCACGGGACTCTCACCCCCACATGCAGAATCATCATTCTTTGGGAGTATTTTCGGCTGGCCTGCATTTCACCCCTGGATTCTGGCCTCTGTACCAGCCACAAAACAGTCCGGCGTTTGGCCTCGCTCCTATAGGTGCCGGCCGCAGCTTCACGTTTCACGCCGTGACTCCTGGCGCAGTCGTACCACGTTCACGGCTGGACTTGTAGCGCGAAACCAACCAGCACATGGTAGCTGGCACTGGGAGGAGGAGGGGGGGTTCACTTGTGCAGATGAAGAGGACGAAAAGGAGAGGTGGAGATGGTGGAATCCTTCTGTAGCTTTCAAACAGCAAAGGGGATGTTTTAGCAAATCCTGAAGCGTTAATTACATCCCAACCCCAAGTTAGGAAAATGAGGGCTTTGTGCTGCTGGATTAAGTGGCACTTTCACATGTACTGTTTACTTAGCAGTTGTTCTTGTATTAATAACACAGCTCTGAATGAAAGCTCTCTGAGCTCGGTCTGTTTTCAGGCTATAATAACTGCCCTATCTAGGCGTTGCCCATGTCATGGTGTCAGTCGATAATTAAAACAACAGGAAAACAGAGGCTGCCGAATACTTAAGTGGGACTGATGCAGAGGTGAGTGAACGACAGGGATGGTATGAACTCTTTATGACAGCATAGATACCTAGAAGCACTAGTACTTTGTTCATTATAACATCTGTGCAGCAGAAGCCACAATATTAAATTTCTTTATTTAATAAAATGTTTCTGTAGCATTCTGATTCACTCTGAGGCCTTAAATGACCGTTTCCTGTATGTACATACCTACAAGAAGTGGGAGCTGCAGAAAACTTTGATTGGGGTGGCTGTCGGGGGGGCAGTTATAGTTAGAGAGCTGGCTGCAAGGCACTCTGTCGCTTCTATGGTCCTGCTTGGAAAGTAAAAAAATCCATATTCACTGGACACCTCTCTAAGAATTTTCCATCAAGAAGTACAAGCGTTTCTGAAAAAGATGTATTTTTTTCTGATTTTGGAACAATGTGCGCCTCCATTTTCATCAGATTATTATCAAAGTAGCCAGAGGGACTTGGGTACCCTGGCAGATTCAGAGGGCTCAGCACTTGACAAGGGGCCTCGAATATGTAAAATAAAACACAAAAAAACTACTGAGAATATTTACATACTGTCTTTATTGTGGCCAAAGTGGATTTTAAGTTTAACTCAGTGATATTTTGAAAAATCTTGTTCTTCGTTTAAGGCCATGGTTATGCTAAGAAAGAGCAGATGATTAAAAAGGAAATCATCTGGAAGTTTTGCCAGATTACTTCCTCCAGACTGGCTAGTAAAACAATGGAAGAAAAACAGACAAAACTCACAAATTAATGTGATTTTCCTAGTTTTTCCATTGCTGTGAATACTTAGCTCAGATATTCCACTGAATTATCTTAAACCCTTGAATAACACGTGCGTTACTTTTCATTTTAATGCAATAAGCTTAATGTTTAAATGATTAAACTATCAGTATCCAATCAATCAAAAGAAATATGCAATGCAAATAGAGTTTTTAAAATTGCGCACGTACTTTTCAGCAAAGTGCCGATTCATCTAAATTGTTTAATTGCCCGATTAAAACTTGTAAAATTTGTAAATTGACCCTAAAGTGGATATACCTATTTGAGCCTTGTATTGTAGTAACTATGTGTAATCTAAATTGTAAAAACTCTAAATGTCCAATTTTAATGACGCCTGAAGATGGTCTTAAAATCTATCCAGATGGATCCATCCCACCGTCTTGTACCGGATCACACATTTGTATGCAATGTCACTTAAATTCCGGGAGCCCACGCCATGAGCAGAATCTATAATCGAAGTGGAAGAAACCCGGGTGTTCTGCAGAATTCACCTATAGCTTTACAGTTTACAAGTGACAAAGGATTCCTACTTTATAAAATCGTTAGTTAGGTTTTACTTTTTAATTATTTGTGGGAACCGGATACATTTTATTATACCATGCTTATAATTGCAGTAGTATCATTACACAAAATACCAAATTGTTCTGACATTTTGCGTAGGAATGATGGACTCTGTAGCTTCTCAAATATACATAGACATGGTCAGATCTACGGCTTACACCGTGTCTCGGACTGACAGTGCATGCGACCCAAATGCTTAAGCTGTGAATTAAATGAAAACTAATAATACGAGTCGATCGTTTGCACAGTTGACTACCGGCGCATTATCTTATTAGTATTCAATTTATTAAACAGCTCTGTCGTCTCCTACGATTAAACTAAGCAATATCATAATGTAGTTTAATGTCTGTATTCGTTTTAGCTTTCGTTCATTTGACTACTCAGAATACTTGCATGGAAAAAGCTATTAAGCTCAGCCATATCGATCCTGAGCCGGGATGAACGAAGTAACATGCTGCATTCGCCTCTGACTACGGCAACAGCGTCGCAATCCGCCAAATCCGAATTCCTTGGGTAGCGCTACGTCAGATACGCAAGGAAGCGCCGGTTATCCTGGTGGAAGCGTCGCGCTAACGCTGCGCACTACGTCCCCCAAAGGCGGTAAGGGCCCTTTTCCCTCCGACTACTTATTCTCAAAACCGGTTACGCCAGTTTTGCATCGTAACGGCAGCATTGGGATTTCAGTGGAACGTTGAGCGGTCGCCTGTGAACTGGCGGAGCTTAAAGAGACAACAGCAAGGCAGAGCGAGGGAGAGGGATATGCAATCGCGAAAAATTGCACCGAATACCGTCAAAATGGGGGGTTTCCTGCTGTAAACTTGCACTTGAACAGGTAGAGTTCCCCCCCCTTTAACGGCCGGCGGCGCGCTCGACGGTGTTTGTCCGTTAGATCGACTGAAAGGCAAATTAAATGGATCTCGCTGTTAAGGATTAAGGAGTTGCCCAGTTGATATTACTGTTGTATTGAAAACAAACGCAGCTTAAGGAAGCACAGGCGTTCGTTTTCGGTCGTTTTCCAAACGTAAACGGACGTGTGTGATATCTGTGGGCAGCGCGGCTGGTAGTTAAATGACTACCGGGCTGAGTGTGGTACATTTGCGATACTGTAGCCATGTCCTGTTTAAACTTGTTCCGGCAGCAGTGGCTCAATAGGCCACATAAGCTTTTCTAGTTGCCTGCTGGCTAGCTAGCTAGCTAACGAGCTAGCGGCTAAAATAGTTTTATATAAATGGTGGGGGGTCCAAGGCGAAGGTTCATCGACCGCAGGACGGGATACCGAGTAAGCCGCGTTTAGCAGGCTTGCAGTTTTATGCCAGACCCTTACAGCGTATTTTATTTACGGGTTTCATCCAGGTTGGTTATGTGTGACGATCTAGTACCGATTAGCTGCTTTGAAATTAGGGGGGGGGGTCATCTTGAAAATATGTTGCCTTCAGGAACTCTGATAACGCAACTTGCCGTAAATATAGAGATCTAAGGTTACCTATAACAATAAGTAGATTGTGGGCCACTTCCAAAACTTACCCGGCTGCCAAGTGCTGAGGACGTTTCAGCTGAGTGCCTTTTTTTTAGTAATGGGCGCAAGGTAATGTTTTTAAAATGATTCAGTGTGTTGGAATAGGTAAAGGACTTTGTTCGACTGTGTGTTAAAGATCATTGGACAACTTTTAGAGAAATGTGACTTAGTGTGGGACTGGAAAATATTTTATCTAACGTTTATAGAATATTTCTAACCCTCACTTAAAATGCAAAATGTTAATTGCTTTTATTGAGGTCAGTGGAACTGATATTTGTTCAGTCGGTTTTTCATATATTAGCAATTGTTTTAGTCTTTCAGTTAATAAAATGAATTAAACTAAGAATTGAGAATCATCATGAAGAATGTTACTGTCCAGTTCATGTTGCTTTGATTGTAAGAGAAAGTGGTAAAAAGGGTCGTGTACAAACAAATAACTGTGATCATATACACCTGTATTCCCTAAAAGCTGCAGCATGTCTTTCTGTTCTTTATGCACTTACTCTTTTCAGGCTTATAAATGGAATATTTCAAGCACTGGGTGGCATTTGTCAGAGTATTGTATCGTTACCATAGACTGCTCTCAGTCACTTTGTCCTGTGGTCACTTGTATTATTACTAATGAGAGCAACATTAACCCACATGGAATCCTTCATGCAAACAATGAAATTTACATGGTGCATTTCGCGCTTGAGTGGGAATGATGATTCTCCACAGAGGTGCAGACCATTCAAGTCATGTTGATTAGAGAAGGCCTGCACTAATATGGAAATAGCAATGAACTGGGGAGGCTGTGAATCGTTGGTTGTACACAGACACTGCTGTTGAAACACCACTCTTTCCGCAGTGGTTATAGTGCAGAGCTGTCAGCTGTATTAAGCTGGATGTAATTGCTTGTAAAGGTCAACTCAATTTCCATTAAATAGTGGTAATATCATGTATTTAATTACAATAATGAATTTGCCTTACCTAGCATTAACTCCACATGGCAAATGTGCATCTAATACCTAATTTTAATTGAACAAAATAGCAAGGTGTGTTAGAATTAATACAAGTTTACTAGACTCCTTTAAAGTGTGTAGTCAGCAACTGAAATGGGAAGAAATGAAAATGACTCTGTATATGCGTATTTCAAGCTGATATGGTATGATGAATGAACAAATAGGTACTCAGTAGATAAAACATGGCTATAAATTAAGCTATTATAATTGCAGAATTAAGAAGCTGCTTATGTGACAGTTTTTATTTCTTTCAGTGTTTATTTAAAAACTAATGGTCAGAGCTTATAAAAGCATATATGCTTATTTCCTAAAATGATAAAATATCGCCTTTTCGTGTTCTCCTAACTGGGTGTTTTTGTGCTCCATTTTTCTGCAGGTCATGCCCTTAATTTTTTTAGAGAGAAGCTCATCAGGGGTTACAGCTGTAATCCTTGAGAGCTGGAGAGTATCTGCATGCTGTATCCCGTTTTATTTTTGGACGTATTGTAGTCATTTCACTGTGTTTCAGTGTTAATGGAACTTTTATACATTAAGTCTGGCAGGTCTGTGTGTTTGAGTAGGATTCATTTTGATTGTTTTGTACACTTGTAATTTTGCATGTGCTGGACTTGCAAATAGTTTTTATGTGTTTATGATTTTTTTATCCATTTTTACACTAAAGTATACTGGGGAATTATAGATTTTGTACCTTTCTCAGACACTACAGTGTGGTCATTCTTGTTCTGAAGTGGTTATCATGTTTCAGTCCACATTCTTAGCCTACAAGCTGTCTGCGGTCTCCCTTTCTAATCTCATATTCCTTTTGTGTTGGCTCAGTTTTTCTTCTGGCTTATTCAGAATTATTTTCTGCTTTACAAAACTCGTATTAATATATGACAGAATTTGTGCTGACAAAAATTACTGCTAACGTAGAGATTTTTACGGTGCTTTTTGTTACTACCTCGAGCCACTTTCATTTGTATGGCCTTTTTTAAAAATGTAAAACTCGTTTATCGCCAAATATTAGTCTACTGTAAAATGCTCTTAATTACCCATTTTCCTAGCATTGTAAAATGTCTAAATGGACATGGATTTATATAGAACTAGGTTTTAAAGCACCGTGAAAAGTGCTTCATATCAATGATTACTGATTGTTTCTTCAGATTATTATACAAATCATGTGATACTAGTGGCCCTGGTCTGTCCGATTGATGAAGTCTCTGCTGTCATTTTAGATCAGTCACCATGATAAATCCTTTTGGCGTATCTCTCACCATGTACGCTTACCCCCTTCCCTTAGTGATGGCCATTAACCAGCCGTAATGGCAGGGATCTCAATGTGAGCATTTCAGATACTGGTCAGTCTTACTGTGACCATCTTCCGACCGCTTAGCCTGGACAAGATCACAAAGAGCCATGAACGTACATGTAAAGCATATTCAGCAAGGGAGGACTGCCCCCTGAGAGGGGTGTCAGGCCATAAACACACTTAATGGGAAACTTAGTCATGCCAGTTTACATCAATGTCCATCTTTGAATTGCTGGGGGGGGGGGTTAAGCAGGAAATCCTTGTGACACGCGCACACACACACACACACCGGTTGGGATTCGAATGCTCAAAGCTAAATGTTTGAGGTGACAAAGCTGCCCTCTGGAACCACAGTCACCCTTAGCTATGTCTGGTATTAGAAAGTTTACATCTGTGGAATAAATTTCTGAAGTTTTAAATTCTGAAGTCTAATGTTCATAATTCATAATGTTTATATGTTTGCATATTTGCTGTATTTACCTGTGTACCTGAAAGAGGAGCCCATAGAATAATAAATTAGAAATGAGGATAATTCAAAATAGTGTAAAGCAAGAGTAACATTGAGACATTGCATTTGGATTTTAAAGAAGTAAGTTTTTGATTGGAATTTGCGTGTTTTCAATATTGTTGTGTGGTAATTCCAGTTGAGAGAGTCCTGCTGAAATGAAACTTTGAAAAGATAGGTTGGTCTAAAGTGTGAATTGGAGAACTTGTGGAAGGATGAGCTTCTAGGTGCCAGTAACACACGAGGGTACACACACTCCCACTTCCAAAACCCTTAATAGCTTTGCCACCCTGAGGATTCCTGCACTCTATCGTTTTATCCAAGAATAGATCATCTCAGATCTCCTGCCAGGCTGATGTCACTACCAGGTTTTCCGAAGATGACAATACAAATGATAAAAGGTGGGAAGGTAGTTGAATTAAGGAAAATGTTTTGTTCACTTTAGACATTGTAATGAGAAATGTAGTTCATAAGGTACTTGTGTAACCCATCGACTCATCGTTACTTTGATTGTCATCGTGTGTCACTTTTAAACCAGAACTACATGTAATAAGTCTTGTTCTGAAATACTGGGAAATACTTGAAGTTGACTCTTTGATGGCCAAATTTCACATGGTTACTAAGCTTCAGTCAGAGATGCGTTTGCCAGTTTAAATGTGTTTTCTAGTAGTTTTCTGGGTCTGTACTCAAAGAATCAGGACAGTCAGAGAGATGAGATATGGAATATGGGGTAATCTCAGGGTTTAGCTAATCTCACTGTTCATCATAAACTAGATTTATCGTTAAGCTTAATATCCATAAAACGCAACCATGGTGATTGTTTTTGAATGGTAATGAATGCGCTCGTTCCTCCAGGTGCTCTGGTCCCCCCCCCCCCCCCCCCCCC
>JAODLC010000036.1:3675032-3690343 GCA_026781145.1 Hippopotamyrus pictus | reverse complement strand
TATTTAGCCCAGACTACCTTAAATCTGGCAAGTTACCTGGCTAAGCAAGTAACCCTGCTTTGTGAAACAGGCCCCTGCTCAGGAAAGGCATTAAATAACTGGATGGTTGTGTGCCATCTGATCTCTCAATCCTGATGGGCGTTCGTGCTGGGGCGCCACCTCAGGTAATTTGAAACACTGCAGGCCTCCATCTCTTCTTTCTTTATTGGGCAACGTTAAAATAAGTTGCATGTTAAAATTTTACTATAACCGCATTGCACAATCCCTGAAGATATTAGTTTGTCATGTGCAGCGAACTTCACGAGCAATAAACACCCTAGTTTGATGATGAGCAGAAAGCTAGGGTAGGTTCCTCTTCGGTAATTAAAGACTGTTGGACATACATATAACTCAAGCAGAATATTGTCTTGTTGCAGTATTATTTGCATTACAGTCTGTTCCTGAAGTACGATTGGGTTACGCTCCGTCAGATGGTGAGGGACTGAAACTGGGAGATGCGTGTTAGGCTGCGATGCCATACAATGCTGTACTTCCCCACACTGACCGTTGTATGGGTTTGCCGCACAATTCTCCGGGTGGGATTTAGGATTCGCTTTAAAATTCTGGTAGTTATATAGAGCACTAAATGGTCAAGCTCCAGTCTGTCTGGTCTCCTCCTCAAACATGCTGTTTCTTGTGCTTTTCGATCCTAGGATCATAATTTCTTAATCGTTCCCCGCACATGATCAAAGAGTAGGGGTAGATGGAGCCCTTCAGTCTCATTCTCCCGGGCTTTGGAATAATCTCCCGTTACGTTTACGCTTGCCAGACACTGTCGATTTTTAAGTAAAAAATGTTGTTTAATCAGGCTTTTGGTTAGATTTTTATTATATTAACTATTACAATTATAGTGTATTTTAATGCGTGTCTTAATATTTCTTGTTTACTACTTTTTATTTGATTTTGTTGTACAGCACTTTGTGACTACATGTCTGTGAAAGGCAGTTTATAAATAAACCGTACTTGTGTAACACAACCAGGTGTACCACCATCCAAACTGGAAGTGGAAAAAATTTGCTAAGAAACTCAATATAGTTTAAAGAAATTTGGATGAGAATCCACGCTGACAATTCCCAGGTAATATCAAAAGCAAAAAGGATTGAACGGCATGTGCTATGCAGTCGTACACAAGTTCAAGAGCAAATTGTTATATTTGTTTAGTTTTAAGCTCGACGAAAAAGTATTAAGATTAGGTAGTTCTGTCACGGCAGCACCTGCATGTGATGTGCACCGTTTATTGGCCGTGGCAACAGGAGACACCTTTGACACAGCAGTTGTATTGATTGGCAGAAGACAGAGTTGGTACCATTTTCAACCCAAATTCCAAAGACCTCAAAAATGAGAATGAGAGCGAGAGCAGTGCTCCTGAGTCGGCCTCGTGTTGTTTTTCCTGCATTGTCTTACTGATGTGATAAGAGAACAGTACATTAGTTTGTACTCTTCATGTTTCCTTTCACTGATATTAGAATATAAATGGATTTTTTCCAGTCTGTAAACCAGTGAGTGTTTTTTCCACATCTGCTGGCAAAATTTAGTTTGCACTTTAATTCTTTAATTGCTTATAGTATTTCTTTTGGAATATCATCTTTCCACAGGGCTGATCTCACCACCTCTTCCATTATTGAAGATTTTTCCATGTACCGACACCATAATGCTTGACGCATTTCCTGTAGGGCTCCTCTCTGCAAGCCTCTCCATCTTCGCTTGATCTTTGTTCCATCAGTTATTTGTCCAGCAAATACTATCTTTCGAACTTTAGATTTTTCTGAAAATTAGCCCCTTTTCCGTTTTTGTTTCTTTATTTAGCGACTTGGTTGATGTAATATTGGCTTCTGGTAATTTTCTGGAATCCATGATTCAGTGCTTTTAATATACTTCCCGTTTCTCCTGCAGTCTCCACTGTGCTTTCTGTCATCCACTTTGATTTTTTTGGCGCTTTTCCCCATTTTTCTTTGTCAGATTCCTCATGGCTGATTTCTTTAAATTCCATCCAAAGTTCCTCTGGTTCTCAGGTCAAGCATCTCACATCAGATTCAAGTGCTTTCACTGAAGGCATTGGGTTATTTCTTGGAGTCTATATGGCCTTGCTCAGTTTTACTTGTAGTTTGTAGTTTGTGATCTGTTCTACAATGCCCTCCAGGTTCATGTGGTGTCAGGCACTGACAAGTTTTTCTTAAAGGGGGGGTCATTGGATAAAAAAGGTTGAGAACCACTGGTGTGGCCAACCCATCTATGTACTCTGTGGTGTTTATTGTGGGACACAAGAGAAATAACTTGTAACTGGGCATTCAGAAGCTCAGCTGAGCTGCATCTATGCCTAATCGACTCCACAATGGCATGTTTGTCTGTAATGTACTAATTGCCTGCCTTCTGCATTGCTTTGGACAAAAGCGTCTGCTAAATTAAATGTAGTACTGTATTGCGATTCTTGCGATAACTCTGAAATGTGTATCATAGAATATAATTATAAATGGTTACCATAAAAATATCGCTATATCAGCCACCACTAGCTTACACCCTGAAATTAAACTTTGTTCATGTTGTTGATCTGGCGAAGGGTAGAGGAAGATTTTACTTCTGAAATATGTTGCGTTGCAGGATTCTACTGGCACTTCTCTTTACGTCTAAGATCTACTTGAAATAGTGTCATGGCATCCCTTTACATGGTATATCCCTGAAAACATATTTTTCCTTTCTGGGCCAGTTTGAAAACAAGTTATCCGCACTTTGCATTGACCGTCATTTTACTTTTGTCAGTATCCACTTTAAAGGGATTGTGTAGAGAAAGCTGCTTACATGTTTTGCGTAGGAAGTCCGCTGTGAACTCAAGATACACTTGCATACAATACATCCTGCTGTGGTCGCTTTCATTCAGTACCTTATGAAATGGGTTGTACTTCCATGCTTATTTGTAGTACGCTTTCAGGAAGATTGAATGCAAGTGGCAGACCTGTCTATCTCCATCGCAGGCGGACACACTGAAGGAAAGGTACCAGAAAATTGGTGATACCAAGCGGGCCACTCCCATCGAAGTTCTCTGTGAAAGCTTCCCTGGTGAGTCGTGTTTCTGTTCCGTTCCACTTTGGATGGATGGTACCTTGTTAGTGCTGCGCTGTCATTTCACAGCATATGCATTTAAAACATTATTTCTTTCAGATCCCCTCCCCCCCCATTTTCATTTCCAGTCTCCTGCGCTGACGTATCTTGTACGCAGCACTTACACCCCCCCTCCCCCCGCTTTATAATGAAGTTGTTACACTCATCCATGTCTGCCGGTCCGCTTCCGGCTTCTTTGGTCTCTGCTGATGGCATGCTTTATCACGCAGTGTAATTCTTGCTCTCTTTTTTTTGAGTAGCTAAAATCAGATGGCCCCGCCCATCATCCTAAAGGAGCAGCACCTCCAGCGTGCTGTCCTGTGGCGTGGTTCTAGATTGGCATCCATTTCTTGTAGATCTTAAAGAATCGTTTCCTCTCCTCCTTTTTCTGGTCTGCAGAGGAAATGGCTACTTATCTGCGCTATGTGAGGAGGCTGGACTTCTTTGAGAAACCTGATTACGACTACTTAAGGAAACTCTTCACTGACCTCTTTGACCGGAATGGCTACATCTTCGACTATGAGTACGACTGGGTTGGAAAGACGCTTGTGAGTGTCAGTCCTCGCCTCTATCCCGACTGTTCAGTCGCTCGTCTGAAGTCAGTCGCCGATTAGCATCTGACATCTGCTGCTTCTTGCAGATGCTTACTTTCCCACCCCCTACGCTGACTTGGAAGGAGCGGCGTATTGTTATAAACTATCAAGCTAGGCTTCACATTGATCTGAGCTGTTTTTGTTTTGTGTGCAAAAGGCGAAAAAGCATTTTTGGCTGTGGAACCTGACAGACTGGAGGTGGTTGGCCATGTTGTCATAACTATGGTTCCCCCAGGTCTGGAGGCTTTTGAAGCCCCCCCCTCCACCAGCCACACACACTCACAGCCTGTTTCTTTTGTCCTGTTAGTACTTCTGTAGGGGTTCTTCTGTAGGAAGCAGTCTGCACTGAAGCTATTTTTAGGTTCTGCTCTGTGTATTTGTTTTGAACTTCCTGTGTTGCCCCCCCCAGCCCACCCCGATCGGCCCCATCCCCAGCGACACACCCCTCCAGCCCAGCAGCAGAGACAAAACACAACAGCAGACCAAAAATCCGGTAAGCGCCGGGGTCCCGCCTCGCTCCGGGCGCTAAGCCCTGACGGTTTAGGTCTGCCGGGACCTCACTCTGCCTTTTATCCCTTTATCAAAACCGGGACGGAAATGTGAGTCTGGCTTGTAGCATCAGCGACGCTGAGATCAGGGCTTACGACTGTGATCTTGTATCTCCTTGGTTGCCCTGCCAGTGCGTGCAGCGTCTCATTAAGATGCTGACACGGGTTCAGTTGCGAAGAAGCGTCTCTGGATTCCACAGCGTGTTCAGCTGCAGCAGTGCGCTGGACAACATGCAGTGCCTTCAGATGTATTAACGCGTCACTGTGTCTTTGTGGCTTGCCACTCAGACGCTGTGCCATCGTGCATTTCCCTTGTGGCCAATGAGGGTGACAGTGGTGTCATATGTTTGTCTGTTTGTCTATTTATCTATGTGTTTCTTTATTAATGAACAAGCCAAATGTGCATTAAGATGTGATGAACTTTTGTGTGTAAACCCGTCCGCAAGTCAACTCTACAGGAATTCATTAGGGACTGAAGTACAAAGGATGCCCCGAGCAGCGACCTCGGGGTTAAAGACATTCTCGGAAAACACGCGTTGTTTGTCCGGATTCCGATAAACTCAGAAGCTTCTGGTCTGAACTTGACGTTGATGGATGTCGCTGTTTCGCATATACGAATGACCAGATGCGCAAATAGCGACGTTTTGAAGATGAAATTCCGCTGAGAATTAGCCCGCCTCATAATGGCCAGATGGATTTTTATTTGCTTGCCGGGATCTTTAACGATCACATTAAATTCTGCGTAACGAAGAGCATCCATACGGTGGCAGCGCTGCGTTTTGAGCTGTCAGGTCGTTGGTTAGGTCTTCATTCTTTCTGCATGCTGTCTTAATTCCCTTTCCATAGCTGTTGCCTTGGTTAACATGCTTGCTTTTGCATGCGATATGTTCTGTAATTTTTTTTTCTTATTTACTTCTCAATCCCCAATGAAACCATCTCTGACCCAACCTCCCCCCCCCGCCCCCTTACTACCCCCTTTCCTGTGGGCCGTCACCAGTCGCCCGAACCCAAAGGAAGTGAATCCCAGCCCACACCAGGGACCAATAGGGAGCTCTTGGGGTCTCATCTGACATCTGATAGGCTGGGGGGCTCTGTCCAGGTACCGCTAGCTACATGGCCTGCATGGTCCTCTCCTTTTGTGTTTTAGCTCAGCCACACTTAGCTGCCGACTAGGCGTGGATGAGGCCTTGCCCTGGTCTTCATGGTTCCTGCGGTTCTTTACATGCCCATTCTGTTCTCCTGCTCTAGAACATAGATTTAACTTATAAAATTCACTTGTCAGCTTTGGTACTTAGATGGATGGAAGTTTTACATGGAGTGCAGTGGTCGTCTGTGCACTAGAATAGCTCGTCTGGTAATCAGAGCGATGCTGCTGCATCTGCTATCTAGTTACTTGTTTTCAGATTTTAGCAGCAGTGGTTCAGGTAAACCAGCACCTTTTATCATTCACCTTTTATTCATATCTAATGGCCATTGAAGTGTAAGATATTTATACTGCAGCACAGTGTTTGGTGCCATCTAGTGTTGTGTTCTGAAATTGCACTGTTGAGCGGTCGGCGTTGCCTGGTTTCGAATGACTCGTCCTGTTTATTACTCTAGTGAGGCCACTTCGTCATTCAGGTCCAAGCAGTGACTGTGAGTAGCTTTTGAACAGTCAGTCCAGTCCGCTGCTGTATTTTAAAAGATTACTAATATCTCTATGAGTAATTTCTCCACTGCCATGTGCTTTGAGGGCTCCTTCAAACAGTCCCTCGCTTGGTATCCCTGTGCGGTTCACACCCTAACGTCCGTCTGACGCTCCTCTTCCTGACACCCGTTTGTGTTGTGCACGTTCAGGTGATGAGCTCCACCAACGGCGAGCTGAACACTGACGACCCCACCGCCGGACACTCCAACGCTCCGATCACGGCGCCAGCCGAGGTGGAGGTGGCCAATGAAACAAAGTACGCAGCTTCTGCCCGTGACATTCCCACCCTCAGCCTGCCTTTGCATCCCTCAGCGATCGCTATTTCTTGTATATGATTGTTGTTGTTGCTGACGTCTGAATCGGCTGTTCGTTTGCGATCGTAGTCGGCTTCAGCCAGCAGTGACCCTTTCCCTGCCCTTGTAGGTGCTGTTGTTTCTTCAAGAGGAGGAAGAGGAAAGCCCTCCAACGACACAAGTGAAGCGGGGACGTCAGCGTGAACTTGACACATTCTGCTTACCGTCTAGTTTTAATCGGGAGCTTAACACACAAGACGTTACCCATCCATCCTCTGGTCTTTCGATGAAGTTCCCTGTCTACTGGCGTTAACAGGAACTGAGCTGTCCCAGCTATGCGCTGGGTCATAAAGCAGACTGTGGTTCCTTTACTGAAAAAAAAACATATAAATACGTAGGTTAAAATGTGGGATTCAATAAAACAGATAACCATAACGATATAAGATACACCTTGAAATGAATATTAAAAAAAAACTGCTGTTTGAAACAGTTATTGTTTCCTAGGTGTAATGCCGAACTTGTGATTTTATCTGGTTTGGAGAGACATAAGCAGACCAAGCACAAGACATGTGATCCATAGAAATAGTTACTCATGGGATCGAAGTCAGAGTCAATGAATGAACTATTTAAGTAGTGACCCCAGCATCAGTGAGAGCACCAAGAGCATCGCGTCTGTACCTGCATCGAGACGTGTGTAAATTCATTTTTCTTTTTGTAATTTAAGCTGTCTGAAGGTCTGCTCTCATACTTTCATGCTGTAGCATTCTGAAATTACTCTTTCCACCTGTCTGTTTTAACTTTGTTTCTTTTACTATTATTTTTTTTTTTTGGTAAACGTGGATTTTGTAGCATGGTCACTGGCCTGGAGTACACTGTGCAAGACAAACGGATAATGGTCTCACACTTCTGAGGAATCAGAAAAAACAGGAGTGAAATATCTGGTTTGAAATGAACAAATGAAAAAAATGGATGAGAACCGTCATAGGAAGATTCCTTTAGCAGGGACCCTCTCTGTATGGTGGCCCAAATGACGCGGAGGATCATGTTCTGTTAAGTTTTATTTCTCACGTCAGAATGATTTACCAGGAGAAAAAAAAAACATAGTTTGTGCCTTTCCGAGTAAAACGTTAAAAGCTGAAGCCTGTCTCCCGCAGTGAGTGAAATGCGTCTGTGTGTCAGTCTGTGTGTCCCGTCCTGCTGCCTCTCCACGCTCACCTCTAGGCTATGCTGTCGCCACTATGCGATGTTGATCTGCCTCTGCTATGACAATCATGGAACGTTTCAGACATTGAATGTTGGCTTCTGGGCTCTGTTTCTGATCATGGGAGTTCTGGAGGCTCTTGACATTTTTTTTTTTTTTTTTTTTATTGATTTAAAATTTGTCATTTTTTCTGTTTAGTCTGAAATTGTTAGTCTATACAGCAATCAATGCCGTGACTGGAGCTGTGGATGGTTAAGGTAAAACACAAAGTTAAACTGAATTATTAATTTAAACTAAAGCAGTGTTTCCTAATCTGGTCCTCGGGGACCCCCAGTTTATCCGTGTTTTTGCTCCCCCCCAGCTTATCCGTGTTTTTGCTCCCTCCCAGCTTATCCACGTTTTTGCTCCCTCCCAGCTGGTCCATGTTTTTGCTCCCTCCCAGCTGGTCCATGTTTTTGCTCCCTCCCAGCTGGTCCATGTTTTTGCTCCCTTCCAGCTGGTCCATGTTTTTGCTCCCTTCCAGCTGGTCCATGTTTTTGCTCCCAGCTCCCTTCCAGCTGGTCCACGTTTTTGCTCCCTTCCAGATGGTCCACGTTTTTGCTCCTGGTAGACAGGAGACACCCTGCACGAGATCCCAGCAGCAAGCTGGGAGAGTGCAACACCATGTCTGCCTGGGGGTCCCGAAGGACTGGACTAAACACTGAACTAAAGAGACTGTGTTTGGAATTGTATTTGCAACATTACACATAATGTGATGCTTGGGGTTTTTGCTTGTCTAAATAGCCTATGCCGTTCTCCCCTGTAGAGCACATGGGCGTTGATGATGCTGTTGGCTCTCCTGTACCTCACTCATACTTCTGTGTGTCTTCTGCACCACTATGAATATATGAAAGGGTATCTCAGTAGGAAGTCGGCCATTCATTTATGCCCAGAAACTTTTTTGACATAAAATGCTGGCAATATTTGCAACCCAACACTTCACCCAAGATCAGCTGCGTTCTGCGCGACCTGCTGGGCAATTGTGGTGTTTGAATATTGACATAGTGTAAAGCTTCTGAAGACAATGCAATGAACTTGTGCTTTTAGATGTGCTTTGAGGAAGCTTGGTGCTGTGGCCAGTATTATCACAGTAGTTGTTCGGATTCCTGATTATTTCATGCAGTATATAGTGACACCATCCCATCCTCTTAGCAATGTTCAAGATTGCGCTGTGTCCCGCCTTTGCCATCAGTTCAGATGTTTTACCAGCTGCTGTTTCCCATTGTACTTTAATTTGGAACCAGTTTCCATCTGTGTCTTAAACCGCAGTCTAGCCAACAGAACACTGTGATTCCAGTGAACTTGACTGAGCAGTTTGGTGTCGTGACCGAACACCTACAAAATGTCCAAATCTTGTAAGAACAGCATCCACCTGGAATTAATCACTTTTCAAAGAAATAGTACTTGGTATTTCTGGTGTAGTTAAGTGTTTATTAAAGTTAATAGCCCAGTGGTGGTGTTCTATTTTTTTTTTAATGGGAGATGTGGATATTTCAAACAATATTTGAAGTACTTCCTTTGAAGTTACCTCAGTCACATGAAGAGTATCTGCTTATTTTGGCACCTTTTTGCATAAACTGAAAAATGCATTTCCAGTAGTTTTAAAGTTCTGTTTCATATTTATTGATGAGATTTATTCCTTGCGTTTTAAGGGGGGGATTTGTCTCACGCGCAAGGTATTCTGTAAATGGTGGCGATAGGCGTGCAGATATTTGTGGTTAATGTTACGTCATTGGGATGTGTAAAATTGGGGGCAGTTCATGGTAGAAACTGGGTGCGGAATAACGGGTAAGGCTTGCTGAGGTAATGCTGGTAAAGTTATGTTTTGATATTTTTATGAATGTTTAAAATACCAGAGTACAGAGATCCTTACATGCCATCCTCTTCACTGCGTAGGAGTCTTAATATTGCACAGAAAGTCAGTGTTTATTTTTGTGTTTAGCTGACATCTGAACCAAACTAAACCCCTTTTATAGGTGGAGCTAATCAAGTAATTTGTTCAAAGGTACAACAACAGACCTCCTCTGGGACCAACCACCTTGCTTCTGGTTTGTTATGCTTAAAGATTTAATTACATTTTAAGACCCCGACGATCCTTATTTTAAAAGTTCTGCTGTTACTTTTACCTGTACTTTAGACCTGAAGTAAAACACCTGTGCTTGCAGAATTGCAGGTAGATACCTGTAGTGTATAATAAATTTGATGAAGGAAGTGATGTTTTCTGGAAGGTGATGTGAATGGTGTCCTTGTTTATTGCATAAAAAAAGCTCTCAATCCTGGCTGAAGAGGACTTGTGCCAGTTTGTCATACCCCTACAGTGGGGGTGTTCGTCTGTGCTTTTGGGAATAGTGATTTCCGTTTCATTTATGAGGTTATATTTGCTACCAGATGCAACAACACATTTTATGTATGTGTGTGTGTGTGTGTGTGTGTATATATATATATCAGTATAAATTATATTTGTGTGTGTGCATAATTTTATAACTTGAGGTTCAAAATTGTGTGATGTTTAGCTTCCTGAGTGTGTATTATGTATTAAGTAACCATTCAGATATTTCTTGTTGTAACATGTCTTGTTGGTAATACTTTTCCAGATGCAATTCCTTTTCAAGTATGACATGATACACCCTTATTTTGCGAACTTAGAATAATATACCACCAAGAGAATGTGCTGAATGCCGGAAAAACAGTGTAGATTACATTATTTGTAACTGAATTTAATTAAGTTTAATTAGGTTGGTTAGAACCATAATCCCGGCTTTGGGGGTGTAGTAATGAGCAGCTGTGAGTTCCGCTGCGGGCTTCAGAGATGTGTATTAGAGGTGGTGTATCCACTTGGGCTGTTTCATTAGGTACGACTGCTCTCTAATGCAAATGGCGAATCATGTACCTGCTGCAGCTCGACGTGTACAGCATGCAGGCAGTTACTGCCCGTGTTCCTGGTGCAGCACCCCCCAAAACAGCCACCTTCATCTAGAAATGCACTTATGAACTTAATTTCCCAATTTTTAGCTGAATAAATGTTACGTAAATCTGTAAAATATAAAATGCATTTCTGCATTTGGGCATAACTATTCTCACTACCTATCTCTGCCATTATAGTGACTGCCTGGGCAGCTGGATTGACCAGCTGTTCCATCTAGTGGCCAATATATAGTAGCGGGGGAACCTATGAATTGTCTGGACTGCATCCCAGATTTCAAAATCAGTCATTCCTGTGCAAACCTACAGTTCCCATTACATTTGATGGAAAGCAACAGAGGGAACTCTGTGCTGTCCTAATGCAGATACCATTATGCTTTATTAATAAATGGGAAATAAAGGTACCCACGTTCTAGCATGTGGTTCGTGGCTCAGTGGACTAAACCTCTGTGGTGCTGATCACAAGGTTGCTGGTTTGAGGCCCCTCCTCCTCAGCAGGACTGGGGCGTGTCTGTGGGCCTTGAGCCCCAGCTCCATAGGTGCTGCAAGGTGGCTGTGCTGTGACCCTAAGCCAACTCGCACCTGCGTATGTGTGTTTGCGTCTCATGGAGAACAAGATGGTGTAAGACAAAGACATACTTTATTAATCCTTGTGGGGAAATTATCTCTAATCTGTTATAACAGCAACAAGACAAAAGCCTCCATGCCAAACTGGGTCAGAATCATAGACCATAGACCTGACAGGGGGGCGCCCAGGTCCGGGTAACACTTAGAACAACATTAAGAATACAGTGATTTTAAAAAATCACCTACAAACAAATTTCTTAATGCTTACTTAATGCTATTAAAGCTGAATTGTATCCATGTTTTTCAAATGCAACCAGGCAAGTGGACTTGTTTCCCCCCCCCCCCAATGCATTCCGCAGTCTGTGTTCAGAATGGAAAAAGTTGCATATAATTGTGCATCCATCCTCATACGTACCTGTCACCTGACTGCCATGTTGCCGGTGTTCAGAGTCATTACTGCTGACTGTTGTCCAGCACCAGGCAGGTAAGAACCCATGTATGGCTTTCAAGAGGAATGAGCCAGTGTCTTGTCGTATAGGGCGCCATGCAGACATTCGGCATTGTGTTGTAAAACTGGCTTGCTTTGTTTGTTTGATTTATTTAATCAGGGAGTGTCTTCGGGCTTCAGGATACAGACAGGTTTTGTCTATACTGCAAAAAACTTGTATAACATTCTAACAACCTGCTGCTCAATTTGGTAGATCTGAGCCTGCACTGATCTTTCTTGAACAGCAGTCTAACAGTGCCCTGACTGCCTTCCTTTGAGGAAAACCTCACTGATTAGCCACATTTCCTGTGCTGTTCATATAATCCTTGCTACCCACTTTGACTCATATTCTAGATATAGATCATTAGCGTATAAACTCATCTATTATGGAGTAATTAGTGAGTTATTTTTTTCTCCATGGCAACGCTCTGCAATCAACCACCCTGTACCCCTAAGTAGATTTAGATGAAGTCTGAGAGTTTATGCTACGTGTAACACTAGTCACCTTCATTTTAACTCCACCGCTGCCAGTAGAGTGAGAGACTAGGAACCTGCAAAAATATCTACGGGGCGTGAGTCTGATGTCTGATGGTTTAGCCCAGCGGGTCTTGGATGTCCTTAAAACAGGTCGGCAGCCGTTTCCTTTTCTGTTCGCCAAAGTGTGTGTGTAACGTAAGCGCAACGTTACGAAAATCGGCATCTGTAAGGCGTTAAGTCGCGAGCGATACTGCCTTTTGTTTTGACAGATGCTGCGGAATTATCGTTGCGGTCCTTGGTTTTGTGTGCCCTGCTGTGGGAAAGTTGTCAGCATGTTCTAAGTGACGGTGTGGTCATTCCCCTCCAATCTTAATACGGTCCTGTTCTTTCCCGATGATTTTGTGCACACAACCTTCTCATATGGGTTTCATATCTTAAAAATAGCAGTTTGAAATTTGAACTTACTGTCGTGATTCTGAAGACTGGCCACGCTAACCTGCCTGGCCCGTTTGCTTATATAGGTCCGCTTCCACCATATAGTGATTAATTACTTTTTAGTTACTTTTGCCTTTCAAAAGAAAAAGAGGGAAGAATGAATTTATGGATTCAATTATGTTGAACACCCTTTTATACGGTTCTGCGGTGTTGAAGCTGTGCACTTTATGTAGCAATTTTTGACACCAATTAAATAAGAAAAATACACCAGGAGCAATGTATACGCTCACATGCTGCATGTGATTGAGCAACTGTTGAGAATCACTTTCCAAACAGATATAGCAACATTTATTTACAGCTGGAGACCAAGAATGAACATTTTTTTCTTGAATTATACCAGCATGTAATGCATCATTTTTAAATGAAGCCTTTTTTGTACAGGTATATGGGAACGTGTCTTTTTCCTCGTACACCATCTTGCTGTCATCCCAAAGCACACATCCATGGAGATGAGAGTGGCGCTGTGGATCTGACCGCAAGGTCAGCTGTTCATCTGTGCTATGCAGCATTTTCTGGGGTGTTTTGGGCCTTGATGGACTCCGTTGAGATTTGGCTACTCTTCTGAGCATGGGATTCAAACCAATGACCTACTGGCCCGACTTGCCGAGCCACACACTACACCCCCCCCTGCCAAAACACTAAAATACTACATTCTTATTCTTTTGTTTCTTTTTAAGCGTAAAGCTTTAAATAAACGGAATATTCCCCACTAAAAAGCAATCCAGCTACTCATCTTTCTTAATGCTACACAATTTTCCTTTAGGTCACTCAGTAATGTGACCTTATAAGACTTGGAGGTTCTATCTATATTTAACAAAATTCTCTTTTGCTGTATTTTGAAAGTGTTTTGGAAGCAGTTGAGTTTGCTGTGAGCTGAATTAAAATTTCATTTGACCAAAATGCATCTAAAAATGAAAATGTTACTGTGTTCAAGTGGTTTGTCTGCTTTTCTTTTGGGCAGTGATTAGGCAGCGTTGTTGATGATGAGGATGACTGCAGCTCTTCTTGCTTCTTTCTGGACCACTTTGTGTTTAGTGGTATGGAAAAAATGGACACTGCTGTTTGCTGGTGACTGACCTTCGTGGCTGCCTGGATGGAAAGGTCGCTTAGCAGTGGTGCCTTAATGGTTAGGGAAGTGCACTTGTAATTGAAAGATTGCAGGTTCGACTCCCCGAGCAGCAAGGCACCACTGAGGTACCCTGAGCAAGGTACCGCCCCCAAGCCCTGCTCCCCGGGCGCTGAATTAGCTCCCGCCTGCTATGTCACATATGGGTTAAATGGAGAGGACACATTTCGTTGTTGTGTGCTGCGGTGTGTCAACAATGACCACTGGTTGCTAAATTCCAAAATAAAAAAAATAAACACAAATTCTACTTCAAACAACTGTAAATCTTTAAATGGGCTTACAGCCTCTCACGCAGGCAAGAATATGGCAGTTTTTTTTAATCCATTCTTTTGAAATGCTTTTCGCAGGGTGCCTGTGAAAGTGCCACCTCAGTTTGGCCACGCTGTCCTGATCGGAATGAAGGGAAGTATAGACTGAGAACTAGAGAGAGAGAGAGGTTGCTATTAAAAGCCTGTCATTATTGGTGGAGCAGGGATATGCTACCATTCGGTGTGGACGGCCACAACATGCACTTGGGTCGCAGCTGCGCCACTGCATAGGTCACATGTCCACATCAGACCTGCTAGAACCAGAATTACAACAGCCTCATAGCTTACAACCGAACTATATTACAATTACCGCAATACCACAGGTACGTCTGCCAACTGGTAAGCTACTAGTTTGAATACCAAATCTACTATTCCTGGCCGTTCATCCGGATATATAAATATAAAAACAGTCAAAAACCAGTGACAAAGATTGTCATGGTATTTGGACATTTATGCCACACAATTGTGGAGCACTGTTGTCCTCTTTTAAAGCTCACTCTGCGGCCCCCGCTGGGCCGTTACTCGAAGCAGGTGAAGAAACGGGCGATTCATGGTGATTCATCGCCGCTGTAGCAGCCGTGCGGTTCTGGCTGTGGTGCGACTCACCGATGCTTCACTCTGGTTCCAGAAAGGCTCAAAATAAGAAAAATAATGCCCAGAAAGTTCTGGATATTATTGTGAACGGCTGCTTGTTGCTGTTTAGCCCGCATGGCATCTAGATTTATGCTTCTGTTGGCGCTTATGTGACGGAACTGTTAATTCTCTGGATTCTCCTGGCTTTCAGACATTTAGGATTGACATCTCACCACCGTGAAGTAAACCTGAGTGAAAAGCTAAAAGAGTACGTAAACAGCAGGTACAGCCAAGACCAGGAGGGTGGGGACTGGTGGGTGACGTGTTGAAATACATGCGCAAACTGAAAGAAAAATGTAAAAGTCAGTGTAAAATGCCTTTAGCCATATAAGGTAACGAGATGAGCCCATTTTTATCACCAGCATAGAGAGGAAAGGGGTGCAGATGGGCTTTGCTAAGTGACTTGAGCTTTATCTCCTCGTTGCGAACCCTCCGGACTGACAGCTCTACATGTGTGGGTCTGGCTTACGGCGGGTGGGGGGCCTAGACCGTCTCCCAGTGTCTACGCCACAGTCAAAGGCTTGCCTAAGTCGCACACGGGTTGACTTCCTGTCATGTGACCTGTCACGGGGCTGCCCCTAGCCGTGGCAGGTGGGCCCCTGTGAATACGTCCCCCTTTAAGGCCTTTACTTTCTCCCTTTCCCTCTGCTCTGCCGACCCGCCATGTCGACTGACTTGCCCACTGTTGTTTTGGTGCCTCTGCTTCGCGGTAAATTCTGCAGCCTCACCTTTCTTGTGCTGAGCTTCGGTCCAGCCTACGCTACGTGGTCATGTGGTTAAAGGGGAGGCTTTTCTTAGCC
>JAODLC010000036.1:3643116-3671686 GCA_026781145.1 Hippopotamyrus pictus | reverse complement strand
AGTACAGAGTACAGTAACATACAGCATAGTACAGTGCCATACAGCATAGTACAGTACCATACAGCGTAGTACAGTACTGTATGCAATTACTTAGTTATTAGTTAGTATTACCTTATAATTATTATGGGCTGTATTATAATTTTTCGACTTACTTACAAATTCGACTTCAAGACATACTTAGGGAACCGATTTTGTTTGTGACCCGGGGACCACCTGTGTTCACTGTAGGGCAATGACACACACACACACACACACACACACACACCCACCCACCCATTCATATCTTTGTGGGGACTGTCCAGTCATTTCTATGGGAAAGACCCTAATTCCAGCAATGACACGCTTAACTCCTACCCAGCTCTAACTTTAACCTTAAATAACCAAACAAAATACAAGACTTCTGGCATTTTTAGTTTTTTGATTGCATTCACAGATTTTTGTAAAAATGAGTTTCATTTTGTGGGGGCCAAAAAAATGTCCCTACGAGGTCAAAATAGCAGGTTTTTATGACATTGTGGGGACATACGCCTCTGTCTGGGAAGGCATGGGTCTGAATTTGCTGGCTGTCTTCACAGAAATCCGGCCCTGATAGGCCTTTAACTCCAATGCTGGATGTTGCTTTGGACCAAAGAGTCTGCTAAGTAAATATATTTAATGTATGTGTTAGAAATCATTATCTAGCAGCCAAACCTTTTCTATCAGCAGATTATAAATTGTCCTTCCCATGGGCCAGTCCTGTGTGCTACTGGAGGAAGTTTCATTCCTCGATTCCCCGGCTGTCTGCAGGGGTAATCAGATGTGTATTGGGCTGCTGTGGTCTGCAGTGATTTCCAGGGTGACTGGGACACATGTTGCATTTTGGAGCAAAGTCTTGCCACTTCAAGACAACAGCAGGCTCTCAAACACAAGATTTGTGGATGTTGTGGCTCTGTGGTCGTGTAATGGGTTGCGTTGTTTTCTAAGACAAAGGCTCTGGGAAGGATTATCAGAATGGGATGAGAAACACATTTTATAGTGCTCGCGGTCGCTCTGTTTAAAATTAGGTTTACAATTTAAAACCAGCTTCTCGTTAGGGAGCTAAATCTCACACAAACATACCAGCCGTATGGACCTATATGTGCATCTAGTTTTAATTCAGATTTTCTAACATCAAAGTCACTCCTTAACTACCTTCTCTGATTCTGAAATGTAAGGTGTAAGCAGTCATTTCATGTTCTGAAATTTTAACAAAAGGCTAAAAAATGGTTACTATGACACCCCTCTATCCATTTTCTGAAACCGGTTAACCTATTCAGGGTCGTGGGGGTCCAGAGTCTACCCTGGAGGCTACGGGTGCAAGACAGGGAACAACCCAGGATGGGGTGCCAACCCATCACAGGGTACACTCACACAGCATTCACTCACACACCATACACTCACACACCATACACTCACACAGCATTCACTCACACACCATACACTCACACACCATACACTCACACACCATACACTCACACAGCATACACTCACACACCATACACTCACACAGCATACACTCACACACCATACACTCACATAGCATTCACTCACACACCGGCCACGTACACACCATACATTCACACACCAGTCACACACACACACACACACACACACACACACACACACACCATACACCCACACACCAGTCACGTACACAACATACACTCACACGCCATTCACTCACACACACACACACACACACACACACACACACACACACACACACACTACTGTGACAACCATTTCTAAAATCCTCCTTTTTAGTGTTATGTTGTAAAATATGACTTTGGTAATCAGTGATCCACCCTACAATTTAATCAGGAATTTAAGGGAAGTCAAGGCTTCGAGGTTCTGCCTGTCAGAAGCTTGTAGATATATTACAGTGTATGTTTGAGACATTTCTGCAGTGAGCCAGTTTATTCTCTGAGAAACAAGCAACAAGCTGGACAGAAAACAAGGGAAAAACATGAAAGCTACACATCAATGGTAGAGTTTGCTTAACTGTCTGTCCAGTACAGGGTCACAGCGAGCAGAAAGTATGGCTTACCTGTTAAAAATAGCATTAAAAAATGCATACTTGAATTTGCTGGGAAATTATATGTATGCATACAGTACTGTGCAAAAGTAGCAGGCAGTCAAAGGAAATGTTTACAGCTATTTATCTGGTTAGTAAGTACATATTTGCGAAACACCAGAACAAAAACGCTATTTTACATTACAGCATATGCAAATTAAGAGCAGCACAAAAACTAACAGGAATTTCTTCTGTTCTTTATAAAGTCACCGATATCTCTTTGGGTGGCCAGATGATCACCGCTTCAGTCCCCAAACCTCTCCTCAGGGGCACCTCAGTCATTACATGTAGTTGTTAAATTTCACAGCCAGCTCACTCAATTAATGAATTTAATTAGTTTAAAAAGTCAATGAGGTATTGATTAGCCGAACAAGGTGTGCTAGTGGTTGAGTCAAAAAATGCGTTGATGTATTGGATGGTCGCTGCAGGTACTGGGGTGACTTTAGGAGCGATTTTGAAGTGTCTAAGTTGACATTTTAACAGACACTATATCGCAGTTTTACACCAACATGAAAATAAACATTTTAAGCAGCATTTTCTTTGACTGCATAAGATCTTTGCACAGTTTTGTACATATTATATATACAGACAGTACAGAAGACAGGGGACTGTTAGGAATTGCTATGGACATGATGGTGCGCCTGCATTCTTGGCCTGTAGAGGGCGCCCAACCACATCCTCACTGTCTTTTCCACAGTGTGCTTCAAAGTGCTCTTCTTCTGTGAAGCCATTTCTGCACCCAGTTTATGTATACGGAACAGAGGGCTTAGAGACACTGGGGTGTCCTGGGTATGGACTGCTGGGAGGGGCCTGCGCTCCCTGTGTTCCTGCTTCAGCTTTGTACATACGATTAGGCGTGCAGTACCGTGGTAAACCTTGATCATTAAAAGCTAGTTTAGGGGCCAGGCTTGTCACCAACGAGGGTGACAGAACGTGTGGTGAATCTTTCCCTTGTTCTGCAGCAGAGAGGTCAGTGCCCTGGTCGTGCTTCGACTCCACAGCAAGTCGCCCAAATTTAGGAATCCAAATGGTCACTTCCTTTAAAATATAAAGGACCTTTTCTGCCTTTATGTTCGTATTCACATTTATTTCAGCTCTGCTGGTTTGACCTTGGGAAAATAAAGGAATTTATTGTGATATGAAGGAGAACTCAGATTTTATTCTGTTTAGTTGTTTCCATGTTAGAATTACAGTTCATACTGTAAATAGGATGATTATAACACCAGATTCAGCATGCTGAAGCCAGGGCAGGAAAAGCGGTTTGGTATTTCTAGGTTTTGACTGGACAGCAAGCAAACTAATCTGCTGGAAGGTCTGTGCTCAGAAACAGCGAGCCAAAACTGCGGGCAATGTTGTACACGGGCAATGTTGTACACGCACACCACGGGTGTCTGTCACAAAACTGAAAGGTACTGATAAGACAGTGTAACAAGTTGAAGATTATACTCCTCTTCAAAGAGGAAAACATTTCATTTCACTGTCTTGGAAAATAGCCCAGTTTAATCTGCACAGCATCTGTATCACTCAGCCGAATATGCTCTTTATCACTCACGCATCCTGTCTCTTTTGTGCAGTTTCATTCACCCCTTTTTCTATCATTTGCGTCCTTTTGTAGTTTTCTTGAAACTGATCCCCGAAACTTTGCACAGTATGAAGGGAGGCAGTCGATCCTCAGGAGTTTCTCAGCAGATGAGAAACTCAGCACCTGTATTTAATGAAAAAAAACTGACCATAGCATTTCCACCCATCCATCTTCCAGCTGCTTACTTTTTCCCAAAAACTTTTTCCCGCATGGTCAGCGTGCTTATTTGAGACAGCAGCTAGCTAGCGTTGTATCTGATTGGTTAGGTGAAGAGTATTAAAAAAGTACCGTAATCTTCAGACACGTCCACAGACTCCAAAACCATCTGTTTTGGGATGGAAAGAGGTAATTGATGAAACGACTGGGAATCCAAAAAGAGACAGAGAGGGAAATAAATTTGTTAAATAGTGGATAGATGGAAGTACAGCAAAAGATTTATCAGTCTTCATATATTTGGTCCAAGCAACTTAGCTCATTGATGGAAAAACTGACCATTTCCTAAAGACCATAAACAACTTTGATTGCTTTTTCTGAAAATGCATAGGCGACAACGAGCAAAATTTAGGAATTTTTGGCATCATACAAACACAGGAGGGAGAGCCAGGAGCATTAAAGTAATTCATGGCAATTTCCAGAAAGCCCATAGACTTTTTTTTGTAATGAACATATCCAAAGGAAATTGTATTACACGCACCATGAAGAGAGAATTTGAACCTGTCTAAAAATGTTTTCTCTCCAATGCCCAGATGTAGCCCAGGAAATTCTCAGGGGGTACCCTAGGATACCAAATTTTTTATTTTTTATTGAACCGGCATCCCATCCAGGGTGTCCCCTGGTGTGTGCCCTCTGCTTTTTGGGATAATATCTAGGTCCCTCATGACTCTGTACTGGAAAAGTAGTTGGTCAATGGGTGGATGTCTTTTTACTTTTTGATACTGTGCTTCAGTCGGTTTTTTGGGCTTACTGTCAACATTCACTGTACATATTTCTGTACTCTGTTTGTTATTATGTTCACCGTATGAAAATGAAATAACAGGAAACTATTTTTTCCAGTTTAAATTCCAGCTGCTACTCCTTGGTTCTCCGGGAAATCTTGGCCCTATGAGAAGGAAAGACTCGTTCAGGTGACACGACGAAAATATGGAAACATTACAGCTGTTTGCCAGGGAGTGGCGTGCCAGGAAAGACAGAAACACGCCCTTCTCCGTTAGAAACACTCCTGGATGGCAGAGACGTTAGCGTTGCTTCAGCGGGACTGTGCCAGTCACTTCATCTACGCAGCTCGGCTAGTGGAAAAGGGAAAAGCTAATTTTCTAAGGAGAAAAATATAAAACCGTCCTTTTCGTTCTCCACGAGTGGCAGAGATGTGCAGACTTCGTTACGGACCACTGGGGGGAGGCAGTAGGACACGTGATGCTAGCACTGGGCGTGAAGGGGGGGGGGGGTTGGCTGTAGTGTCTTGTGCCATTTCCTCTCTTACTTCTTATTTCCTAAGACACAACAAGCACTGGTGGCATACTGTAGGGCACCGTGCAGCATACAGAGCTTTCCAGCAGGAAAGTACCACTGAATATGTGGATGGATGGACCACCCCAGAAGTAACACTAACCACTGCTACTTACTAGCCAAAGTCCTTCCTTGATTCAAATTTTAAAATTAAGTAAATACACTCTGTGATATTACTGGGGGATGTGGCTTCATCATTACAGACTATACTGGACCACAGTTTGCATGAACACTGCAAAGGTAACGCTAAGAAGTCATTTGGTGTCACTGTACTGGCCAAATAACCTCGTGGTTTTTTCACGGATATATTTCCTGCTCATTTAACCAGACACTCAATAATAAGTTATTTTAAAAATTGACTTTCATAACTATCACATGTAGCAATTGATAAGGTATGATGTTCGGACGTTCAAATACAAAGATTTTGAATGCACAAAATATGAAGGAGTACATTATTGCTGCCAATTATTCGCTTGATGTAAATATTCTGCAGAGTTGTCTCTTAATGGATGACTAAGAAATGAACACACATTGTACTGATGATAATGCAGTATGAGTAATAAAATTGGCAATTGCAGCATTATGGCTGTGACATTTAGAATCACATTGGAAAACAAAATGACTCGGAGCATGGACAAGCTTCCAGTCAATGAGACAACTGGCGTATCTTTTCATGTAACCGCTTTACTTCCTTTATGGCTTGAGCCACAACTGGTTTTTGACTAATCATGTGACCTTTCTTTTTTTACCTCTCTCTCAATTTAAGAAAAAAATTGAGCTGACATTTAAACGTATAAACAAATAAGCAATGTTTAATGCAGCTGCTTGGCTTACACTAAAGTTTATGCTAATTCTTTTGCCATTTGTACAATTATGCATTCGCAGGCATTCTTTCTCTATGAGACCACAGTTTGGGGTCAGGGAACAGGCTTGGACATTTTTCTGGCACCCCCGGAGCAGTTCTTGGGGTTAGGAACCTTGCTTAAGTTTGGAATGTCCAACAGTGATACAATCACTCAGCCAGCCAGGGGTTTCAAACCAGCAACCTTCCGGACAGAGGTACAGACTCTGAACTCAAATGGTGAAAGCTACTCTTCTTTTGAACTTTAAACACATTCTAGTACACTGCTGTGAGATGTTCTCATCTTTTAGCAGATTTCCCCTAAAATTTCCTCTGGAGTGTCACCTCTGGAGTGTGTCACCTCTGGAGTGTGTCACCTCTGGAGTGTGTCACCTCTGGAGTGTGTCACCTCTGGTCTCTGAAATAGCAGTGACCTTGTGCTGTTCTTTGAGTTTGCCTCTGCATCTCTCTCTCTCTGGTAACAGAAAATGTGGAGGTTTAACATTTGTGTTTTGTTGCCCTGTACTTGTCTGTGCTTAGGCTTCTGTGAAATTAGAACATTTCAGATACACATTCATATGCTCTTAAGTAGTGCAAGTAAAGAGAAAGAATTTGTGGTTTGGGGTGGCTGCCAGCGGACTGCTTCACACTCCATCCTGTAAGCTGATCCATGGGCTGGGAACAATGGCACTTTGCAGTGCAGTCAGAAATTAAATTAAGTATATTGTCAGTTATCATCAACTTTGAAGAAATGCAGTGAGTCTCAGTCCTGGCCGAATTTTCTTAGAAACGGGACTGTTTTTGAGTTTTGCTCTGCTTGGCCGTGTCGACGTTCACATTGATTAGGTTATAAATGTGATGTTTGTGTTCATGTATGCTAGTTTAGCTTTAATTTAGTCTTGTAATGTGAAAGGGCCCAAAATTTGGTGAGAGGGGGCCTTACTGGTGGAAGCAATTCTGCATCAGTTTAGACTTTAAAGGGCTCTTTGCCGTAGCGCTGGGCTCCCATATAAGCTATGCATGCACCCTACACTGTTCCATCCACAGAATGGTACAGGCAGGTGCTGCTCAGGTGCTGTTAGACACGGAGCCGCAGATGTTTGGTACACATACTCTGCAGTATACAAACTTCGTCAGGCCTACTGTGCACAGTCCAGGCATCCGTTTTTTGTTCGTTATTCTTGTAATGCAGCCATTGACCACTAGTGGAGGCAATTGTTCCAGGTTTGTTCTACGGTCCTGAAATTTTGGATTTCTGTCCTTTATGGTTGCATTGGGTGTTTTGTTTCTTTTTCAGGTGAATATAATTACTGCCAGGGAAAATAATTATATTCATAATCAGGGAGTATTCTCTGGATGTGTTTATGTTACAGAATCTGTTGCCCAGAATGCAATTGACTATGGACTCGGGAATTACCAAGAGTCACCAGATGGCTCACTGATGACAGTCAACTTCTGTGTTTTTATTAATGCATTCCTTTGGCCTTTTATGAAGATGAATACAGCTGCTGGAATCTATTGATTTAGACAGTACATAGAAAGTCAGTACCCATCTAATACATTTTACAAATTATTTCTGTGCCATTAATACACACATAATAAGATTATATATACATATACAAATAAAAATATGTAAAAAAAACTAAACCCAAATGTAGCTATTAAACAGTATTCTTATAAAGAAATTGAATTGTGTACAAATTAAATTAGAAGAAAGAATTTAACGCTCTAAGAAAGAGAATATATTACAAATTCTCAAAAAGTCTCCTGGTGTTGCAGTAGAAATCATTCTGCTGAAAAAGAAGAGACGAAAGCAGAGTCGAGACGAAGCAGATGTGCTTAAATAAAAGAAAAAGATCCATCCTAAAGAGTATAAGGAAAATGTACGCTGAAAATAAAGGATGAAGAGGGAACGTTGGAATGAAGAGCAGAAGCAGTGGTCAGGCTGAAGGGTGGAAGGAAGCCAGCAGAGCTACGCTGAAAGGAAGGACCAGGTCTGCTTCCAGGTCTCACAGAGAAGCAACGAACGCCACCTCCATCCACACAACTCCTGTGGAGAGCGGAGAAAAGGCTGAGCTGCGGCCGGTGGTCGCGTCACCTGACCTGGACGCCGGCGAGCTTTCGCTGGAGATTCCCGGGCCGTGTGCTGTGACGAAGATGTACGCTACGGTGACATCGGGCTACGTTGAGCACTGGACGACACCCTAAGATATGACGCAGCAAAAGTAACAGCGAGCAAGATGATCATTCGTGCAGCTATGCGGCAGAAATGAAAACAGACACACGATGAAGAGTCTTTGGTGCCGTCTACAGCGATTAAAGTGATGCATATTCAAATAGGTCATACAGGGGTCGCCATAATGGGGGCATTCAGGTTACTAATTTGAGAACAATCACACCAACCAAAGTCACGTCCATGACAGGGCAGCCTAGCCTCTCACGCTGACTGCTGTGTAGCTTATTGTGGGGTTAACCTGAGCTCACACAAGCTTTCGAGAAATGTAGCGGCAGGAAAGGCGGACCGATTGGGTTGAAAGTGACACGTGGTGAAAACTCTCCAAAACGAAAGAACTCCCCAAGTCAGATCTCATAGAAGAAAACCAGACGTTACTGCTGTCAGCAGGAATCGCATGCAAAAAAAAACACGCGGCTGCGTTTTCAGACTGGTGAGTTCGTCAAAGTCGGATAAAGCACTGGGATGGAAAGTCGGGGTGCTGCGGGGAAATTTAGCAACTGAGAGTCCAGGACAGCCTGCCCGCCCATCCGCTGGAAAGGATCGCTGGGGGCACAGGTGCAAAGACACTCGTGCTGGACACCTGGCACGGCCCCCGCATGGAGGCCGGCGGGCAGGCCACGCTGCAGCCTCTCTCAGAGGCACCTGCATGCCAGGTTTGCAGGAAAATCCCTTTAATCGCAGCAGCTCCCATTGACTGAGAGAACTATTTACAGAGACGTGGAAAAGCTGCAACTGGAACTTAGGAAAAAAATCGCTACCGGCCTCTACATGGGCCACCAGCTCACGTTTGCCAGATACTCAGACAAAAGAAGGTTATTTACCACTTTTTCAATAGATAAGCCTTGAAGTGTGTGTCTCTTCTACCTGGAAAGCTGAACAGTTTTATACTGTAGGAAGAATTATTTTAGGTACCCGAAACAATGACTTGATTTTTCTGCCCCACACCTAAGAGCAGTCTGTGAGTGTTTTGGCCAAAGCTCCCTTGGCTAGGGAACGTTCCAGATTGCTCTCTTTTCTGGAACAAACATGCATCAGATCAATGTTTTCTACTTTGCGGAACCTTTTGAGAACAATCTGTATATTTTACATGCATACGAACCCATTTTGTGATGCTTCATATTCATTGGGAGCATTTATCATTAATGAATTTACCAAACACTTAAAGAAAACATTATTCAGAATTATTTCTCACTTATAACATGGACACCACAAGGAACATGGATTAATGAGTTAACTGCATAGGTCAAAAGTGTACTTTGAAAATCTGCAGATTACAATTAAAGTTACAGTGAAATTGTTATTTTTAGTAAGATATCTTCACGTTTGTATAATTGCATTCTGAGGATTCTGTTATCTTCAATAGTCTTATCTCGTATAATAGCATTGCCAGTAAAACAGCGTCCTGCTGCAGTAGTTCTGCGGGCTGCACGGTAAGAACTGCCACAGAATTTCCATGACACAATAGCATGTTGTCGGAAGGTCTGTGGCACAAAAAGAGCAAGAACGTGATAAAAAAACACAATGCAGTGAACACAATGCAGAGAACACAATGCTGCTGGAAAAAAAGTCTTGCGAAAAAACGCAGCACTATCGTGGCTAATTGCATGGCAACAGGTATGGTATTTTTTATTTGCATAAATGCCCTTCCATACATTCCGAAAAATGAGGACCACGGCCTTTTCTCATGATGCTCAGCTTTATGTAATTTACCGTAGCTCTTCTGTCATGCTCTCATTTTTACGAACCTTGTGGATTTTAGCAAGGAATGCTTTTGTTGCTTACTAGATACAGCATGTGTATGTTGCACCGAAACTAATATAACGATATCCCTGAGCAGGTAACAAGGGAGTAGGGTTAGGTTCAGCATTGGTGGGGGCCGATTTATCCCTGAACTCCCCCCCCCCACCCCCATCCACATATACCGTCCTCCCGGAATATATTGGTATAGGTCCCTACTGTCCGTATACCCAAATCTACGCCCTTGGCAGGTACAGGGAAGCGTTGTCTGAATGAATCTACATGTAGGACGTATGGCAGGCGGGGGCAGGAATGAAAGCCTAATTCCATCCAGGAGCAGCATCGTGTGTGGAAAAATAAGAAGGGAGAGAATGGAGACGGTAAACAAAACGGGTTCGGGAGAAAGCACGAGCAGCACAGACACGGGGCTGTTTGGCAGCATGTTAGCGGAAAGGCGTGCATTCATGCTCGTTAAGATACGCATTCCTTAAAGCAACTCATGCGACAGTCTTCCCCAAATGTGCCCAGCTGTCAACATCTTCAAATCAATATTAAAAGAAGAACTGGTGGTGTTGCGATAGAAACCTGGCTGCCCTTGATGCATTTGTGTACAATGGGTAACTGATAGTGTAGCCTAAAGAGCGCACATACACATAGAACCAAATACAGTTACTGAGAACACACAAAGACCTTGAACCCATCATACTGAGAAAACTGCATTTTTTTATTTGTAGTAAAAACAAAGAATTTTTGTTACACTTTTCCCCATTTATTTAACCAATGGAATTTCAAGTAACCTATACATGTCTCTGAGGACAAGAGTTGAATAAACGAGACTCGCAATACGGTAGAGTTTAGGAATTATACATAAAAATGTATATTTGCTTTGGTGGACAGCTTTGTTTAAAACAACATGCGCGGACTGCCGTTGTCACGATGCGGAGCGGGGCGAGCGGGTAAGGGAGCACAGGAACTCAAAATGACGGGGAAACGGGGTTTAATAGGAAGGGATCCACGAACAGCAGACAATGCACAGTCGACTTCAATGCCGGATCTGGCAGACATGGGGAGACGCGGACTGATATACACATGACAGGGCAAACTGAACAAGGCACAGGTGAGAACCATCAGGTAAGAACACGGGATAACGAGGTGGGCGTGGCACACAGGAGGATCGCACGGAGCAGGGCGTGACAGCCGTCGTACACCTTAAGCATCTGATGGATATTTGCTAAAACCGTTCAAATGTCGCGCCTGGCTTGGGAATTACTGGGACCTGACCTACCTGTTAATCCAGTACATATATGAGAAAGGTGGATTATTTGAGACGTGGCAGTGTGCGCCCCCCGGCACCCAACCTCAGGCTCAGTGCGGCACCTGCTGATTCCGCGCCTCCACCATCCTAACAGTGTGTGCATGTGGAACTTTCGACGTATTAACTAGCTCGCTTCTATGTTGGAGACCACGATTTAAAAAATATTATTTGTATAATATAACATATTACAAATTACAAATCTAAAGTAACAGGAACAAAAGTAATCGGTTTAAATATGTTTTATCTTTAGATTTGTTTTTAGCGGGAGAGTCTCTAGCTGTTGGAAACACCAGGGAATAAGTCAAGTTTACCTGGGGCTTGACTTTTTTCTATTTTTGAAAGAAGATCGGAGCTAAAATACAAGCGATGTGAGTTAAGGACGCCCATGTGTTTTAGTGCAGTCTTCCAACGAAACATGTTAATTCAGCTCGAAACATCTTAATTACTCTTAACAAGTGTTGGTCTCCAACCACAAATCTCTTAGTTAAAGCATATTTCCATTAGCGTTGTTAGTAATTAGACTACGTTTCCATCATTTTAGTGTACTTTCACGGTATCTATTACACAAAAGACAACACGTAAAAGTTTAAGACTTCTATATATAAATGTAATATATTTTTTAGGTTAAAAGGGTTAAATCTGGTTGCACAAAAATAATAATGGTGGTTTAAATGCTTGTAATACTGTTGCAATCTGTAGGCATAAATCGAACGACCTCCCTCGGGTTGTTCAATAATATAGATACAACTCGAAGAATAAAATACAGGCATTATGCTTTCAACTGAAGGGAACCTCTTCAATACCAGAAAATATTTTCAGTATTTAAACATGCAGAATGCCACAACTAAGGTGAATAATTCACAGAAAACTGTATGACTTATGTGTGTATCTAAGGAACAAGACTAATTATGTTACAGAAATATGAAAATGTAATAAGAATACTGAACACGGCTTAGTGGCGTCAAGTAAAATCGTACAAAGATATATTTAAGAAAATAAAATTGTAAAATGTTTATATAAAGTATGTCTTAAATAATAGCAAAACATAAAACAAACTGCCACACTAATAACGAGTTATTTGGAAATGTTATTTAGTAATTATTACATTTTGAGTGTGGAGGAAGTACATAAAATTATTTTCTTTTCGATTTTGTGTTTTGAAACCTTGTGATTTTATGTTTTGTGTTGTATATTCTGGAGAAAACGACAGTGATTAAGTTTACACGGTAACGAGCAATTATATATTAGAGCATACAAATGCATACAAATAATTTATATCAGTGACAGTATATATATATAAATTAATAAATCACAACATGGAATGTTATTAGAATGTTACAAATATTTGGTGCCTAATTTATATTTACATATATACATAATAAGACTATTTTAAGGTGTATACTATATTAATAACGTTTATTTATCTATGTTGGGAACCCAAAGATACCAAATGAATAAAGTACAGAGCTTTAATATTTTGCAATTAAAATGACAAATATTTAATATAAACAGCGTATTTAACAAGCAATACTAAATCTTAGGTATTCTATAAGTTGTGTGGTCTTTCACACATAACTGATAAATCGCATAGAACTATTCTTTTTCATTTAAATAAATCAGAAATCCGCATTGTCTTTCTAAGGCATACAACGCATTTTACGAAGGTGAATTGAATACGTTTGATTCAATCTTTGTTGATTTTGGCTTTGTTTACAGAACAGCTCTTGGTCACAAAACAATCACTTTCCCCTTTAAAAGTGAGATACCTAAGTTTCATTATATTTTACATTCAATTTCATGTCCCTCTCAAAGTATTTGTATTTATTTCGGCTCCCATTGATTTATTGGACTTGTACAGCAACACATAAACTTGCAAATGTCAAGGACATAATGATGTTTACTCAATATGAAATAAAGCAAATGCTATGAAAATTGGTCAAATATATATAAGTTTCTTGTGACATGCAAATACGCTGCCCACAACAGCAGCGATATATGACTGTAAATTATACTAATAAAATATTAAACTTACATAATGCAGTGTCTAAATAATTTATAAATAGTGTGTAAGCAGGTGTAAGGGGTCATATAAATTATGGTTTGGAACAGTCTGTCCGACTTGTGTACGTAATAAAATATGGAAATAAGTATACTCCTGGTATTGCTTATTTAAAGACATTTTACGCACTTCTTTTGAAAATGCATGGTCTTATTCGGCTGTCTTCTCATTTCTTAAATATTGATCACTTCTGGCTATTATACTCCGTTTTTAAATTGCCGGCCAATTAAACTTGCTGTACAGAATAATAAGAGCAATTTTTAAGTCAGCCAGTGCTGTACGTGCGGTTAAAAACGCGGAACGTGGACCAGTGGAAGGGCTCTGGCGGAGAAAAAGACCCCGGGATTTTAAAACGAAAAGGAGGCAGCGCTAGCCCATGGCATTAACACACTTCGGGAAGCAAGCTTTCCTCTTTTGGACTAATAAAAAGAATGCATGTGTCAATATAACCTTGAGGCATATGCATGTTGAAAAGCATTAAGTACCCAACCAAATATAATACAAGCAAGTAAACTGACAGAATATTTGGGGCTTGTTTTTATCCGGTTTGAGTTTACTATTTCTGCCCCTTTCTCTGTCAATAGGATGTTTTTAAGTGTTTTTTTAAAATCTCTTCTCCCCCCTTTTATAAACTACGCCATCAAGTGCAATACTAATATATTACCAGCAACACCCCCCACTCCGTGCGTCTCATCTATTCCTTCTCCCAGGCGACAGTAAGATCTCATAAGGAGCCTCTGTTCGGGCCGCCTGAATGGACTTTGAGGAGGAAAAAAAACGGACGATCCGCTGATACCATCAAACAAACCAATATATCTGGACAATGTTGCTGCATGTATGAGACCGAGGACACGTTACTGCAGTTTTAAGACAGAGCACCAACAGCACGATACAGCAAGACACTATCAAGCAATATACTGCTAGCGAGCAGCCAGGCAGGCTGCGATCCTGCCACAAATTGTACAAGCTGTATAATATTATTGTAAGATCTCTATTTTGTCCTCTTGTACCTTGTAAGGGGGGTTTCTGAACGGACTGCGGTAGACTTCGTGCCGGACGTTTCTGTTTTATCTGCACGGCTTGTTTCTCCACTCCGAAGATCACGGATTACTTCTTTGCGAAGAGATATGGATGTATAATAATAAAAACAACAACATCGAGGAGATGACAAGGCGCTGAACTGTCGTGCTGCTAAAGCCTATTAGCTCCAACTTTTAGGGGGGTTGGCAGTTTCGCTTGGCAATGGTACGTTAACAAATAAATTTCATCATTATTTGTCGTTATTCCAATAGACGCACTGCAGGGCTTGTTAAGCGATGTGCGTTTTTAAATTAGTAAATATAGCGCACATGTATATTTGTTATTCCTTCTTAGCTTACTCGAGTTACTCCTTTTTGTTGATCCTTAGCCAGAGTGAAGGTTTGCGGGAAGCGCTACTAGGCTAAATACTGGCAAATATTTCTGTTATAATGTGCATATATGTGGGAATGGCTGGCCTCACTGCCATTTTCTGCGTCGCACAACTTATCGGCGTTATGTCCACCGTGCTGCGGAGACGTACCGCCGCCGCGGGACCCTAGCAGGCCAAGTTGAAGTTCAAAGCGAAAGATACTCGGTAGCCGGTGCGGAGTTTGCGGAGCTCCAGCAGAAAATGGCCGCAGCCGGAGCCCGAGGCGCGCCGGCGTGAGTGTGAAGCACAGACCGGCAGAGGCGCTCGGTCGCGGTGCCTCGTCACACTCAGCGTGCCGATGTCACACAAACTTGTAAAGATTGTCCCTGTCTGCACTGAATACATGAAATAATCTTCACTTACGCAGTTTTAAAATTTAACTAAGGGCCTAAAGATACTATGCTGACAAAACTCTGTTAAATGCCGGAATAATCGCATATGAAAATGTTACATGTGTGCCTGGCTTAAAGCTTAATAGTAGCTCATCTTATAAGTTTGGAAGATAATACTTTATTCCCAAACGGATGTTTTATTTTGTGTCCACGCTGATAAATATTGTGAAGTCCCGCTGGTTAAATGTCAATATTATCTGCATTTACTTTCATAGGGCCTAAACCTGATTTAGTTAAACAACTAGGCTACGTATAAGTTTTTAGACAACAATTTGACAGTTAATGCATTTTTACTGGTCACTACTATTTTATGCATTTGTCATAATAATTAACAATATAATTTAAATAGTGTTCTAATTAAATTGCATTATCTTATTAGTTAAATATTGTGCGCAGAGATATATAAAACTAACAGACGTCACGTAAGGGGTTATGGCGATAGGAATAGCTGGTCATCTTCAGCGGCCTTTGGTTATTCTTTTAATGTCATATAGTTATCCACACTAGAAGTAAGCCTACAGAAAACATTTAAATCAATATATTTATCTTGCCTAGCAAATGTAGTTAGGCTGCCGTATTAACCCACTGATTTTGTATTTTCTCTGTTACCACTTGTCCCTTTAATCGAATATGGTGGTTTATTATAGGTTTCTGTGGATATTTCCCGTACAAGTAACTGTCACCTACATATCATGGCTAAATTAGGCGATTAAGATGCCTGCAGATCGAGACTGGCCCTTTGGCTGAGCGGTCAGGAGGAAGGAACCATGCAGACAGACTGCCAGGGTACATGGCAGAACCGGGATAGCTTCTTACCCAAAGCTACTTTATAAGCACGGTTAATTGGACACATCGGTAAAAATAGTACGTTGGCTTAATTCCCTTAGTTGTGGTTGCCATGTAATCTATTCTGTTTTTGTTTACGCTATTCCCGACAGACCGGAAAAGTGCTTTTTGTGGTCTTCATATTTTGCTTCTCAGATACACTTGTGGTTCACAAACGGAATATTAATGACCTACCGGAGAACCAACTGTAATGTTTCCGACAAATAGAAGTAGGAATTGAAAAAATGTATAAAATGTAGGTATTTATTGATTTATGCGTTCCGCGGCCTTTAAAGCGTTATTAAATTAACAGTGCTTTTAATCCGAGCGCTTTGACATGCATTTTCTCACTGTGTTTGTTTAATTAGATATGTTATACAGAATATACCCTCATCACCAATAAACACTGAATTAGCCGGCTATAGGTCAGTGGGGGTTGCATTCTCCTCAGACGTATTTTTCTAAAATATTGTCTATGCAATACGCGACCTCAGTGAAGTGAACTGTTACACGAGCACTAACGACAGAATCTTTCGGACCCTTGCACACGTGGACACCCTCCACCCCATGTGTGCGCATTTCTCCTTAAGTGATCAGGCTTTTCACGTTTCTGTATGATGGATCATCAGCGTCCTCTGCCTGTCTGTGCATCGTGGCCCTAAATACTCCTCGATCTGGGACTATACTTATAAACCACACAAACTAAAACACGCCTGCCCTTATAATTATTTGCTCCGACTGTCGATTTTTGATTGGGGTAAAGGAGGGAGGTTTTCTGCGCGTATATATGGAAAACATAAAGTCATATGGTTTCTGTTTATGTCAGCCGTGTCTGTCCTACCCTGCGAATCAGCGGCGGCGTGTAGTTGTCACTCGTTTTATATTTTGCCGTGTGAACGGATGACCCTGCTCCGTGGAAATCAGGGATACTGCATCTTTAAACTATTTTTTTTTTCTGGGATGGGCTATATTCATAACGTCATTTCTCGTTCTTTAATTTTTTTCATCATTTCGTAAATGGAACAGATTTGCCAACACTCCACCTTTCCAAGTGTCCTCTGAGTTTTATTCAAGTTGTTATTTCTATCCTTCACGAACTTTGCATGTGATCTATGTGGTCTAGCACAGTCTCATTTTGAAGCCGTTTAATTCCAGCGGACCTAAAAGCGAGGCAGATGCGATGATATAATGACGGTGTTGAAATGTGAAACAAATATTTTGTAACTTTCTCCGTCTTTTGCCACATTTTCAAGTCATTTTCATTGCATCATGATGTATTCGCCCCTCTGCCTTACTCAGGTAAACGCTTCGTTTTCGCCTCTATAGCCGTAACTTTGAGCGTGTTTGCGCGCAGTCTGCATGGCCGCAGTGTTTCAAGCGCAAAGGTGAGAAAAGGGCGGGATACAGCTTCTCCAGTTTCCCTCACCTTGCCGGGTTTTCTTTGTTTGGATTTCGGTTATGATTGTCTAAATATGAAAATACGTTTTTTATAGCTCAGGGGAGTGCGCTTTAATGTGTGTTGTTATTTGTTTGTCATCGCTTTATTAAAACTGCGTCGACTTTGCGGTATTATATTAAAAAGTTGTGTACACTGAGGATTTACGGTGCATATTTCACATCACGTTTTCGTTATGCGTGTGGGCTTGCTTTCAGTGTTACGGGGAAGGTTGCGGTGGAGATACAGTAGCTCACTTAAAATGCGCTAAACTGTGCGCCAGAAAAGGGGCCGTTTTCTCCGTTGCTGGCTTCGCTGATTTAAAGTTGCAAGTTACCGTGCACTTCTCACTAAATAACTAGCAATAGAAAACTAACGCGGAAACTTTTCCAGACAACTTCCAAACCCGATGCATTTCTGCAGTTTTCTGCTTTTCAGTTTGTTTATACCTTAAGGCGCTTTCTGTGAGCTGCGTACAGTGTTTAATGGACAGTAAATGACAGTAAAAGTAATTGAGACATTTACACTCGACCGCCAGCAGAGATACTTAAATATATAAGAGCACAGATGAATGTTGATTGGCAGGGAAACAACTGAAAGAAGTTTTCTTTTATCATTTATGTCAGTAAGTTATTGTACTATGTGGAGGCAAGGTAGACTTTTCTCGCTAAATAATATGTGTACAGCGTATATTCTTGAAATATAGTTCGCGACGTTCTTTTATTTTGTCTTATAACCTTATAACAACTTAACACAGAGATGTTTTCCTCTAAGTACTGCAGCATTACCTGGAATGAAAATATAATTTGTCCTAAATTCCTGCCAGCTTATGGTAAGGAGCGTTTCCACAGAAGCGTGCAAGCGTGTGCCAGAGGGAGACATATCGGGGCTTGTCTTCGGTGAGGCACGAACGGAGATTTATAAAAGTCATTCACATTCACATTTTGTTCACATGGCAGCCGGTTTTATACGTAGAACAAAATGGACACGGTCCTGCGTGATGAAACGGAACGTGAGTTCGGATGCTGATAATTACAGGTCACTATAAGAGTAGGAGAAGGTCCTCATGTCCAGCATGATAGATGCGCGCGCGTGTGTGTATAAAACTTTAGCTTCTTGCAGGGAATTGACAAACCCCTGGACAATAAACAATTTAACAGTTCCAAAACTAATTAAATTGCAGGCATTCAAACAACTTACCCATAATCTTTAGCTTGCATAATTAAAAATGTGTTTTTGAAGTTTACTTTCCGTAAACGGTTTCATAAATTATGAGTTGTGCTCCAACTCAAGTCACAAATCAGACCAATATATCAGCTGTTATGGTAATTCTGTACATAACTGAGCAGTGGTAATTATAAAATTCCAGTAGCTTTTCACAGACCTGTCCTGGATTCGGGCTGCAGTAGGAATCTCACTTTACTTGAAGGCAGCTTCTGCTTCAGAGGGGGGGTCCAGCTTTACTGACCATGAGTAAAATACGCAGAAATGTAGTTGGTTGAAATTTGTAAGCCGCTTTGGATGAGGCTGTAAAGATTCAGAGTGTGAAGCTGCTTGAAAAAGAAGTTATTAAACAAGAGTCACAAGACAGCTTTTTTTGTACTTTCAGTGAACTTATAGGTGATTATAAAAGCCTTTGATAGAGAGCTGGCAGGAGTTACATCATCCTGAGCTAACGAGGGGGTGTGAAAGAAAGCCATGTGTTCTGTGGGCTGCAGAGAGACAGTGTGTGGCTGGGTGGCAGGTCCTACCTCTGTGTGGTCACCTCCTGCTCACAAAGCTTTGGCAGCGTGGCCCACACTTTAACACATTTCAGCGTGGCACCTTTGTACAGACCTGCTTCTGCGGAGACTTAGCCAGAACGGAATCTTTGAATCAACCGGTTTACAATAAGCATGGAAAGTGTTTTAACGTGATTATTCATATCAAGGTTTCCTGGTGCGTAAGGTGATCTGGGGACCTTTGCGAATGATTTCCTTGTACAAAAAAAAAAATATCCGGGACCTGAAAATTCTTAGGTTCTTGTTGGGAAATAGAAACAATAATATGAATCGACTGTGCGAAAATGCTCAAAAATTCAGAAAGCTATTGATGAATAAACAAGCGAGTAAGATTTGCTGGCTGGCATTTTGGAACCACATGCAGTCTTACACAATTATGATGTAACCTTTTAATTTCAAAATTTCAGTTTGCACTCTTATCAAAGTTACAAACCCCGCTGTGAGACGCTTTTGCAAACACATTCATTAGCTTGTCGTAACGTTATTTATGATCCCTGTGTCCCCAGCACTGATTCCGCTTGAAAATAAGACTAACTGTTGCTTTGTTGGTCATGGGATTCGCAGGAGCAATCGCAATGGCCCGGTCTGTTCTAGCCTGACTCTTTCTTGGCTGTGGAATCTGTCGCAAGGCCTCCACTGTGTGACCATTTGGAACAGATTTTCTAGCTACTTGTGGCTGGCGATGTGGGGCCTGCTTAGATAGCGGGGTTTGCGCTCTATAACAGACCGGCTCATAGGATACCTGCCATGTGTAGCTAACAAAGTATATATTTGTGTAGACTTGCTGATGGATTGTTCTGCGTATGAACATGTATAAGACGTATGTGATTACATGCCTTCAGTTAGTCTTTTTTGGCAGATTCTTTTATCCAGAGCTACATACATTTTTGAGAAAGCAGAGTCTTCCAGTCCCTGAAGCAATTGTGGTGGGTGGGGGGGGGCAACGGTAAGAGCTTCATTCAATAGTAGCATCCTGCCAACTTGGGGATTTGAACCAGCAACCTCCTGATCTCAGGCCCAGCATTCGAACCCAGTTAGCCGCACACAGCTCAGCTCCTCCCCTGACTTGATTTCAGTTCTCCATTGCTAATGGGTGATTTCTGTTCTTCATATACTTCGTTATTCACATATTTCTGCATTAATCGCCTTGGCACATGGGAGGTCTGTATTTATTTCTGTAGACACATTACAATTTACAGTAAGAATACATCGGCTGTACAGAAGCACATGCATTAGTATTGGATTAAAATGCAGTTCTTTTCACTTTAGAATGCCTTTGTCAGCTGGTTGAGTTTTGTTTTTTTCTATCATCAATAAATGATGTTTTCTTAATGCAATTCTAATTCTAATTCTAAGCAAACGGTTGGGGCAAATCCTTTTGTAATAGATTGACTTGATACTAGTACTGTTCTGTACATTATGTCTTTGCTGAAGAATGTATTTGATCCCACTCTTAAAGAGGACTCGGTGTTTGTGAATGTCGCTGCTAGATTGGACATTAATTAATCCCATCGCTTTCGGTTCTTTGTGACCGATGGTGTCCCTTAAGATAAATTTTATGTGGCGGAAAATAAATACAGTTTGTCGCTAAGCAGTGAACAATTTGTGCAGTGTTTTAGTGCGCTCTCAGTGGGATTGGTTCTTAAGATTTTACAGCTATGAGCAAACACTTTTTTTTTTTTTGCACTGATGCCTCACAGTTAGTCCCCATTTATATAATTAGTCACGTGTCTGTTTTGACGGACGCTATGTGTGGACAGAGACACCTTGAGGAAAACTACTGAAGTGCAACTTGTTGGCCATAAATTTAAGTCTGTGGATCCTTTAATGACTCTTCTTTATATATTTATAGATTTTTTTATTTTCAAGGGATTTTTTGAGCTGTATTGATTTGAGGAAAGAAAAACATCAATTGCTTGGCTTTCTTGTATTATTTAAACATGTATTTTGGGAATCCAATATTTAATTTTGCCGTATTTATCTTGTGTGTTATTGCAGACTCTTTTCATCCTGCAAAATTGAAAGTATTACATTCCTACCATCCATTCGAGATGTCTGTTTTTTGTTTGCATTAAGTCAGTTCTCCTTTAAAAACAAAAATCTATCTTTCATAGATCCTATTGCATTATTACGAGCGTTAAATTAAACGAGACAAGTTGGTCACAGTTGTTCTGTAGTGTTTGTGGTCAGTCATCACTGGTGATATTCCTTACTGGAACTAACTTACATAATTACTGTGATACTGGCGAATCTTCCTGTAAGATTCTATCTTGAGAAGCAGCGTTCGTGTTAGATGCTCTGTAATAAACGACCCAGGAATGTTCACAGGTCTCTCATATGATCGTAGGAGAAGATGTTGCAGACATCATGTTTCATCCTCGCGGTCAACCAAGATCCATAGTGCGTGAGAATATTCTTTCTTTAATTTTTAATTCTACAGCTCTGTCCAAATTTTTACTCAAGGTTCGACTGTAGGAGGTAAATACCCTGTATTGAACATATAGCTTCCGTCTGTAGGCCGTGCGATTGTGGGGATGGTCACTCGCTGTCAGTCGCTGCTGTGGCTCCCATGTGACGGTCTGTGGCAGTTCTGCTGATTCATTACACTTCAGCTGTTATCCTGACCATCAACAACAGGACACCGTTGTACAAAAGAGGCACGATCAGTGTAACTACGGCTCATTTTAAAGTCTGGGGGTAGTCGAGTAGAACTCAAAACCAAGTAAATTCGAATTGCTGACTGTTGCAGTAGCTGTGCTGACATCCTTTTGGCTTTGTAATTGCAGCCTTGTGTAATGCTAATCATGTGGAATATTAATATCGTTGCTGCAGTGTTTTTTGGTGTTGACGTTTTCTTGTTAATTAATTGAAAAGAATAAAAATATTTCTCTCAGTTTATGGTTATAATAATAATAATAATCGATACTTTATTGATCCCCGTGGGGAAATTGTCTTTACGCCTCCCTCAACTTGCTCTTTGTAGAGTAAGCTGTCTATGAAGGACAGCCACCTGTTGGGGCGCCCAGGGAGCTGGGGGTTAAGGGCCTTGCTTAAGGACCCACAGACATACTGAGGCTGGGTTTGAACCAGCGACCTTCTGATTACAGGCACACGGGCTTAGCCATAATTCATATGATCATCATAGATCTTCTTAGATCCTCTTAGATCATCACAGATCATCATAGATCTTAGATCCTCTTAGATCATCACAGATCATCATAGATCCTCTTAGATCATCACAGATCATCATAGATCCTCTTAGATCATCATCGATCTTTTTAGATCCTCTTAGATCATCGTAGATCTTCTTAGATCATCGTAGATCTTCTTAGATCCTCTTAGATCATCACAGATCATCATAGATCCTCTTAGATCATCACAGATCATCATCGATCTTCTTAGATCATCACAGATCATCATAGATCTTGCTGTTGCCTGGATGACTGATCTCTGCCTTACCCGCAGCACCTCTGCATGTGCTCCAAAAACAGGAATCCTGGTATCTTCATTTGCTGAGCTGTCTTTCCTTACATGGTTGGAATTTCATATGTTGACACGTTCCGTTGAACCTTGAGGCATTCATCGTAACCATAGGGCTTTTGGTCTTTTTAGGGGTCGTATTTGTTGTCTGCTAATTGCCGTTTGTCTTCCGTGGTGTCTTCGCTGTTCTGTGTGCGTTTTATCCTCATCGCTCGTTGTTCCCGTGTGTGTTTCTTTTGCTCTTATTGAGTTACCTACCCAAATAAAGGATTCTCTTGTAGCTGTAGTTTCAGGGGGCGGTACATGGCTCACTGGGTAAGCTGCTGTGACCGTGATCGCGAAGGTCACCGCTTCACATTCCACGGTCCTCAGGGTAGTTTTACCGTTGGGCTCTTGAGCAAGACCCCTAACCCCATTTTCTCCAGGGACCGGCTGACCCTCCTTTCTGACTTCTTTCAGTCGTTTTGGATGAACGTGTCTGCTAAAATAAAGTAAATGTAACTGACCTATCAGCAATCCCCTTTCACGCTACCTTTCAAGGTCAGCTGACCACGCCCCCTCACTGTCCCTTGCCGGCCTGGAAGGTTCTCTCACCGATCGTGAGTTTGTGATGCGTGGTGAGTTTAGGGTTATCGGTCCACTTTCTCTCCCGAACCACACGCGCTCCTGTCTTCCCTGAAACGCTTGAGACGTTTTTTTTTTTTTTGATTTCTAATTTAGCATGGGCCTGGACTTGCGTCCCGCCTTTAAATCCTGGGCCGCCGGTACGGGCCGCGTCTCTGCGCCAGGCCATCCTGGCAGATGTTTAATGGAATCCTCTCATCACACCCAGCCTCCATAAGGAGCAGGACGGTATGGAGCACCTCCAAATATTTATACAGTGAGAGCTTGTTTAAATCCTGTCTGAGTGTCCCGCCTCGTCTGTTTTGGGGATGAGAACCGAAAGAGATTAACTGTTTGCATACCGCTGCTGACAGGTGAGCTCCAGTCGAATGAATCGCTGAATTGTAGCCTCTGGGACAGACTGGCAGGTAGGACCTGCATCAAAGCTCTGAGGTGACACGAGATTCACGGGTCCCTGTTTGAGTTCCACCAAGACCAGTTACCCAGTCTGGTCTTGCTGGAACTCAATCTTTCGTGTAAATAATTGTTCCTCATTTTGTTGCTTACTTATACATTTGCAAAAATGGTTTTCTTTTGTTGCGTTGTCTTTATGTAGCGATTTCTTAACCAAACCTGCGCTGCCGTAGATGATAGTCATCTTTAGTATTGAACATATGAATATTCATGAGCTCTTGACTGGGGGGGGGGTCATGCTCTAAGGCCGCTTATGTCAGCTAGTGTGTTTTAGGGTTGGTATGTGTACTGGGGGCACACAGCCTTTCACACAGGAACCTCTGTTTTTTGGCATCTCAGATTCAGCTGGGGGGTCTAATGCAGAGTGTTAAAAATACACTTCTGCCTCGCACACTGCAATATTTATTTCATTCATTTTTTTCATTTTATCTGCCATCAGCTATTGTTTTTTTTGTGCCGAATTTGTGTGAACCTGTTTGTGGGTAATTCTAGTGCTGCGTCAAATGACTGAATAGGCATTTACGGAATATGGATGTTGAGCTTTAGATCAGTCAGACATTAACACACATTTTCCTCTGAACTTTATGCTTTTTATTACTGCGCCGATGATTTTATCTAGAGCGATTACATAGCTAAGAGTAACTCATGGGGGGGGGGGGGATCAGTGGCTCCATTAAGTCACTCTTGTGTTGGGGCGAATTTGCTTCAGCAGAACACCCTGTGAAATAAACAGCCCCTGCTCTGTGATGGAGGCACAGAGGAGCGAGCCAGGCACTGGAACGGCAGAGTAGGCTTTGCGACGGTGTAACGGTGCTCTGCGTGGGGTGGGAGGAATTCTTTACGGATGCAAATGCTTGTTTTTTTTTTTTTTGCGCTGCAGTGAATTTCAGCCGCTTGCGACTGGTGACGATGCCGTGGGGAGAAGGGGCGGACGCATCCGAGATTAAAGCGAGGCGCACAAATAGGGTCGCAGGTAGCCGGGATACACTTAGAAATAAACTCGCACGCGCATCTGTGCCGAACATCGACTCATCAGATGTCCGGCTCAGTCCACCTGTCCTTCATGTCCAGGACACTTCAGGCTCCACAGCCGCCAGCAGAAAGGGCACTGGAGCTGTGCGGCAGTGTGGAACTGGGCGTCCCGTTTCTTGCAGTGTGACGGAGCGTGGTACTGCGCACTGCGCACATGCGCCGTCCTGATCGCTGGCCGGCACTGTGATTAAATGCAGTGGACACCACTAATTAGCGCAGCTCAGTTATAACTTTGCAAAATTTTATTATACTTTTTAATTGAATATATCTCAATTCATATTTGGAAAAAAGAGTGATGTTCACAGAGCGGGAGGCCGGAACGTAGAGACAGAGTATAGTATTAGTGCCACCGTGTGTGGTGTGAATTAAACGTGTGTCTGTATGAACTGGTGAAAAATGCAAAAGCATTTTTATGTGGACAGAGTGCAGAATATCGGCCTTTGTTAAAAGGAAGACAGAAAATAGGAAGTAGGGGAAGTGGATCTGTGGGCCCTGCAGGGCTGCATCTCCTGCATGTTCAGACAGAGATCTCTGTGAGCTTGGACGTGCTCCAAAGACTTGTGGAGGAAGCACCTCAGCCTCTTGGCGTTGACCCCGTGTGACTCTGCAGAAAAAGGCCAGTTTTTTTTTTTTCCTCCAGTGCTCACAGAGAAGCTGTGATGTTTACCCCTCCTCTCACGCCGTGTTTTTTGACATTCTCGCCTCAGTCTATTGTATGATAAAAGCTTGATAAAACCTTAGAAAAAAATGAATGGGCCTATTTTTATCGCCTCGCCTCCTGCTCTTGAATAAGGCAAAATCAGACCAGGTTTTGAGCTGTCGCAGTGCTCATGGTTCTACGGTGACGAAGCCAGCGTGTCCTCTAAAGCAGGACGCCGAGGATTGTGGGAAGGGATGCTGCATTCATCGTGTTCCCGTCGGCGGTTTGATTAACCGGGGTTTTCAGTGCCCCATTAGGGGAAAGAGCTTCAAACACCCAGCTCCGGTTCTGCCCCCACGGGGCCTGCTGGCTGTCGACGTGGGCTGGGTGTCTGCGTTCGGTTCTCCACCCGTGGAGGCCCCAGGAGTGTGAAGGAAGCTGCATGTTTAAGGCCCGACACAGCGCTGGGCTGCGGCACACCAGGGATTACAGAGATTAGTGAGATACAGTGTTATGTAATTGACTGTAACAGTTACTATGGGGCTGAATAGCGGAGGAATCAGGACAGGATGGGGGGGGGTGGTGAATTATGAAAAAGGTTTTCTGTTATTTTCATTGGGTTTAAGAGGAAGCTTCTCTGAGCTAAAAGAACAGCACATACATCCTCTGTGTGTTTGTCCTTCAGTTGACTTAATTACTTTCTTTTGACTGTTTGTAAAAGCGTCCGTCACTGAGTTCTGCAGCAGTTTCAAAGCCGTGGTTCAGAGCTGACAGTCTGACACGGTTGACCCTTTTTCACAGCAAAATGAGACTTGAAGGCACGCTAAATTCGACACGTTGGTTAGGGCTGTACCTCCGACCCTTACACTTCATGCCACCGACCCACTGTCTGTGTATAACAGGATGTAAGATGTTTGCAGGATGAAAGATCTGCTTAAATTAAAAATAAGATATTAAACATACTTAAATATCACGTCAGTAATGGTGATTGCAATAATTCTGCTGTTTGTTGAATGGTGTTTCAACATGTGTGCCCTCCAGAGGTGGAACGTTCAGGTCCAGAAAGTACAAATCCAGACCAAGGTTTTGTTTCAACCAACCACTTGAGCGTGAAGAGTCACAATCACAGAGTACTCAACTGGGTGGTTGAAAGAAAACCTTGGTCTGGATTTGTACTTTCTGGACCTGAAATTTCCACCTCTAGTGCCCTCATAAATATGGCTGTGTTGCAAAATATTACCTACATTCCTACTTTAACGTATAATTATCAGTGTAATTTAATTTCCACAGTACTTTAAGGCATAAATAATGTGTTTTGAAATGTAAACCTATTTAGATATAGATGTTTACTTGATGGTGTTTTTGTTTTCTTGATATGAGGTTTACTTGTCAACACTCAGCCGCATTTAACATTAATTTCTGCATAAGCATTTGAATTTGATAATACACATAATTACAGGCTCGAGACTCATTTGCTCGCAGTGTAATGACCGTATTATTTAAGGCTGTGCATTTTCCAAGCTGTTGAGTGCCTGTCCTCATATATTGCCCTGAATCACTGTGTAGCTGTTTACCGTACGGCTTGCAATGTGCGGTTATCAACCCAAGTCGATTGCTCGCTCAATCACAACTTCCTGTTTGTGTGTTTTGCGTGTTGCATGACGTGTGTATGTTTACTGTAATCCAGCGGAAGACAGCAGGACCTGGGTTTTGTTTTTGTCCTGCCTTTGGCAGGGAGAGTCAGACCACAGTTTCCTGGCTGTTCAAGGGGTGGGGGTAAAAGAAATGAGACTCTTGCAGGTGTCAGTGTGTGTGGGGGGGGGGTAGTTGGGGAGCTGTTGGCAGACTTCTTAAAGCGTGTGTACCCAGCTGTACACGTGCACTTTGTTGTTGGAGTGGAAAGGCCAGCGTAGGTTGAATGGTAATTAGGCGCTGAATCAGCAACGCATTCTGACATTCAACAGGCTGTAGCTCAGTCAGAGGTGACCCTGGAGAAGCTGAGTGTGTTCCATCCAGCCTGCGTCTGTGAGCTCACCACCCTTCCGGATTCGCCCTGTCGCATTTGATGTGACAGCGTGGCACGGCGCGGTGAAAGGGTTGAGCCAGAAATGCCGATTGGCGCGCAAATTACGCATGATGCATCTCATTCTAACTTTACTTACTGTTGCACGAAACTATCAAGAAAAAGGTTTATAAAATCTCATGAGAACATCGCGATTGAGCACAAAGAGAAGTTGTGAAAACGAGCAGTCCTTTGAAGGATGCTGTGCAGACGTGTTTGACAGCATGCAGTTACTCATGTCTGTGCTCAAAGATCCGTTCTGAGGCCTGTATAAAGGTGACATTACTGTGTCTTTTATTTCAATTTAAGAAAGATTTCAAGCCTCCTTAGCTCATACATGTATGTTTTTTATATAGTATCTGGCACTTTTTAATATAACATATCCTCTTGCAATGAAGCAGCGATTCGCACTGTTCCCTCACACCTCTGGGACTTGGGTTCGAGTCTCCATCGTGGTGCCCTGTGACGTCCTGGGGTCTTCTACAGGTACTCTGGTTTCGCCCCCACAGTCCAAAAAACATGCTGCGGTTAATTGGGGTTGCCCAATTGCCCATAGGTGTGAATGGTGTGTGAGTGTGCCCTGTGATGGGTTGGCGCCCCATCTTGGGTGTGTGAGTGTGCCCTGTGATGGGTTGGCACCCCATCTTGGGTGTGTGAGGGTGCCCTGTGATGGGTTGGCGCCCCATCTTGGGTGTGTGAGGGAGCCCTGTGATGGGTTGGCGCCCCATCTTGGGTGTGTGAGGGTGCCCTGTGATGGGTTGGCGCCCCATCTTGGGTGTGTGAGGGTGCCCTGTGATGGGTTGGCGCCCCATCTTGGGTTGCTCCCTGCCTTGAACTCCTGTGACCCTGAATTGCACAAGTGGTTACAGAAGATGGATGGATGGATTGGAGTTGCCTGTAGGTGTGAATGTAGGTGTCATAAGAACATAAGAACGTCAGAAATTTACAAACGAGAGGAGGTCATTCGGCCCATCAAGCTCGTTTGGGGAGAACTTAACTAATAGCTCAGAGTTGTTAAAATCTTATCT
>JAODLC010000036.1:3630184-3643016 GCA_026781145.1 Hippopotamyrus pictus | reverse complement strand
GACTAATATTGAAATAGCCATTTGGCTGAACAGCATCCAGACCCGTTAGAATCTTATAGACCTGGATCATATCCCCCTCTTCAGTGTTGTCTTCAGTGTTGGGTGGTTGCCCTGTCCTGGGCTACTCCTGGCTTTGTGCCTGTGTTTAGGAGGGGCTCTGGACCCTGCAGGGGAACGGTATAGAATATGAGAAAATGAATGAATCCTTTTGGGAAGTTTGAATATAGGGGTGTGTTTTGATGGTCTGGAGGCAGACAGTCTTGGGGGGGGGGTGAAGCACAGGTCACTGGACCAGCTGATACTGGTTAAAGCAGCAGAGAAAGCAGGCCTGGAGATCAGGGCTTCTCTGTCTGCCCTGATCAGCCATAAGACGTAGACTTCAGGACCCATTAGGTCAACAGCTATCATGCACTCCAAGGTCAGATCACACGGTCTGCTCATGCAGATTCCTGTCACTGTTTCACATAAAATATAAGAAAAGTTTATGTAAGACATCAAGTGCATTCACACCGATTTAGTTAGAAATCATGATTCTTTAAGGTAGTCATTTTTAGGTCACCATGAGAGTTAAAAATCAATTTTTGGACATCTTTTTAAACAAAGGTTATTGCAATTATTTTGCTCACATTTGATACTGCTGTTTGTCCAGTGACACCATCATTTTGTTAAGGAACATGCTGTCATGAATGAGCAAGTACGTGCAGAGACTCCCAGCACCATCTTAATTTATATCCTAAGTTTGGAACTTTGGATTCTATAATGTAAATGGACACTTAGATATGAGTACAGCTATCTGCAAGATTTGCCGCGGTAAAATCTTGTGGTAATACCGCTGACATTCGTGTGTATCCTTCCCGACACTGAAAGTTGGATGACCACAAACCCACAACTACGTCTGCAAGGCAACGACCTTTAAACAATAGCTCAATAAATGCTCTTTAATGTAAGAAGATAGTCTTTACTAAGGGTGTAACGGCACACACCTTGGTTTTGGGTTCATAGTTCGGTGCAATTTAAGTACGGCAGGGAAGAGAATTTATTTTGAAATAGTTTATTATTAAAACTGCAAACACGATTAGGGACAGCTCCAAAGCAAACATAAGGCAGTGTGTCTAGAAACATGTCTGAATAAGAAAACCTAGGCGATGCTCATTTGCACACTAAAAATAAATGTTAAATTAAGACCCTATCAAAACTATCATAATCAAATATTATGATGAGGCACACGCTCAGATGATGTCATATGAAGTGAGTTTGCATGTTAGATGTGTTTCCAGTAACAAATTTGAGTTTGGTATAGTAAAGCCGACAGAGAGTCTTAGTCTTAGCTACTCTCTCTCTCCAATGTTGGTGTAATTTATTGGGAAACCAAAAAATTCTCAAACCTACGATTTAGGCGATGTTGAAGGGTCTTTGAGCTCTTTAGCATTAGCGCTAACCAACTTACAGCCATAATTAGCGCAATATTTTTCATGTTGAACATCTGCTTAATGGTGAATCTAGGTTTTTGATTTTGCAGGCCTTTCGTTTCGTTGTTCTTTCGTTCGTCGTTCCTCATGAGTGCTTTGAAGTCGTTTCGTCATCCATTGAACATCCTTTATTAAAGTGACGCTTCTCATCCACTTTCATATTACAGCTCATAAAAATATATATATAATTTTTTACTTCCCAGCTCATTTTTATAGTGGTAGCTCTGGGCAAAACTACATGCAGTTGTTGCAGCTAATGGGGGAACTGCGGTGTGCATAATGTCTGATTTAGCTCCAGGGGACTTGCCCCGACCTTTGAGACACATATGCACGTCTGCTTTGTGCGTAGTTTGGCTGCAGGTGTACTCTGGGATTCCTACGTGATATGGTGTTCTTCACAAAGACGTACGTTGGGTCTGACTGTGAAAAACACTGAAACGATTTTGCGGGACCCTGTGTGTTTTATTGGAATGAATGCATACTGCGCAACAGATAAGCAACTCTGCGTAAAAATGAGATACAATAATTCGTCAGAGGCTTTAGGGGAGTTCACTGTATGACAGCACAGGAGTTTTCCAGCACTGGGCTGTTAGCATGACTGGCTAATGTTGCCCGCAGAGCAGCCTGGCTTGCTGTGGGTTTTTAATGATTATGTCAGAGCGGTTGGTGTGTTGTGCATTTCAGATGATTCACAGCTGTTTTTGAGCTCAGAGCACAGTATTCTTCTAAAAGTCGTTGAAAGTGCCTCGTGGCGGCCATCCAGCGGGTGTCCGCCCAACCGCTGCCAGAAGGCTGGTGCACCTGAGCGCCGACTTGTTTTAAGAAACACATGGCCAGGTGCCAATAATCAGAGCGTTTAAAAGGAGCTTTCTGCTAAGCTAAAGGGAACAGAGGGGAAGGAGAAAATGGACGGGCAGCGCGGGCCGGGGAGGCCTGAAAGCATTCACCTTTTGACCCCGAAAAGGTGCGTTTTTTTTTTTCTTTTCCATTTTAAATGAGTGCTTGCTCGATCAACGTTTTTCCAGCGGCAAGCAGAAGTAGGTCCAGAAGGGGAGATAATTGCAAGGCACAGTCAGGAGCGCACCCTGCAGCGTCCGGAAAACCAAGACGCACTGACTGCGAGCGGCAGGAGTTTCGAGAAGGACGGAGAAACGTCTCAAGCAGGAGAAGAGAGCAGCCAGCCTCTGTGTGTGTTGGTGTCTGTGTGTGTGTGTGTGTGTGTGCGCGCGCACTGGGATTCCTGACCACAGGCAGGAATCTGTATGCCAACACTGTCTTTATTTCTGCACAGAAAGCACAACACACTGTTGTGACCCTGGAGACTGCATCTCAGTGCTGACACTCTATCACAGCCTGGAACATACAGTGCAGCAGTGCAGACAGGCCAGAAGAAGCCCAGTGTGTCTTTATATTCACTATTCAACTATGCAATCACTGTGTGTGTGTGTGTGTGTGTGTGTGTGTGTGTAGGTCAGATATGCATTATATTGTGGGGACGAAATGTCCCCGCAATTTGATAAAAACCTGTTATTTTGACGTTTTTTCCAGTCTCCATAAGAGGAAACTCAATTTTATAAAAATCCATGACTGCTATCAGAACGCTAAAAATCTTGTATTTTCTTTGCTTACTTAGGGTTAAGGTTAGGGCTGGGTTATGGTTAAGTTTGTCCTTGTTGGAATTAGTGTTTTGCCCATAGAAATGAAAGGATCTCCACAAAGATATAAGTACAGGTCTGTGTGTGTATGTGTACATGTATATTTGTATGTGTCTATATATATGAATATATACACATATATTTTGGAACAATTGATGTAATTCTTTTATGATTAGATAATATGTAATGAACAGATATTTAAAGCCCTTTCTTTCACTTATTGACCTTTAAACTTTTATAGCAATTACTTCCTGGATAAACTAGTACAGTACTTGTATCCTTCGTGTTTTCAAAGTTTCTCTGTAATCTCTTAAGGAAAAGCAAACATGTAACCGTCATCAACTTATCGTGACCTAGAGCTGTGTTTTAAGTACTGCAAAGGTTTGTCAGGCTGCTGGGTTGTTTTACACCATGATGTCCAACGCCCCTGTCCTCCCCCCCACCTCCTAGCCCCTATGCTGTAGCTGAGCAGCGAATCCATAGTGGTGATTGTAGACAGAAGTTCACAGGGTCGTTCCTGGTGTTTTATAAAAAACTGCCTTGAGTCCCTGGTGCTGTCTGGCACTTGTTTTTATCTGGCTCATTTGGGGAATTTTGCTTTTTTCTGAAGGTCAGCGAATTGAATTGAAAAATGGCAGATTGTACTCGGAGCTCAAAGGAGTGTGATAAGAGAGCTGTGAGTTACTCAAAGTGGGACAGAGAGCAATACAGTTATAACTGCGTCCATGATGACTGCATTCTTGGGTCTGAAGAGGTAGGAACGTCGGAGGAAAACAGATAATACTCTAATATGAACATAATTACAGCCATTTAACAGTAACAATATGAGGTGAACAAGGAGGCTTCCTGTAACGCCTGGCTTGCAGTGTTAGTGAAGATATTAAGTGTGCAGTTACTGCTGCTTCAGGGGGCTTGATGCTCAGTGAAATTTTGAGTGTCTGTTTGCTAGTTCCCTGTATGCAGGGGGGGAGGAGGCAGAGACTTGTTTGCAGCTGCATTATGGCAGACGGAGGTGTGTAGACTTTCGCGAGTCGTAGACCAGGCCACCGGCAGCACCGCGGATCAGATGCCCGCTGTTTAACACCATCTTAAAGATGTGAGACACAAACAGTAGACCGTAGTTTAAACTGATGGTAAATATGTAATTCTGTCAGAATGAAACTGTGTGTCTTAAATACCAGCTCTGGCTAGTTCTATGTCAGGAGGGGGTTTAACTCACCATTTTTCAAGCCCAGGGGCAGGGGGTCCCAGGGGGGTGCAGGGGTCCGGGGGGGTGGGGGTGTCGGAAGATGGGTCGAAACCGGCTGAGCTTTTAGGCTCCTTAATACTGAGCCTTTGGGCCAGGCTGCCCCTCTCATGTGCGGTGTAATCCATTCCAATCCTCAAGTGACTTGAAGCAGAAATTAGCTTCAGTAACCAATGCAGGAAGTGAGTTTGCTCACTTTTTTCTTGAATATTTTTGCTCTAACGGCCGCCCTTACATCCAAAGCTGATTCATCTTCTGCTGAACAATAAGCCATGAACTTCACAGCTATTTACATTTTGCACCCCCCCCCCCCCCCGAAACCAATGCCCGTAATTGCCACTGTGAATAAAGGTGTCAACCATGTTGATAAAATGCAAGATATGTGTTATAGAGATGGGTTGTTTGTAATTCTGCTTTCGTTAGGCCTGTAAATACAAGCTTTTGCAGTAAACCTATAGAGATACTCTCTGTGCATCTGGCTAAAGAAGCAAGTTAAAGAAAAGAGAGCAGTCAGATATAAGCATTTAGGCTAAAGATCGAAAGCATGTCTGATTTAGCTGATTTAGGGAGCGGGACTTCATAGCTTATTTTGTGCAGCGCTTTGTTGACGTTAAATGTAGCTTTAAAGTCACAGAATCCTGAGCTTAGACATCTGGTAATATTACCCTGAGATGGATGGAAGGTCTGTCTGCTGGCTAGTTTTTGGAAGCTGGGGGGGCTGGGGGGGTTGTTCTCCTGTATCACTTTCCGAGCTCCTGTTCTCATCACTGCAGTGAAGGTCCTGGAGCAGGAGAGCGGCTCTGATATCCTCGCGTGGTCCCTTTGCCCAGGCATCTCACAGTCTGCTGGGCTCACAATCAATACAAATAAAATGGCCTGAATATACTGGACCATTAGAAAAATTCTGAAGCAAAAAAAAAAATCTGATTTTTCAATGCAGCTTGTCCAATGCAAATGGAAAATACAAAATATTGTAAAATATATGAACGTGACCTGGCACAGTAGCTTTGAGGGTGGCACTTTTGCTGCACAGCTGCAGGGTTGCGGCTTCAAATCCCATCCACGCTGCGAGTAGAGTATGCATGTTCACCCTGTGTGATGCGGTTTCCTCCCACAGTCTCAAGGCTTCTTGTTGGGTGAGTTGATGCCTCGAAGTTGCATGTAATGAGTCAGTTTGTGTGTGTCTGTCTTCTGCAACAAACTGACTCCCTGTGCAGCTTGAGCTGAGCGCCTGCTGTCTGCCGTTGGCTCCAGGTTCATTGTGACCTGGTACAAGACTCGTATAAATTAGGCCTTGTTCTTATTTTGCTATTGTCTAATCAACTATAGTCTTAAAGTCTTAAAATTCACTGTGTTAAATAATTAAGAAGTCAGTTTTGAAAGTACCTTTAGATAAAATGTACACCACTTAAAAGAGAATAAATGGCAAAGAAATCAGCCATTCAGTATGATATGGCATACAGTGAACATGTGGGGGTGAGATTCTGGTGTGTCATCGCTGACCACATGGTCTCATGAGTCATTGGGCTTGTAAGATGTGATGAAGTGCGGTAGGAGAAGGCTACCTGATCCGCGGCCCCTTCTCACCAGAGCGCTGGTGGCCTTTCTGAGCACGCTGAGGACCTATGCGCCCCCCCTCCCTCCATTGTGTGCCGCGTACGAGGGAGGGCTGAGTCAGCGATCGTGCGTCAGAGCGACCGGATGAGTCACAGCTGGAGTCAGCAGCAGCATCCCTTTGACCCACTTTGAGCCTCTTGTCTCCTGCTGGGGATTTTCTCATGACTCTCTTGTGTTCAGCCCCTGGGGTGGGGTGGGGGGGGGGTTCTCAGCTGTTCGTGGGGATGATTAAAACATCTGAAGCACCTCACAGGATGTGCGGTGTTTCCGTGATCCGTTCCTTCATGGGCGTTGGCGTGCCGTTCCGATCGATGCCATCTCTTCCCGTTGGGGTTGACGTGGTCTGGATGCCCAAAGCCGTCATGCGTTGGTGAGCGTTCGCTCTGCAGATGGGTGACGGACGGTGCTGACATCCTCAGCCTGGGGCATCTCTCCTGCTTCGCTGGCGTGTGCACAGCTGACCTACATTTTGCACTTGGCGAGAGAAGTCTCCTCTCACGTCGCTGGCTGAAGCTGAAGCTGTGTCATGTTTTTGTCGTCCACGATGTTGCGTGCTGTGCTGCCGATGGTAAAGCCCCTATTACTGTCCTTTTCCGCCCCCCCGGTTTTTCTTACTGGCTCGCATGGCATGATACAGCAAGCACATAGGTATCTCAGTGTCACTGGACGTTATCTCAGATTCTGCTGCAGAACTGCTGATTCAGTTGACAAAAAAAAAATGTAACCGTGGTAACCAACCACAATAAAAAAAAGTCTCACTAGTCCAGGACAATAACAAAATGATTAAATTCCTGCATAAACAGAGACGCATGGAGCCACGTATCAGCTCTCTGGCTATTATCCGGTCTCCTAGCCGTGTGTTTCTGAACATCCAGGCCGACGCGGGAGAGCAGGAACAGGGCTCAGAGCCGTTCCCAGATTCCTCGAATGCACGTCTGCGATAATGAACATATCACTTTTGTTTATCAGTAATGTTCTCATCATTCACGTGGCAATAAACACTTACGACTTCATCGCCAAAGCAGCTACCTTATTCTGAAAATACGGAAAAAGGAGCATGTTCACAGAGATTACGCCAGAAGTTATCGTGACAGAAGTGACAGACTAGCTAGTGAAATGCAGATCTGAGCGAGTAGATTACATTATCCTGCAAAATGACAGTTAAGAGGCCAATCTTGCCTAGAGAAGGATAGCGGGTATTTTTTGAATTAACTGGCATGCTGACTTATAATATTCTCTTTGCTAGTGTGTGCAAGGGGGGGCGGGCATAAAGATTCCTACACAACACCTGCATCGGAACCCAGGGGCCATGCGCGTCTGCTCATGCGGTGCTCTGGGCCGCATTTGAAGACTGCAGGGGAGCGGAAGGTGAAAGGACGGCTGTAATTGCCACCTTGGCTGCTCGTTTTGCATTAAAACTGACTTCTGCCTCATTTGTGGTTTCTGGAAGAGTCTGTGTAAAGCAGTGAAAAAAATCTGGCTTCATGCAGAGGAGATACTGTCTGAGTGGGATCTCACATTCAGGCATGAAGAATCAGTTTGCTAGTGATTAACCATGAGCCATAAATTCTAGTATTACTATTGTAAGGATAATCGCATCATTATTACTGCGGTGATATACCTTCCCATTAGTACAAAATTGATGACTTGTTTCTTTTTGGCTCACGGCTACCACTGCTGGGCCCACTGGGTTTTCGTTTGGCTCTCTGGTTCTGGTTAGAGGTCTTGCACTCTGCTGTGTTTATGCTTCGCATTTAAATAGTAACTTTATATTTCTGGATTCTTTGCCTGATTGCAGTTTTCTGTTTGTTTGGCAAATTCCTGGCGCATGACCAGGGCAGGCTGAAGCTCCAAATTATAGAGAAACGTTCTGTGTTTTAAAACACGATGCAAAACCATCCGTTTTTACCGTTATGTGACAGTAAACCAAGATGGTTTTCATTTTCGCAAGTTGCGAGAAACTGGTTCAGAGTCCCAAAAAAGGTAAGGTGATGTCATGGCATTTTTTGGGTGAGTACTACCTTTAACATGATGTCACAGCATTTTTTTGGGTGAGTACTACCTTAAAGTGATGTCAGGGCATTTTTGGGTGAGTACTACCTTTAACGTGATGTCCGGGCATTTTTGGGTGAGTACTACCTTTAACGTGATGTCAGGGCATTTTTTGGGTGAGTACTACCTTAAAAGTGATGTCAGGGCATTTTTTGGGTGAGTACTACCTTTAACATTGGTTTCAGGGCATTTTTGGGTGAGTACTACCTTTAACATGATGTCATAGCATTTTTTTTGGGTGAGTACTACCTTTAACGTGATGTCAGGGCATTTTTTGGGTGAGTACTACCTTTAAAGTGATGTCAGGGCATTTTTTGGGTGAGTACTACCTTTAACATTGGTGTCAGGGCATTTTTGGGTGAGTACTACCTTTAACATGATGTCACAGCATTTTTTTGGGTGAGTACTACCTTTAATGTGATGTCAGGGCATTTTTTTGGGTGAGTACTACCTTTAACATGATGTCATGGCATTTTTTTGGGTGAGTACTACCTTTAATGTGATGTCAGGGCATTTTTGGGTGAGTACTACCTTTAACGTGATGTCAGGGCATTTTTTTGGGTGAGTACTACCTTTAATGTGATGTCAGGGCTTTTTTGGGTGAGTACTACCTTTAACGTGATGTCAGGGCATTTTTTTGGGTGAGTACTACCTTTAACATGATGTCACAGCATTTTTTTGGGTGAGTACTACCTTTAACGTGATGTCAGGGCATTTTTGGGTGAGTACTACCTTTAACGTGATGTCAGGGCATTTTTGGGTGAGTACTACCTTTAACGTGATGTCTGGGCATTTTTGGGTGAGTACTACCTTTAACGTGATGTCAGGGCATTTTTTGGGTGAGTACTACCTTAAAAGTGATGTCAGGGCATTTTTTGGGTGAGTACTACCTTTAACATTGGTTTCAGGGCATTTTTGGGTGAGTACTACCTTTAACATGATGTCATAGCATTTTTTTTGGGTGAGTACTACCTTTAACGTGATGTCAGGGCATTTTTTGGGTGAGTACTACCTTTAAAGTGATGTCAGGGCATTTTTTGGGTGAGTACTACCTTTAACATTGGTGTCAGGGCATTTTTGGGTGAGTACTACCTTTAACATGATGTCACAGCATTTTTTTGGGTGAGTACTACCTTTAATGTGATGTCAGGGCATTTTTTTGGGTGAGTACTACCTTTAACATGATGTCATGGCATTTTTTTGGGTGAGTACTACCTTTAATGTGATGTCAGGGCATTTTTGGGTGAGTACTACCTTTAACGTGATGTCAGGGCATTTTTTTGGGTGAGTACTACCTTTAATGTGATGTCAGGGCTTTTTTGGGTGAGTACTACCTTTAACGTGATGTCAGGGCATTTTTTTGGGTGAGTACTACCTTTAACATGATGTCACAGCATTTTTTTGGGTGAGTACTACCTTTAATGTGATATCAGGGCATTTTTGGGTGAGTACTACCTTTAAAGTGATGTCAAGGCATTTTTTGGGTGAGTACTACCTTTAATGTGATTTCAGGGCATTTTTTGGGTGAGTACTACATTTAAAGTGATGTCAGGGCATTTTTGGGTGAGTACTACCTTTAAAGTGATGTCAGGGCATTTTTGGATGTGTACTACCTTTAAAGTGATGTCAGGGCATTTTTTGGGTGTGTACTACCTTTAACATTGGTGTCAGGTTTTTTTTGGGTGAGTACTACCTTTAACATTGGTGTCAGGGCATTTTTGGGTGAGTACTACCTTTAAAGTGATGTCAGGGCATTTTTGGGTGAGTACTACCTTTAACATTGGTGTCAGGGCATTTTTGGGTGAGTACTACCTTTAACGTGATGTCAGGGCATTTTTTGCGTGTGTACTAGCTTTAACATTGGTGTCAGGTTTTTTTTGGGTGAGTACTACCTTTAAAGTGATGTCAGGGCATTTTTTGGGTGTGTACTACCTTTAACATTGGTGTCACAGGTTTTATTTGGGTGAGTACTACCTTTAACATTGGTGTCAGGGCATTTTTGGGTGAGTACTACCTTTAACGTGATGTCGAGGCATTGATGTAACTGGAAGAACATTACAGGAAAAAGAAAAATGGGAAGTATGTAGCGTGTGATAATTAGCGCTGCTTTATGAAGAACAGACTCAGGCGCACATTAATGAGCAAAAGCCCTTACTCTGTGTGATCCTTTGCTGTGGAATGAGTGGGCTTTTTAAATACACATCTAAAGGCGTGTTGTTTGTTTCTAGCGAGCGGCTCACGGTCGGGGCAGCTGGAATCAGTTAAAATGTTGTGCTTGTCGCATAAGAGACGAAGGGGGCCGTAGTCGCTCTCAGTCTCTCTCTCCAGCAGCCTTGGCTAGGGGTTGGCGTTGGGTAGCGCGGGACCCCCTCAGTGGAGTCAGTTTCACCAGTCATTATTCATTAATGGGCCATTCCTGGCACGTTTCCGCCTCTGACCAACGTTAAAGCTCAAACATCTGAGGATTTACATATATTTGTTTATAGCACTGCCATTGTAGTACATAAGTACTCTCAGGTGTTGGATTACGACAGTATGCTTACTAGAGTAGCTACAGGTAGGAAGGTAAAACAGCATGGAAATAAAAGCACACACTGCTTTCTGTCTGTTTTTTTTTTTTTGTTAAAAAACATTGTGTTTTTTTTTTTCTATACAGAACTGGGAGAGAGTGCATGTTTACTCCTGTGGGCCACGCACATTAAATGGGGTATGTCATTGTTCCTGACAGTTATAGGGCCGCAGTTACTGGGGATTAGGGGAACTTTAAGACGGGAAAGTGATGTGAAGGTATGGAAGCAATTAGCGACACCGATGAAATGTCACCAAGCAGCTGGCCTTCAAACAGCCGCGCTGCTGTGGCACAGGGACTCTGTAAAGGCTTACACACACACACATTTTATATATATATGGTGTTGAAATCTTAAACCGCAGCAACTGAAAAAGTTATCATCGAGTTTAATTAACAAGTGATTTATGTGTGGCGTGTCCTGACATTGTATTGTGGAGGGCAGCGCAAAAGGTCTTAGCATCTTAGCATAGAGATTTGGCCCAGAGAGAGGTGACTGGGAGGCGGGTTCCCCCAGGCACATGTGTGTCGGTATGCTAACCCCGGTGTTCCACTTCGTTGTTCCTCCGCCAGGATGAGTTCCACCCCTTCATCGAGGCCCTCCTGCCGTACGTGCGCGCCTTCGCCTACACCTGGTTCAACCTGCAGGCGCGCAAGCGCAAGTACTTCAAGAAGCACGAGAAGCGGATGACCAAGGACGAGGAGCGTGCGGTCAAGGACGAGCTGCTGGGCGAGAAGGCCGAGGTCAAGCAGAAGTGGGCGTCCCGGCTGCTGGCCAAGCTGCGCAAGGACATCCGGCCCGAGTGCCGCGAGGACTTCGTGCTGACCATCACGGGCAAGAAGCCGGCCTGCTGCGTGCTCTCCAACCCCGACCAGAAGGGCAAGATGCGGCGGATCGACTGCCTGCGGCAGGCCGACAAGGTGTGGCGGCTGGACCTGGTGATGGTGATCCTCTTCAAGGGCATCCCTCTGGAGAGCACGGACGGCGAGCGGCTGGTCAAAGGCGGCCAGTGCACCAACTCCGTGCTCTGCGTCCAGCCTCACCACATCGGCGTCTCCGTCAAGGAGCTCGACCTCTATCTGGCCTACTTCGTCCGGGAGAGAGGTGGGTGTCGTCATGGGGCTACCACTGCAGTGTGGGTCACGTAGGTTTAAAGCTGGAAACCAGATAACGTCCAGCATGTGGGTCCCATCTCAAGTGCTGCCTCGCGCATCAAGTGCAGCCAGCCAGAAAGACATGGCTGACTGTCCTTCGGAAATAGCTGTACTCTCAACTAGCGGCTAGCTAAAGCAGTTACGGGAGCAGCTCTGTCTGGCAGCAGAAAGTCAAACCGAAAGTCAATGGTTCTACTGATTTTTGTCAAAATGTGTTTACTTGCAGAGGGGTTTCATAAATAAATGGCCATCTGTGTGACGGATCAGTAAACATGTTTATTTGTTAGCTTATGGTTTACGTATCCCAGGTGGGGCGGTGGGGACCACAAACCAAGCACCTCAGGGGTCACGTAGCTGGAGAACGTCATGCATCGTTTGGGTCTTGACATCGGTTTTTCATTTCGAGCGCGCTCATGTGTCCGCCCGTGTGTGCAGCTCGTCTGTTTTCCTGCCTTTCCGCCGAGGTGCTGACTTGGCTTATGGTAATGCCAGTCTGGGGGTACATTATAAAGGCACATCCTGCTGCAGCTCGCACACTCTGTTGAGTGACCTTTTTAAACAAGCGTTTTATTGTCAGAGCCAGAGAGGCATGGAGCTCAGCAGAGTGCTGGCTTTACTTGGGAGAGAAAGAATCGACTGGAGCCAAGCCCTGACACTGTAAATCATTTTAAATGAGCAGGGTCCAGAATGCCAGCTCGTCCAGAAGCTCAGCCTGCTCCACGCCTATCAGGACTGATGCCATGGCGTTCTCATTTTGTGTATCTTCATTCTGTGTATCCATCTTCCCAGGTTCTCATTCTGTGTATGCAGCCATCCTGGTGCTCATTAGGTATATCTTCATTCTGTGTGTCCATCTTCCCAGGTCCTCATTCTGTGTGTCCAATTTTCCCCGGTCCTCATTCCGTGTGTCCATCTTCCCCGGTCCTCATTCCGTGTGTCCATCTTCCAAGGTCCTCATTCCGTGTGTCCATCTTCCCTGGTCCTCATTCCGTGTGTCCATCTTCCCAGGTCCTCATTCCGTGTGTCCATCTTCCCAGGTCCTCATTCCGTGTGTCCATCTTCCCTGGTCCTC
>JAODLC010000036.1:3615946-3629978 GCA_026781145.1 Hippopotamyrus pictus | reverse complement strand
CCGTGTGTCCATCTTCCCAGGTCCTCATTCCGTGTGTCCATCTTCCCTGGTCCTCATTCCGTGTGTCCATCTTCCCACGTCCTCATTCCGTGTGTCCATCTTCCCAGGTCCTCATTCCGTGTGTCCATCTTCCCTGGTCCTCATTCCGTGTGTCCATCTTCCCAGGTCCTCATTCCGTGTATCTAGCTTCCCAGGTCCGCATTCCATGTATCTATCTTCCCAGGTCCTCGTTCCATGTGTCCATCTTCCAAGGTCCTCATTCTGTGTATCTGTCTTCCCAAATCCTTGTTCTGTGTGTCCATCTTCACTGTCCTGGTCTGTATGTCCAGCTTTCCATGCCCCATTGTCACAGTGCTACTCTGAAAGCACCTTCTCTCAAGCCTTTTTCGTAGATGTAAGGACACCATCAGAAAGGAGGTTTCTGCTGGTAACAGGATGCTGTTCTTACACTGAAGCGTATGTAGATGCACCTGATCACTGTGAGCCCTGCTGTAACGCTACACGTGCCTCCGTGCCGCACCTCCTGAGCTGGGGGGGAGCCAGAGGAGCAGAATGGAAGAGGGAGGAATGAGCATGTGCGAGCTGTGCACGGCCAGGGCTGCACGTCGAAGTGTGTGCTTCTGAGCGGCTGTGCAAATGCATGAGGAGTTCCTCCTTTCACTGCCACTCCGGCCCAGAACGCGACTGTGGCTGGAAGCATCTCCTAAGTCATTTAAAGGTAAATCGTGTACGTCTTGTTAAGCAGCCGGTCTGTCAAAGTGATAAAAAGTCTGGAGGGGGTGGTGTTTACAGTGCGATGGTTAGAATGACTCACTGTTCTGCCATCAGTACTGTGTCCGGAAAGCCTCAGCCACTAATACAGAACCTTTGTTTTTTTTTGTGTTATTTGAGGGTAATTTTGGTGCCTTTACTCTCATTTATCTAATCCCTTGATGGATATGTTGTCCTTGTTCCACAAGAATCCGGGGCCCCATCTCTATGACGACGGGCCGTGTGTATGTCTGTTTTTGCAGTTTTGCACGTGTCATGTAATTGTATAAAACAGAGTATAAAGGTGCCATGTCATCAATGGGATTCTTGGATCTGTTTTGCTTTTCTCATGATGGCATGAGAACGATCACCATGCCCCCATTCAGAAAAACATTTTTCTGTCGACGTTAAATGATTTTTGTTTGGTGTGCCTCATCTTTAATACATGTGATTCTGAATCATGTTATTCATGGTAAAGAATCATGTTTACAAAACAGGGGAGCTGATATGGCTGGTTTGACTGGATCCGTTGCTGCTTGTTTGCAAACGAATGTGGTGTGTATCCAGACGTAAGTGGATCCGTGGATATTGCCCCTCCTGCTGTCCCCGTCTTCTCGCAGTGACCTTCACCCCCCAGACGTCTGGGTCAGGGTGGCACATTCCCTGTCACCTGACCTGGTCCCCAGCCGCAAATGCTCAGATAAAGAGCTGTGGCTTTCCACTTTCACACAGACCAAAGCGAGTGGGAGGCGGCCAGCAGACTTGGGGGGGGGGGCAAGGGGGGTGGGTAGGGGGAGCTGCAACCAGTCAGCATTTGCTCTTAAAGGCACAGGCCACACTGTCCTACACAAGGAGTTTTCTGTCCTTGCTCCCCCTGCTCTCTCCTGGCTGTACAAGCCAAGCAGCCCCCCTCCCCCCCCGAGGATGAGGTGGCATGCTCACTCTCAGCTGCACGCTGTCCCGCGCTTTCGTGATTTCTGCTCGCAGGTTGGCGGGGGCCACGTCAAGGGCTTCCGCGGTGCTGCATTCTTAGATAATGGTCAATCGCAGGAAATGACCAACAGAGGCAGATTATTCAGTTATCCGAATTTTGATATTCTCCATAGCGGTATGCATGGGGGTGGGTCAGGGTGCCATTATTTTGCCTGGCCATGTGACTTCTTATTTTGACACCATAAACAAAGGTTGTTTACTAGTTCTAACTTGTTTCTGAACTGCAGGAGGCACATGTGCAGCCACCCCCAACCCTTCCCTGGCCTGTCCCTCTTCTTTGGGCAGCCCCGCATCCTGTTATCCATGTAGTCCAGGCTGCCCTGTGCCCCCGCTGCGTGCCAGCGTGCATGTCAGCGCCCGGCCAGTGGACGCGGGGGCGCGTGCGCGGGTGTTCAGAGAGCTGGTGCGCCGCAGTCGCCCGCGCGCGCCTGTTCAGTGAGCGCGCGGGCGCTGGAATGCGCTCTGCTGCTCCGGCGAGATAAATTTAGGGAAGAGTGGAATGGAGGAAAGGGTAATTTAAGGTCAAGTTCAGCAGAACATTTTTTTTCCCGACAGGGGGAGGTGTGCTGCACTCACCTGCTTTTTAAATCGGCTGCACTGACAGGAAAAAGCTACGGTTCGTTTTGCACGTGTAAATATAAGATTCCGGCACGTAAAAAGAAGCTGCTTTGTACATCAGCTGTTGTGTGGCTTAAAACACTGATCATTGTCAATACACTATGCCCCGCTTTACAAACCGTCACTTTAAACCACTTCACTTTTTTTCTCGAAAGACCTACATTTGCTCCTGTTTGAAAAAAAAGGAGAGTACCGAAAATAGTATTTATCATTTGTTTATCGGCAGGCCCGTCATAGTTATATAGTCAAATGCCACATATCGACGTTTCGACCAACAACGGACCACATATATGACGGTGGTCCCATAAAATTATAATGGAGCTGAAAAAAATCAGTCGTAGCCGTTATAACATAATAACGCAAAGCATTACTCACACACGAAGGTTCTGCGTTGGCAGTCGTGTAAAAGTATAGCACACAATTATGTGGCTTACATAATACTTGATAATAAACAACTAGGTTGCATGCTTTTTGCATTCACCGTACTGTACTTTCTGTCCTTATTTAGGCTTTACCTTTACCAGGCTATATCATCTGGGCTTGTGTTAGTTCACTCCGACTATGACGAAAATGACGCATTTCACAGAACGCATCTATGTTGTTAAGCGACAAATGACTATTGATTCTGGTAAGTGAAACCTCACTGTATATACATTATTTCTGCTTTATATAGGCTGTGTATTTATCATAGCATTCCTGCTTTTACTGTATGTATATCTTATTCTAGGTTTCATGTCTTATTTCGTTGGTTATTTTTTCGACCCGGGAACGCTCAGAAATTTACTGTATTTCACATAAATTAACGGTAATTGCTTCCTCGCTTTCCTATGTCGCTATAGACATAGGGCAGGTTTCATAAGAACGCTCTACTTTCGTAAAGTGGGGGAAACCTGTTGCTAAAACGGTCAAAGTATTTTTCTTTTAAGTAAACCGTAGAGTCTGTGCTCTGTGCGATGGTGTTTCTAACTGATCTCTTGCCTTAATTTCCTCAGTGATTTTAAAACTGATGGGTACCGCTGTCTCCTCACAGTTTCTCATGTTGTATGTAGTTGCTGTGTGTTGTCATGTAGTTTCCCATAACTTTTTTCGAACTGCGTGATGGCACCCGTAACCGACAGCTGTTTGTGGCGTCGTTGCATGGCGACCCCGTGTGTCACAGCTGGCGGCTAATGAAGGCTCCGCCATAAGGAGGCCGATCGCGGCTGTAGCTGGAGAGGGAGAGGAGGAGAGCGATTTGCCAACTCAGCTCTCCTCCATCGAGTCCGGCACTGTCTTATTTGAGGACTTCCTTATGTTTTCTTGCTAATAAAATGCTTCGCACTAACCCCCTCCTTGGCTCAAATCGGCCTCTCATCCTGCCTGTTTCATATTTCCTGTCCCATGCGTATAAAATATGCAGCAAAGCATTGAAAGAAGGAGGCGTTCTTTCCATAAACGTGGCTTGATGCCCCCCCACCCCAACGCAGGGGTCTGCTTGGACTTCACAGACTGCATAAGACGCCTCGTGTTGGGGGCTCTGTGGTCCGGTGGGGGCCGTTGGGGTCCACGGTACCGAGGTAGTCGCCTTGAGCTGGTTCCACTGAGTGTAACTACTGCAGCTCACTGCTACCCTGCTAGTGATGTCTGCTGTGGATGTGTTTCGTCGGTGTATAGAAGTGTTATCCTTCATAGAGTATTGTTTAGTAATGTGACAGCAATACACATATTATCATGCGTCACTCAATAATACTCTTGTCGTTTAGTACTGAATTATTCATTGGCTGGGGAATGTTCTGGAATAACTTTATGTTTAGCGCCAGTTGCGCTCAGATTCTATGGATGAGCCTCCCAGACTTACAGGATGTGACGTTCCTGGGAGGGTCCGGCATCTCCGTGGGGGTGTGGGGTGGCACGCTGGTGTGTGTGAGGTGATGCAGATGTTGGTGATATGGAAGGAGGCGGGAGAGTAATGCATTATGGGTGGAAAAGCCTTCTTTGTGGGAGGGCTGCTTGAGACCCCGCGAGCGAGCGGCATCGCGGTGGGCAGCCAGCAGACAGGACTCCGGGAGCAGAGCTTAGCCATTCGGGTTCTCGTCCCGCTTTTGTCTGTTATTCTGGAAGGCGTGCACATCCTGTGACTCATAAAGGTCGGCTTTAGCTCTGCGCGTGGAGCTGCCAGCTGGCGCCCGTCGGAGTCTCCCTCCATCAGCCAAGCCGCCCAGGCCGTTGTGCTGCCTGCCGGCTGCGCGGGTCACTGACCAGGACTTCCCCGTGTGCCTCTGGCTAACGGCGCCTGCTTCTGGTGTTCAGATGCTGTGCTTTTCACGCCCCTAAGTGTCTGGAGCAGCACTGAATCCTCTCCCCACCTCTGTGCCGAGGAAGGTACGCCGTACCGAGTTCTGGAAGGAACTGTGGTCTTTTGGAGAGAGACTTGGGCTGTGTGGAGGTCTTAGACCCAAAAGGGCCCCGTTTCGTTAGGTCGACGGCATCGCCCCGTTTTGGGGTGAGGCAGGTGCCCACGGAATAAAGGATTCCTGCCCTTTCGGTGTGTGTCACCCAGCTGCCATCCCGCGGACAGCCCGCCTCTAGGCTTGCCACGAAGAGCGAGTGTCATCTTTCCGACACATTTTCCAGATGGATCCGGAGCGTGGCTGCAGCACATAGTCATGAGGGAACATGCAGAGAGAGGGAGCGATGGGTATGAGATTGAGTGAGCTTCTCCTCATGTTTCCGTGGAAATGGCAGGCAATCAACATAGTGATTGATATCTTGGATTCTAACACATTCCCTCACCTGTCTCTCTCACTCTGTGATGAGATGCAGATCCACACCCAGCTGTGTACCTAAATCCTAAGCTTCTGCTGCAGTGACGCTTTTCCTTGTGCTGGCTCCAAATTCAGGGGCCGCATCTATCTAAGGCTGCATTCGAAGGCTGTTTGCGTCACAGTGGCGTCCCTTCTGGAAGGGTCCTTCAAATTCGGTCCACGTCTTCGGATACTCCTGACGGATTCTTTGCAGCCTGGAATATCCCAAGATTCTTTGCGCAGAGGTGAAGTGGGCGTGTCCCAGCCAGGCGACAGGAGCGACGCTTCGTGACTCAAGGGTAAGGGGGGAGACAGCCGGTGACGCAAATAGGAAATTATCCGTGGGCCAGACCGTCCCATTTGACAGCACCATCGAAGAACGCAGCTACAAAGGCTACACCTTCGTAGACCACATCCTTTGAAGGATGCAGGCCCTGAATTTAGACACTGCCCTTGTGTACCCAATGAAATATCCATCCTGACCCTGCTTAATGGCCCTGCAGAACCCGTTAATGGCCTCCTTCTGCGGGCTTGTCCCGGACTTTCTCCACAATGCAGCATGGATGCTGTCATAGGGTGACTATTTCAGCATTTCGAGAGGCTGATCGAAATTGTGAAACCCATATGAGACACTATGAGGTGCTTGAAAAGAATGAGAGCTTTCGGATCAAACTTTGTAAAATTCTCAGTTTCGGTTTTATTCAGCCTGAGTCGGAACTTTTTATATCAAAGGGGAAATCAGTCTCCATTGCACTTCCCATCTTGAGTAGGTGTCCGTTATGATCATCGCCGTGATGATGATAATCTGGCAAGCTCTTTCGAAACAAAGTTACAGTTTGTGAGGCTATTCTAACCAAAAGAGGGTAATTGCTGGCATCTTGAGAAGTAACCCATTTTTCAGTAATGCACATTAAGTAAACTGAACACTAATTCATAGAGTGAAACTTAGTAACGGTGCACTTTTGACTTCTCAAAACAGAGCTGCAGCTACATTTATGTTTGTGTCAATGGAAACGTTTTTACTCAGCCTTGTTGGCGGCTTATAATTGTTTCAAAGATTGTAATCTTCAAGCTTTTTGAAGATTACAATGTTTATTAGTTTTTTTTTTATTATTATTTTTAGGTTAAGTTGGGGCTGGCTTTAAATGTAGGAAGAGTATTTTTTTGCCAGAGTGTCTGAAGGTTTGGTCCGCAAGATCGATATGCATAATGAAAATCACCTTCTCTGGCTGTCCTCTTGAAATAAAAATAGAAATGTTTCATTCATGGTGTTTTTTATAACACCGTATGCATTTGTGGCTAGAAATATTAGATGTACTGGGGACCAGTGTTTGCTTGTATTTTGACTGTCTTGAATGCATTTGATAAATGCAGAGTCACCTTGCTGCTAAAACAACAGCAGTCATATGCATCATCCTGACAGAGACAGGGCAGCTGCATCACCCTGAAAGGAACCGATCACCTCTAACCTCCGTAACAGGCAACAGGATATGTCTTTTATCATGGGGGAAAATTAAACTCGCTTGTTGACTTACGTAAAATGTTTGGAACATCCACAGTTTTTTTTTTTTTTTTTTGTATTTGTGTACCTGTTTTTCTAAGATTGCCCAAACAATGTTGAAGAAATATGCAAGCTAAGCTATTTAGCTATTTGTGGATTATGGTTGTGAATTAAATCTGCAACTTTACAGAACGTCAGAATGAAGAGGCAGAAATCTGAAATTAGCTTTTTATTTGTATTTAAACATTTATTTTTGTATTTACTGTGCTATGCTGGATGCCGAGCAGTGCTCTTAAATGACTCCAAGATTTAATGTCTTTAGTTTAAATGTGGGCTGTTTAATAAGAGAGCTGGTAGCTGGCTTCCTCGGGGCTCGATACGCCTTCGTCATGCCCTGTTCTCCATGTTCTTTGAGACCCAGCCGCAAGGCTGATACCACAGAGTTGGCCTTCTGTCCCCCAGACTTTGACTAAGATGTCTAACTGGGGGTCTTTTGAGAGAGGTGCCTTTGGCAGTGGCATTGGGGGGTTTAACGGAGCGAGGCCTGCCCTCTCTGCTGGCTGCTTTTTGGCAGGGCAGAGAGCCGGAAAGGCCAAAGGACCCGCGCCCCAGATTCCTCTGTGTTCCTGTAAATGCAAAGGTGAGCCGTTTCATGTGTGACACGAACGACTTTTTCAGCAATGAATTGATGCGTCATTGGAGCGTAATGTGACACTTCGCCTCTTTCCACTGCCGCATCTGAAGTCATTTTAGCTAATCGAAAATAAGCCCTTTGGAAAGTATGTTTATAATGTTTATACTTATGCTCTGAAGCAGTGTTTCCCAACCCGGTCCTCGGGGACCCACCGACGGTCCATAGTTTTGCTCCCTCCCAGACAGTTCATATTTTTGCTCCCTACCGGGAGCCCAGGAGGGAGCAGAAACATGGACTGCCTGCGGGTCACTGAGGGATCGGATTGGGAAACACACATTTTCTCGGTGGTAAAGCCAACAGCAGCTGCAGTATTTGGAAGGGGTCGAAGGAGCGTATCTCGAGAAGGTTTATCCTCACCGGAGTGGACGGCATAAGACATGGCAGTGTTTGGCAGTGCTGCCGTATGCAGCCAGAGGAGCCGGGTTGTGTTTTCCGTCCAGTTCGGCTGTTTGCTGCGCTGGTCGCTTTGTGGCTTTCGGTAAATGAGTCAGGCTTCCTTGACAGCGATGGAAAACATAAACAGCTCTGCTGAGCTCTGTCGACGCCTCCCCCCGCCCCGCCCCCTCCGGCCCATCAGCTCCCCACATGTCTTATCCAGTGCTTCTGCAACAGCCACCAGCCTGCCAGGGTCTCCCGAAAGTCACATTCCATGAGTGATTACCCCCCCAGCTCGCCCTTCTCTGTCCACAGAGGTCTCAGTCGCTTCATTTCGGAGGAGGATCCATCCTCGCGGGCTCGCCTGCCCCGTCCCGACTTTAGAGTCAGCTTCATGGCCTCTTCATCATCCCCTCTAAATCGAATCCTTTCAGCCCCCAAAAGGAAGCAATTAATGGGCTTCGTTAAATGCCGCGAGTCGGCAGGGACATTGCAGATCAGTTTGACGGCCAAATGAACCATAAGTGGTTCTTCAGAAGGGGATGGCTGGTTTGAATAGCGGGGGCTGCGGCCAAATTGAGGTCAGAGAGACGGGCTGCAGATTGGGGGGAGGGGTCGCGTTTGAAGCGCTGGCCGACTGCAGCCTCACGCAGTCGTTCGTCATTCGCGTAGCCGCCGTCACGCCACATGCTGCTCTCTCCGGTTTCCCTCGCGGTCAGGAGCCGGCCATCTGGGAGCCCTGCCTCCCTGCAGGTTCCTCTGCAGACCCGCTTCCAGGCATCAAGCGAATCACGGCCGACCGAATGGGGACGTCTCCGAGAGTTTACTCCGCGCGTGGCTCAGTCTCCGCTCGGCTGCCTTCCGGACGCTCACCTGGGCGACGGAGATAAACAGAGACAGGAAGCACACCTTTCATGTGCTCGCCGTAAACCTGCAGACCGAATCGCTAACCTGCAGAAGGGAAACATCGTCCTCTTCCGCTGCAGACATCGTTCTTTAAATGTAAACCCTGCAAGATTGCACTGTTGTGTGGTTGTTTTTAAGCTGCTGGCTTTTTTTGATTATCAAGTATTTAAGGATCAATTGCTAATTAATGTGGATTTATGCTATTGTTGTATACGGAAGAAGAATGCCCTACCCTTTAAGAGGAATTCCATCTTAAAGCACTTTGTATCAGGTCTTTAACCCCGGGGTTTGTTTTTCATTGGCCGTATGCGGCATCTATAGCAACATACTTCAGTTTGCTGGTGTAGTCATCAGTACTGGCTCATGGGTCAGTGATTTAGGTGTTGTATACATAATATCTAGAATATCATATTACAGGCTGCTTTAAAAATACTGTTATACTATCCTCTGATTAACATTGGCTTTGGTTGGTCCCAAAAGCTGTGCTGAAGTGACCTGAGGCTATCTGTCGTTTGAATAATGGTTTTAGTGTGGGGTCTTTCCATTCCTCATATACGTGGTCCATTTTTCTGCATTTTGCATTTAACATTTTAAGCCAGCATAGTTTCACTTTTAGCTGCCCATCTATGGTCAGGTAAAACAGATAGAGTGGAACAGAATGGAATAGAAAAAAGAGTTTGAGAGATTAAAGTTCAGGCATGGAGGTAAAAGGTTCTGTGGAACGTGGTAGGTCTCTCCCCGCTGTCTGATGGCAGAGCCGGCTTGGTCCCCCCCGCTGTATTCCCAGCTCCCTGTGATGCCTCATGCAAATCTGTATGTCTGTGATGGCACCTTCTGCCTCATATCGGAGCGAAAAATAACAATCACCGCGGATTTGCCGAGCTGCCGTCGATAAGCTCGAGAACCACCTCAATGCTGTTTCGTGCTCCCAGACAGACAATAATCTCACCCAGTGGAAAAGCGGCTCTTTCTGATAATTGGTCTTGCTGAGCTGACAGATCCACCCCTGCCGACTGGCAAGAATATTTCCTCAGGATCGCCCTGAACTGTTGGTGCAGGAGACCAGCACTGTGGCAAGGTGCACAGCTGTCTAATACCATCATGTACCTCTCCTCTGAATTCATAATGAATTATGCAGTGAGAGGATGTAATTGCTGCTTTGACAGCAGTAATGCAGGTTTCTAGGCCCATGCAAGACTGTTGCAGGCAGAGCTGCATCTGTAAATACCACGCCTGCTATCTGCATGCCTGAATTTTCCTTCTGATCAAGCTTATTCGTTGTCTTGAATTTCCCTGGTAGTGTCCCTGTCTAGGTTTTGGAGACGTATGAGCTCATTGCGAAAGTAGCTGGCCCTGTCATTCAGAGAGCATGTGACTGGATCTAATGAAAGGCCTTCTGTGATTGGTGACCAGATGCTGTCACTGCATCTGCTCTCAGATGAGGAGGCTTTATGAATGGTGCTGCGGGGCGCTTTGTAAGATGATGTCACAATATGCATTTGGCTCTTATGCACCACAGACTTTGGTGGAAATATTGATGTTTATACAGGAATGCTTTGTTTTGAGATGTGTGTTACTGATTATGCAAGGTGCCTTTTGGCGCTCAGTTTGGCTTTTCATTGGCTTATTCTGGTAAAATGAAACAGGCTGCCTCTGCTCTTTATTTCGAGCCCTGGAGATGCTGATGTGATCTTTTCGGGTCTGCAGTCGTGATGTGAAATGTAAACTTTCCAGTGGCAATCTGTTAGATGCGCGGTTTACTGCGGGTAACTGCAGAAATGAATGCACTGCATGGACTAGATGCGCTGCGCGTGTGGTTCTGTAGTTACGCACACTGCCGTGTAGGTTCTAGGCCCGACGTAAGCGGTGCAGCTTCTGGCCCGCTCTAGTGTTTACAGCGCAGCTGTTAGGGGAGGGCGAGGCACCGTGGACAGACCCTGTCGGCGGTATCGCTGTAGTACCGCAGCACGGACGTGAGACGTGACTCCTGATCACTGGCCTGGCCAATCCTGGCAGGCCTTTTCACAGTCGTAATTACAAGGCACAGTCTCCCCCCGTCTGCAAAAATAAGACGGGACGGGAAAGCGATTTTGGGGAACAACGGTGTGGCCATCGCGGAGCGGCCCGTTTGAGTAAGCAGCCGACGGCTTCTCAGGGTAGCCGCTGGAACACCATGACAGCTAATCTGTGGTCAGGCTTAGAAAGAGCGAAACCGGGTGGGGGGTTTTCACTGGAAAGACCCCGATGGCCGAACACTGGCTCTGTAATGGATCCTAAATGAGCAGCGACACACGCGTTCAGGATTCTGCCACCTCAGAACCAAGGAGTTCAGTGTAGTGTTCAGGAACCTCACAGCCCTTCCTCCGCCCTTCCCCCATTTTTGCATTTAGTGGAGTGTGGGATAGAACCAGGACCGGGGCCGACCTGGCCCTGTTATTTATATATATATATATATATATATATATATATGTGTGTGTGTGTGTGTGTGTGTGTGTGTGTAGAAGCCGGGAAATGGCTGAATGTGCACGAGACCAGCGCTGTCTTCGCATTGAAATCCAACACGCGCTGGGAGGAGAAGCCGCTCGGCAGCTACTCTAAATTCTAACTGACGGCTAGAAATGTAAGGTTTCTGAGGATCACTACAGGCTGTGTTTAATAAAATGAGTTACCGATTCTTCTCTAAGTAATGGGCTTCAGCCGGGGTGACGTTGGCCTTAAAACCTGATGAACAATGAGTCCTCGGCTGGGCGGCTGAACCCGGTTACCTCCCGTCGATTAACCGAACGTGACGGGACGTCGTGCAATCGCTCCAGCTGTCAGCCGCCGAAGCCAAAACAAACCCAGCCTGCGCCACTTAATTTTATTCTCCTGTAATCAAGATTTTGCTGCTTTCCGTGAGAGCTGGGGTATTTTTTTTAATGGTTTTTTTGAAGTATGATTTTGCTTAAATCAGGTTCACATATGTGAGCCTTTCAAACTTATGCTACGTTAGACAGATGAAATCCAAGATCACTGCCAAGTCCTGGATTTATGGACCGCAGGAGGCCTGAAACCAAGCTAAACGCAATTCATAAAAAAGTAATTATTTAGAATTATTTTTAGGCTGAATATAGATGTCTTGGCATAATCATTTATGATGACATGGAAGCTCCTCTGACCATCCACTGTCAAAACATTCTATTTAACTATAACCATTAATACTTTTCCAGCATATTCCACTTTGATGAATTTGCACTGTGAATATTATTTTCATCATAGCATTTAACCGTCTTTTTCTTTTTGAAGACCCTTCTCTCTGTATGCTGCTGATGTGCACGTCTTAATAATTGGTATAAAGAGTTAAAAAAGAAATTCCAAAATCTCACAAACATTTAAGACAAACTTAAATTAAGGAGGAAATCATCTGGCACGAGAAGGCGATTCTTCACTTTATGTCAAACTCATAACTACCATGACAACTGCAGAGTAACAAACTAAAATGATTAAAATCAAAGGAACTGATCGTATAACTGATGATGCCACCAAAAGTTCTGGTCACAAAAATCTAATGTAGTATGTTTGATTTAAAATGAATGCAATGGTACAACTTCTTTTCAAGGTTCCTGATCATGAGGAGCGTCCATCACCTTGAAGATTCCCATAATAATAATTATTATTATCATTGTGACGTACCTGCCGGTAAACACGGTATCCCCATGTGTAGCGGCTGCAAGCGCGTCTGCCGGTTCAGTTTTGGTATTTCCCGCTGATGTCGTTAGAGCCCCTGCCTGCCTTCCCGCTTCTCATTTTTGGATTTCATGTTTTATGTGGCTCTCAGTAAACTGAAATGGAAGCAGTGCGTGGACCCAGCTCCAGTGCATCACCAGTGTGAGGTTTGCATTGTTAGACCGGCAGCTGATGTTCTGAAGAGTTTGCTTACATTTCAGTTAATGTCATGATAGATCCACTCTCAGTAGAGTTTTAAGGGCTTCTGTGTTCCTCAGTAAATCAGAATTGCCAAGTTCTTTTGCTGTACATTCAATTAAATTCAATTAAATTCAGTTCAGTGTGACCGTGTGAGAACAATGGTCTGTAATTGCAATTATCTAATTATAATTATAGTTAAACTATTCCAGGTGTTTGTTTATTCTGTGCGATTTGCACCTGTATAATTATACCTATTAACACTTCATTATGAAGGGGGGGGGGCGGGGGGGCAGCTGTCAGAGGTCACTCCTGTCATATTAGCCCCTGGACCACGAGGGGCTGATGGCTCTGATACTCACGGAACATGTACAGATATTCGTGATCATCCATTACTCAGCCCAGTCCTTCTCTCGCCGCATTATTTGCGTCAGAGGCGGCCTTGGGGTTGTTACCCTGAAGCTTAACCCCCACCCCGGTCGCAGACTTGGCCATTATTCAAGAAATGTGTTTGGGTTTCTCCCTTTTCCCCAGTAAATTAATTTATCAAAGATAAAGAGGCATGTGCAGCTGTGGAGCCGGCCCCTCCCCGTCGCCCCCTTCTCGGGGGGGACACAAATAAACAAAAATAAGTTGGCATCTTTCCCTGGCGGAGGGCATGGGAGTGACGGTGATGCGGGCGGCGTGTGGCCTTCCATCTGGTTCGGGAACAAAGGGGGGGAATCCTGGTAGCAGCTGTTCCTGACGGATGTACACCTGGGGGGGGACAGAGCTGGGTAGGTTGTCAAAATTAGGATTAGGGTTTTTCCCCATAGAAATGAACGAAGAGTTCCTACAAAGATACAGACACCTAATCTGTGTGTGCGTGGGTCAGATATACATTACATTGTGGGGACCAATTTTTCAGTCACCACAAGGGACTGTGACTGCAATCAAAAAACAAAATATGCATGCATGTGTATATATGTGTGTGTTTGTCTTTTTTGTGCGTGTGTGTATGTGTGTGTGTGTACATGTGTATGTGTGCATGTACATGCGTGTGTGCTTGACTGTTCATGTGTGTGTATGTGTGTGTTTTTGTTTGTGTGCATGCGTGTCTGCGTGTGTGTGCATGCATGTGTGTGTGTGCATGTCTGTGTCTTCGTGCATGTGTGTGTAAGTGTGTCTGTGTGCATGCGTGCATGTGTACGGGAGTGAGTGTGTGTGCACGTGTGTGTGTGTGAGTGTATGTATGTGTGAGTGTGTGTGTGTGTGTGAGTGTACGTGTGTCTGTGGGTGTGTGCGTGTGAGTGTGTGTGTGAGTGTACGTGTGTGTGTGTGTGTGTATGTGTGTGTGATTGTACGAGCGGGTTTACCTATCCTTATGGGGAAACAATGTCCCCATAACGTGATAAATATCCGTTTTTTTCCCTTATGGGGACCGGTTTCCTGGTATGAAAAAACTAAAAATGCAAAAACTCTTGTATTTTGTTAGGTTACTTATGGTTATGGTTAGGGCAGGGTAGGGGT
>JAODLC010000036.1:3554880-3585790 GCA_026781145.1 Hippopotamyrus pictus | reverse complement strand
AAACTCCCTAGGAGGAAGAAACCTTGGGAGGAACCAGACCCAAAGGGGGAGCCCATCCTCCAGGGGCCGGCAGAAGATGTAACGATAACGCGGTGACAGCTCCCGCGGCTATGCCTGCCATGTTATCTGTCTCGCCGAGAGGATGGGTGCGGTTCAAGGTGTCCTGTTACAGGTGAAGTCGTGTAGGACCCCGGGGCCAGGCGTCCAGGCAGCTGCCGGTTCGCCGTGCCGCGGCTGTCCGCGTGCAAGGTCGCTTCGGTAAAATCCTGGGCTTCCCCGCAGCCGAGCAGCTAACGACGCGTAAGCAACAACGCAGAAGTGACGGTGACCAATGGCAGCGCTGTCCCGGGCGTGCTAACAGAAGGCGGGCAGCTAGCGGGACGCCTCCCTGTGACCAGACGGCGTTCGATTTAGGGCGGCCCTTGAGCAGGAGCCTCGCTACCTCCGTGCTTGTGCGGCTAAATGCTAACGGCCACCCGCTGGAGGTGAAGCAGGGATCGGGCAGCTTTCACAGCCTTGCGGGGCCTTCCCCTGGGTTGCCTCCTTCATTTGGTCGCATGTTCCCCCCATATGCAGCCAGTACTGGGATGCCGTCCGTCTGGTTCCACAGCGTCGGTTCGTAGGTAGCTGGAGGCCTGCTGCTGCGGACTTGCATCTCCCTGATCATTTTAAGCTTTATTAGACGTAATAGTGATCAGAACGGCCATCATTTTCCATTTATTTGTGATACAGCCTTTATCCTGTTTTGATATGAATGATGATGTGCTACCTGTTCATTACCAGTACTGCTCAAAGTCCAAGTGGTGCTTTAGGGAAGGTTCACCACTGGCGCCCCCGTCTGGCACAAAGTGAAATTGGCTCTGAATTTGGCACCCTAGGCTGGCCTGTCGCCTAAAGAGTTAACTAGTACTACTGTTACGTTATGTAATTATTATGGTAAACGACCTGCTCTGTGTGTCCCTCTTGAACCACCATCCCTGCAGGCATCTCCAGGAGTCCTCATCCCTCCTCGTCTTTGCACTTCCCAACGAACCCCATCCTGCCCCAGGCCGCCTCCACCTACTTCCCACACACGGCCATCCGCTACCCGCCGCACCTCAGCGCACAGGACCCGCTCAAGGACCTGGTGTCCCTGGCCTGCGACCCCTCCAGCCAGCAGCCCGGCCCGGTGAGTGAGGGAGTAAGGGAGCATGCGTGCGAACGAGTGCTTTCTGTTGCCCCCTGGCTGTGAGGAGTGGTACTGCGTGTTGCTAACCCCCGCCCCCGGATCAGTGGAGGCTCTATTGGTTGTCACAATAACTCAGTTGTCCTCCGTTACTGTGTTCTGCCCTGACTACTACCAAGCACAGTTTTGAGCCAACCATAATTGAGCTGTGAGTTGACCAGAGTTTCCTCAGTTATTTAACTTCCCCTAACCTGCATTGAATCACTACAGTAAACATTCTCCTAATCAAAGCATAACACTGTGCTGTGATGTAACTACAACATTCTTGGCTTTTAATTTCTTTAACATTTTAAGTCTAGTTTATCGCGTCCCTGATGTCTTCCATTGTTACATGGGAATGATCTCTTGTACCTTGTGACCTTATTTCTGGTCACATGACCCATTTATGCATTTTGTTTCATTGTTGTTCGGTTGGTATGGCTACCTGAGCACAAGGTCGCACTGAGTTTTCTAGGTGTGCTAGCAAGTGACCCAGCGTGGCATGTTTTCCCCTGGGGGGGCATCAGTGCAGGCGGGTCGAGCGCACGGAGCGTCAATGCATCTCGTGGTCTTTTTGGAGGGTGCTCCGCCGGCTGTTTCACCTGAAGGGATCGAAGGGCGCTGAACACAGAGTAGTACGTGCTTACATGTGCGCTGAGTTTATGGCCTGAACATCTTGAACCATCGGTGACAGTTGCCACAGTGCATGGTGACAACGACCTTATCAGCCCAGCTTGCTGCGTACGATCGGGCTTGAATGTGATTCTTGTAAGCTGGCCAGCTGCTGTCGAGGGGAGGGTGGTACTGATGGAGGGTGGGTGGTAGCGCCCGGCCACTCGCGGGTACCGTCTCTATGGCAGCAACGTCACGCGCACTGGGCGTGGGTGCTCGGTCCTCTTCGTCAAGGATAACCGTCCCAAAAAACGGCAGTGCCCATGTGAGTCTCCAAGGAGCCCCAGAGATGTGGGGCCGAGTTGGTGGGGGGTGATACCTCATTGCGAATGTTGCCCCCCAGTACCGGATACCATTTTTCCGTGTCTTCCCAATTAAAGGAGTGGGGTTTTTTTTTCCCCACGATATCCGAGGGACACATCCGTCCATCTCCCTGTTCTGTGGGGGGGGGGGGGGACATCAAGATCCCACAACAACCCTGCCCCCTTACCCTAAACCGTCACCCCACAAAACATCATGGCTGTCTAAAGCCAGAACGATGAGGGGGGGGTGTGTGTGATAAATATATAAAAAAGGGGTCCAGGCCATAGGGCCAGTGGATGCTCTGACCTCCCGCAGCGTCGCTTACGGGGAGGAGAGATAAAAAGCGATAGAGAGAGATAGAGAGAGAGAGGGGCGTGGCCCAGCTGAACTGTGCTCTCTCTTGGTTTGCAGTTGAACGGTAGCGGCCAGGTGAAGGTGCCCAGCCACTACATCTCTTCGCAGATGCTGGCCCCCCCGCCGCACCCCGCCATGCCCCGCCTGACGCTGCCACCCGACTCCAAACCCGCATCCACCACCTCGGAGGGAGGGGCCACTTCTCCCACGTCACCCAGTAAGTGTGCTGTGCCTCCGCACAGGTCCGCAGCGACCGGCGGGGACGTGCCGTGATGCTCCTGTCTCAAAGAAATGGATGCATGCTGTAGCTGAATAGTTACATTGTGGCTTGAATGTTTGCAAGAAATGAAATGTACCCAAAGTATGTTATGTTCCTCTCCTGATATTTATGGGATATAATTAAGATCTGTGATACCGGTACTTTTATTTATGAAGAATGTAGATTTCTCCCGCTCTGCGAGAACAGTTTGCATGCTCTTCCTGTGCTGTGTGGGTCTCTTCAGTCCGAAGACGGGCAATGAACCGGTGGACTGTCACGGACTGGCATCCCATATCGTACTGGGCAGAGTTTTATAAACCAGCCCCTGAGGACCCCCAGGAGGAAGCAAAAATATGGACCATCTGGCAGGCAACTGGGAGGGAGCAAAAATGTGGACTATCTGGAAGGCAGCTGGGAGGGAGCAAAAATGTGGACCATCTGGAGGTCTCTAAGGACCGGGTTGGGAATCACTGGTCTAGGGTGTTTCCATGCCTTGTGCCCTATCCCCCCCCCCCCCCACCACCCAGTACTAGAGAAGTCGTTAGAAGACGGATAGATTTATTTAGATTTCATTAGAAGATATAGTCTGATCACAAATGCTTTGAGATCCCTGGAATATTTATGGTCTAGCCTGCACCTACGATTGCACAAAACAACAATGTCCAAGATGGAAGGAAATGGCGGAAATTCAGTTTCTTATAACCGCTGAATACTGATGGCCATGTGAAACCCATCATGCTGGATCTTTGCCAGTATTCTCGGTAGGGCGACCACCAGCAGCCTGTTGTTAAGGACTGAATGAATACATTTCCTAGCAGGCTTAGGGGGCTGGTACAACTGGCAGGGCAGGTCAGCTATGTTTGAGCTTAGTTGGGAGGTTTGTTTTTTTCCGGTGAGACGGTTGGTCGTGGTAGTTGCTGCGTTTAAGAACGCCCTTTCAGCTGCCCTGCTTTTGATGTGACTGGAGCTTTTGTTTTATCTCCTTTAAGCTTCCAGTGAACTCCTGGCTGGCCACGGAGTGCAGTGCTCTGTGAAACCGCCGGCTCAAGCTCAACCCAGTGACAAATGCTCTCATTTAACACCAAACCAGATCTGTTAAGAAAGAAATATGATGGTCAAATCTGTTCATTTCTACTCCTGAGCTTAATATACGGTGCATTGTGTCAGCCTGTAGCTCACAGTTTAATTGCTTATATTTCAGTCCGAGACTTTATAATAATCTCGAAAAACAGCCTGGGAAATGAACTTACGGTATTTATGTTCCAGAATTAGGGTAAATGCAACTGGATTTTGAGTGAATACAAATATATAAATGGAGAAGTGTCTGAAACGAAAACTGGAAAATGAATAAATGAGTGAACATAAGCTCCGGATGCCTGGTTAGCTGGCAGCAAACTGCAAACGACCCCGTTGGCCGTTACTTTGCGGAGCCGCTCGCAGGAGACTTCTGTGCACATGCTGAATATCTCAAGTCACATGTGAAGAATCTGCTAATCAGCCCATATGCTGAGTCCCAGGGAAGATACACCGAGAAACAGCCCCCGCCCCGAGAAACAGCCCCCCATTAATAATGTGGCTGGCTCTTCCAGTTAGAAATATTCAGACAGATTTACTGCGTTATTTACATTGTGCGCCATTCCACTCCAGTGACACCCCCAGCTCTTCCCCTCCCGCTTGCCCCCTCCCTGTCTGTCTACCAGTTGTGATCGATATGATTTACTCTCTCGGAAGATCTATATTCACCGTGCTGAGTGAGGTAATGCACACTCACTGCTGGCTGCTGCTGTTCCTCCTCAGAGCCTGAAAGTCAAACAGGCACTTTGCGGGAACTACTTTTAATATATGCGGGACATATTTCAGCTGAGTCACATGGAAGTGCTGACCAATGAGAAAACAGTTTGAATTTCTCTGTGCCTCTTGAAATCGGCCCATACTGCTAGAGGGACCTACTTGCCCTGAATATTGTAGGGAATTATTGAGGATTCTGCACTATCCTTGAAAATGATTCATGCACTTTTATTTATTAATCAACAGACTTTTTTTTCAGGGATATTATATTGACTATATGCTTGGAATTTGCTGGGCTTTCAGTTTCTCACCTCTCTCTCTCTCTCTTTCTCTGTCTGTCTCTGTCTCCCTCTCTCTCTCTCTCTCTCTCCCTCTCTATCTCTCTCTCTCTCCTCTCATTCCTAGCATACTCTGCCCCCGGGACGCCCCCAACCAGCCGGTCTTTTGTAGGTATCGGACCTCGGGACCACAGCGGACTCTATCAGGCACAGGTAGGGCCCTTAGCGTGTCTCGCCGCAGGCTCACACCCGCCTGCTGTGTTTCTGACCCCCCAGGGCCAGAGGGAAATGGAATTGCGCGTCAGGATTCCCAGCTCAGTGCTTTAGCCCCTCATCATTCCCGTAGGGAGATGTGGATCCGAATGCTCAGGGGCTGTAATGCCTCTTCATGCCTCACCTCCTCTAGACTCACTCTGCTCTTCCTGATTGGCCTGTAAGTCTGTAGAAGGTGTGTAACAGCGTTAGTTCAAATCACTGGAAATGAAACGCTTAGAATTAGAATGGTAACTATAGTATGAATGCAGTGTTACAGTTTTTTTCTGGGGTTTTACTATATGGAAAACGATAAATGTAATAAAGAGTATTAAATGCATGCAATACAATTCACGGTCATAATTATATATCGTAGACTAGAACAGTGTTTCTCAACCCGGTCCTCAGGGACCCCAGACAGTCCATGTTTTTGCTCCCTCCCAGCGCACCTGTACCAGGAATTTGCTGTTCATGATTGGGTGGCTAGTGTTCAGGGAGCTGGGAGGGAGCAAAAACAGGGACTGTCTGGGGGTCCCTGAGGACCGGGTTGAGCAACACTGGACTTGAAGGCCATTATCAGAGGGGGCTGGAGCCTGTCCCACACAGAATGGCCCTGGTTAGCCCCCTGGCCAGGATTCAGGACGTCGCTCATATATCAAGGGCTTTTCTCCAAACGTATCGTTGTTTTTGTCATTTTATATTTAAGACAAAGACAGACGGCTTAGATGACTAGAAACACAAAGCCTTAACATTTTCAGTCAATGGCAAACTCTCCTTCTACATTTTTAATGTTAGTTAAAAAGAGGACATCCACGATATCCAATGTTTAGCCCAAAGTTAGGCTGAACGAAGACAGTGGAGCTTGTTGGTGCGGAGGAGCGACAGAGGTGCATGCTGGGATTGCTCAGTGTTCTGGGCTTCTGGGTGGCCTGCCTTTCAGGGCTGTGTGGCCAGCAGTGCATTGCAGTGCCCGTTCCCCCCCCCCAAAAAAAAAAATGCAAGCGCACCACACAGACGATCTTGCTGGTCAATGGAGGGGAGCACGACTCTTAAACAAGTGGCTGAGTCAGTTGGAGGACCTGCATGTGTGTGTCTGTGTGTGGTCATGTACATAATACTATGTGAGGACCAAGTGTCTCCACAATGTGGTAAAAACCTGTTAATTAGATGTTGTGGGGACTGCTTTCTTCTTTTTTGATTAGTTACTTTTGGTTAAGGTTAGAGCTGGGTAGGAGTTAAGGTTGTCATTGCTGGGATTAGGGATATGCCCATAGAATGAATGGATGGTCCCCACAAAAATATGAATACAAATGTGTGTGTGTGTGTGTGCGCGTGTGTATGTGCGTGTGTGTGTGTGTGTATTCTGGGAACGTTTAGAGTAACACATATAGTATGTTAAATAAGTGATCCGGTAGGTAATGAGAAACCAAGGACACCTTAATTAGATCATAAGCATTTAAAATGTCTGGCAGACAGCTGCTACAGGCTATTTCCGCAATCAGGTGCCATTTGCAGAATTTGAAGAGCTCGCATCGTGCACTATTGTGTGCGTGCATGTCAGCGTCTGGTGAGTACATGCGAGGTGATGTCTGACAGTTTGATGCATCAGGATCATAAGTGCCCAGACTGCATAGGAGGAGGAATGCGGTCAGGCTTTTCAGGTCGGCCTCTCCTCCCTCTCGTAATAATTCCTGGACTAAGTTGCCAAAGAGAGTGGCAGCACAGCCGCTCTTGTTTTCCAGCCCAGGTGCTGCCTTCCCGCCATGAGTCATTGGGAGGACCCTCATCTCCCGCGGCGACACTGGGCTCTCTTAGCCCCACACCCCCTCTCCGGGGCTTCCCTTACTGCAGCCCCACGGCTCCGCTCAGGGAGGGGGCAAGCAGGAAAGAAGAGAAGCGGCGGGGGTCTTTATGTGCTTGGGCCGGAATGGTCACGTCCAGGGCTGTCTGGTTGCTATGGGAAACCAGACGTTATGTAATTGAAGAATAGACTTGTCTTTTGGGAGCGAAGCCGGAAAAAAACAACAGGACGTACTAATCAATGGCTTCCCAGCTCTTGTCATTCCTATAGAACACAGTGCTGGGCCGTGTCAAGTGGACGCCTTTGAAAACATGTGTTACCCACAAGTCTGTGTCACGCACGCTAATGGGTCACCATTTCATCCTTTAGCGTTAGCTGAGAATCTCAAAACCGCTCACATGCCCGCCTCCCAAATGTTAGTGCCAGTTTCGTCTGCGATTTTTCATTGTCCTATTCGCAATTCGCGCTCCCTTTGCCAAGTAGGATTACTCAGTGACCGGGTGCGTGTCCTTCTGTCACACCCACACAGGAAGCGCAGGTACCTGATAGGTCCCCAGGAGGCGCTGACATAGCGGTCAGCGACAAAACAGTGGGCGACTTAAGCCTTTGCCCATAGTGGACGAGTGCTAATTGCATTCCTGCTTAATGGAGCGCTCAGTCACAGTTAACTACTGACGTGACCTTGACTTGGGCCTCTCTCTGGGTTGCGAGGTCCGGGCCGCACTTTTGGCGTCCCGTTTATAGCGCTGCAGGAGCCCCTCCTCATATGCGCCTCTTAAGAGTTTCAAACCGACTTGAGATCTTGTGTGTTATTCCATCAGTGCTACAATGGCGACTTCCTTACGCTGCAGAAAAGGCCATGAAAAAAACTGTTGCTGATTTCTCTGTTGGAAAAAAGAAAAACATTCCTGTAAACATGCGCTGAGATATTTCGGAGTTATGCCGTAAGCAGATAGTATCTGGACCAGCTCCTGGTGTAAGTGGAAAGTCAGCATATACATCCACGGTATCCGCAGGTCATTCTCTCCCGTCGCTGCACTTTCCATTGATTACTGTGGTAGTGATTATGGTCGGCCTGATCTTTCAGTTGAAACATTTAAGAGTGCAGGTAAAAAAAAAAATATGGGACAGGGACATACACCTCTTCTCCACGGCAACACAATATTTTTAATGATTTCTTGGAATCCCTCCCCCCGCCCTCCTCTCAGAGGAGAAGGCCGGAACGGCATCAGCATATATAAACTTTGCAGGTAATTACATCTAAATGGAAGAACTGTAAATTCCGAATGAATGAATTACACTGGAATGTACCGATTTGTAAGGATGAGACCGTTTCATCGTCAGGTCTGTAATGATGACCGCCTGCTCATCTTCTAACCGCTAACCCAGACAGAATGGGCCTGGTTAGCCCCCTGCTGGGATGCCAGTCTGTTTCAGGGCATCGCTCATATATACATATATCAAGGGCAAAGAAGAGACAGGGTTTTGACTGACTGTGCCTTCGGGCTGCCGGCACATCACAGGGACGTAAGCAACGCATGGCGGGACTCCGGCCGCCAACCCTGGGGGTGACAGTGCTACCCTCTGCCTCAGCCCTTAATAATAGGGGGGGGCAGTGTCTGGGGCGAGGCTCAGCGGGCTAAGTCTCTGTGCCTGTGATAGAGAGCGAGCCGGTTTGAGCCCCAGCCTCGGCAGAACAGATCGGCCCTTAACCCCCAGCTCCCAGGACGCTGCACGTTGGACGACCCTGTGCTTTGGCCCCCAAGCGACGGAGAGCCAGAGGGGGGGGGGGCAAAGAGAAGCATGCCAGTGTACCTGTACTCTGCCCTTGTGCAAATGGCAAATAAAGGATTATTATTATTATAACGCTCATTTATGAGTAATAAGCGAGACTCTGCTGCATGAGGGCACAGTTTAGACTTGATTCCTTATTTGTTCCACGAATGAAGCCCAACTCAAATGAGTATTTCCATTTAATCAGTACATATGGCTTTCCAGCGTCAGCTACCTGTTGAGTAAGGGGATGTGATCCTCTCCCTCTCTGAAGTGAGCAGTCGCCTGAGAATGTCGCGTTTTAACTTCCCACAAATGAAGGGAAATGCAAATCTGTAAGGGAAGCGTTTGACTCCGAGGCCTACACAGCAGAATGAGGACGAACCCATAGACACGTTTCTCACCGTGGCTGATGGAGTAGCGTGTTCTTCTGATGGTGCTTGTGTGAATTTCCAGCTAGAATTGGAAGTCCCTCCAGATAACTGCAAATGGGGGAAATATGACTGCCTGAAAATATAGGATAGTCTCTGAATTTACTCTTGCCTGCCAAAGTAAACAGACTTGGACAGAGGTTTCAGTTTAAAAATCGAGTGCAGCTGCTGTGGAACTGTTACATGGAGCTGCTTTGAGTTCCTGGTTCCTGTTTGGAAGGCCGGGTTACATGGTACCAGAACCACCCCTGTCTTGCCATGCTATGCAGCATTATTTTACTGGTGCAGCTAACGCACCGAAGCTTTTGTTAATAACTGCTGATATCCCATATTCTGTGAATGGCCAACTGACACTGGGTCCTAATGGAGGATCTAGCCAAAGTAAGCGTGCATTGTTATATGGCTCAGACATCTACTGAATCATAACTATTAAAGAGATTACAGACCATGTATTTTATTTCTTTTCTACATTGTTTTTCCCTAGGTATGTGCAATTAGTTGTGTATATGCGTTTGAGTCCAATTTTGCAATACTTAAGAAGGTAAAGGAATTCCTCCCCTCGACGAGTCAGCAGCATAAGCTATGAAATGAAGCAGATGTCCCAGTTTGATACATAAACCTTTTATAAACATTCATACTTTTCATATGGTTTCTATTTTATATAAGAAACAGACGGACGCACCCGTCCCTCTGCCAAGCTTGCGGCTTTTTCACAGTTTATTTCGTTTGCTTGCGTATGGTTTAACTGACATGCTCGTCTATAATGGAGCGCAGCTGCTTGAATCATAATCTACCTTTTACCGATGTTTAAATTCTCAGTATCCATCGACCAGGGTCTTGTACAGATAGCAGTGTGGGGTTCAGATCTGTAAGTTTGCATGTGTGTATATATATTTACGTATCTATGTATACACCCGTATATACATACACCATTCCTCTAAACAAACTGGCGGGTGGAGACGCGGTTTGTGTACATGTTTATGCACACAGATGGTAATACAAGCCCGTTCATGTGTGTCTGGATGCTGACTCCGAGGGACAAAGCATGGGAAATGGGACCGAGTGACTCGTCACTTGCTCCTTTCACAGGGGTCGTTGGCTCGCTCCGAGATCAGTGGAATCGGTATTTAGCTGGGGGTGGTTGACCGGCAGGGGCGTTAAAAAGACTGAAACCTTGATGGAAAATCCTGGGGAGGGCATAGTGTGGAGGGAATTCCAAAAGTTAAAAAGCATCAAGTGGTTTTCAGGCAAGAGCCAAAACCTTATTAGAAGGTATTTTGAAAGACTCTGGGTTTAGTCCTTCTGGGGTCTTGCTTTGGCTCTGATAGGTCTTTACCCCAAATTACTTTTAATAGCTCTGACTGGATTTTGGGGCCAATTCAGAGGGGAAACACTGATTACAAATGACACTTAAAAATCATCTGTTTGAAATATGGGGATGGTGGGTGCGGGGGGTTGGGGGGGGTTCTTGAATAAATAAGAAAAAAGCTTCTGCTTCTGTAGCAGAACTGCACCCCCATCATGTGTTTCATTGACTCCAATTACTCAGACGTAGGCAGGGACAGAGCCCTGAAAGCTGGTTGATCCCCCGAGGGCCCCTTCCTCCGTAACTCACTGATTCAAAACATATCATTGGCTGAAGATAAGGTTGCCCCCTTTGCATGAATTATGGCCCTTCCTATGCCCGCCACCTTAAAAAAATCCTCGAATTGCCCCTGTCATCGCTGCTGAGGTAAGACCACAGCGTGCCACATACTCCGTTACTTGCCATCTGTGTTGTGTAATGTTCTTTAACTTTAAGCTCAAACCTCTGAGTGTTCTGGGGGACACTTGGCTCCCAGTTTCAGTTTTCGGATCGTAAACCCCCCCCCCACCCCAGCCTGTGTCCTCCTTGGTAACTTTGACAGCTTGACTGTTGGACGAGTCCCCTTTGGTGTTTTTGTGACATCACTCTGACAAACAAATAAACAGGCGCACGGACAAATGTCCTAATTCTGTGTCTAAACGTCTCTTCTTCTTTCCTTTTCAGTCCTGGTATCTGGGGAATTGAACAACACGAGGATTCTGCTTTGGGGCAATGGACACGCATTTGTGAATCTTTTTTTGTGGAATTAGGAAAAAATGTAAAGGAGATTTCAGAGGGACAAACCCCAGTACACCGTAAAGTGTGTATATATATATGGGTGTATATATATAAATATATGTATGCAAATATGTTTATATATATATATCAGTATAAAAAAATGATAAAATGCTTAAACTTTCAACTCGCCTTGGAATGAAGAGAGAGGAAGGAAAGGTACGGACAGAGAAAAGAGGAGACACCGTCTCTGGTGGCCGAGATGGAGGGCAGAAACACTACCCCATTCTTCACCTTGCCCCCCTCCCTGAACATCTAGCCTGGACACCCCTCCCCCCCCGCTACAGGTGCTGCTTCCTCATATATGCAAAATAAATATCCTTTATTTTCTTAACGACGCGATAGTGGAATTTGAGAAAGAAATGTTTAAATGATTATATTTTTCCTAAAGCGTTGAGGTGGTAACGATCTCTGTTTGTGGGCTGAGAATGGGGGGGAATACGTATGTAATGGCAAATTAATTTTAATTTGGCCCCCCTCCATAAATCTGTTTAGCTTATTCTTCTGGACAATCATTTAACATTTTTTTTTTTTTTTTTTACCAGATAGCTCATCTTTGTTATGAAGGTACTCATTTCTTTTCATTGTTGTTAGCTGTTGATGTTGTCAGTGTTAGCAAGGACAGTAACAGTGGGCGTACAGCAGGGGGCACTATGACCATTGTCACACTGAGACCTGGCTGTGTGATTGATGTTACACCAAAGGGTCAATGCTGGATGCCATCGGCCCCTGGGATAGTGCAGGAAACCAGAGCGATTGCAACACTGCATGGGGAGAGACACAGGAGAGTCAAGCATGTCTAAGCCGTCTAAACTCAGCCAAAAAGGTTACTGACCGTGCATTCCTGTGGTTAAGGAACTGACTGTGGGAGATGCACATGAACATTCATAAGGCTGAGCCATGGTTCTGGGAATGAGTGAAAATCTGGTTCAGTGTCCTTCAAAGCGCAGGAGAGAGGCTTCCACGGTTAGCTGATGTAACTGACGTTTCCATCTTTAGCTGCGCATGTTGGTACAGAGTGACCAAATGCAGAGGCCCCCTTGAAGTAGTCTATGGGAAGTCAGACAAATAACTATCTGAATGGAAACCCATAAAGAAGATCAAATAACAGTTTATTTATATAGAATTTATGTAGGAAGAGCCTAGCTTCTCGAAAACGCCCCCAAATTAAGTACCGTTGACTGTTGAGGACGGCTTCCATTAGATTAGGAGAGATTAACCTGGTGACACACACTAAAACAGCTCAGTCACTTTTGCTGCAGTATTGATTGCAAAAAAAAAATGCTTTTTGTATGCTGATTTAGTTTAAATTGAGTTTGAAATTCAAGGCATCGCACTAATACGAGACACGTTTTTGCTTTAAACGGCTAATTCTTAATTTTTTTTTTTTTTTTTTTTGCATTTTTGTGTGGAATCAGAAGTTGTTCGATATCGTCCTTGGATGCCTGTGAATTGGTAGCACGCTTATAAGAATTGGCATCTATAACTGTTGTTATGAGCTGTCCTTCCAGCTTCGTCTCATTTTACGTTTATTACCTTAATTCTCAAATTCTTTCTTTCCTGTGTGAAAGAACATGGAGAGGCAGAAGACTTCCTAAAAAGATTTTTTTTTCCAGATTAAACCAGAACAAAGGTCATATATGAATTAAAATTTTATAAATCTCATACAGATAAACAAATGTGAAATGTATTAACTTGGCCAGTAGACAGCAAAACCAATAAGTTCTGAGGTATAACATTGATCCCACTTTTGGCTTGGATGTGGGACCGTTGAATAGGAATCAAGAAAGCGACAGAGCAATGGTAGATACATTCTGTGTCTCCCCATTAAACCCAAATTGGCTGGTGCTTCAGATGAAAGACTAACAGAATGAGACTATAGGACTATGCTGATGCTGGGAAAAACATCAGGGCTTAAGACCTTACTAAACCCAAATCATAAAGCCACGAAAAGTGCCTAACTTTCTGAATTGCGGTCAGCTTTTCCTGCGTGCATTCACACCAATCTTTGGGAGGTTTCGGCCTCGAGTAGGCAAGAGACGGGATAGGAACTCTATAAGGAGAGTACATCCGGATCAGCTTCAAGTGTTCTGCATATGGTTCTGTGTGCCTCACCCTGTATGAATGATAAACTTTACAAAGCGGTCTCAATGGGACTTTAGTGGGAAGAATGAAAATACATCTACCTTATGGGGTGTGTGCAGCCAGTCCCACAATAATCAAACTGACGCGTATCACAAGTGTGTTGTATATGTCAAGGGGTACATTAGGGTCTGTCAGCACATACACAGAGGGGTATAGTCAGGGATTGACGTAAATGGTGCGCAAGTACGCATTCATCTTTAAAAGTGATACGTGTGGTAATCGATTAATGTAACAGCGCAAATACGTACCTATTTTATGTGCATTTGCACCGATATGACAAGAAATTACTGTGCATTATACCGCAAATGAAGTACGAATTAGCATATAAAGGTTAAAATGCATGATAATTTCTTGTCATATCGGTGCAAATGCACATAAAATACGTACGCATTCACGCATTTTCATTAATCGATTGCCGTACGCATCGCTTTTAAAGGTGAATGCGTACTAGCGTACAAGTTATGTCAATCCCAGGGTATGGTATGATCACTGGGCAGCGTGCTTCGGGCGTGGACAGCTTGGCAGCCCCGTGTCTATGAACATATTGGAAATTGGTTTTACGTGACAGATTTCACCGGTGCTGTTATTATAACCATATTGAGATATAATCCTGCATGGTGCTTTTGAACAAGAAAATGATGTGAAATTTGCTGTAGATGAGCAGCGTAACGCCGAAAATGGGTGCATGGCTCAGCATTTTATTTTAACCCTTCAAAAGCTGCCCCGTACCCCCACCAAACCCCCGCAATACAGGACGCTGTTTGTACATATGGATATATATTTTTTTTATGTTCTGAGGTTTTTATTTTAGTTGCCTACGGTTAAGCTTCAAATTTGCACGATGTTTTATATACCACATTATGTGCCTTGCCTTTGGTAAAGTATAATTGATAAAAACTGTAAAGAGTAATAAATTCTCTGATGTAATCAGTGTTCCTGCAAACAAAATACTAAGATTAATGCTGCATGTGTGGTCGCTCGACATTATCCAATAGGGGCCATTTGTGTATGTGGATAATTAAATGGACAACAATGGCAGACAAAGAAAAGCAAAAGGAAAGTCATTACAGGGGATTTTCAGTATAGGGCACTGATTCACACTTCTCATAGTTTGCCACCTAGCCCAGTGTTTCCCAAGCCGGTACCCAGGGACCCCCAGACGGTCCTTGTTTTCGCTCCCTCCTAGACAGTCCACATTTTTGTTCTGGGAGGGAGCAAAAATGTGGATTGTCTGGGGATCCCCGAGGACCGGGTTGAGAGACACTGATCTAGCCTATGGAAATGTCAAGAGTAGTGAATTCACACGTTGATCATCTTTAGAATTACTGAGTTCGTCCTTCTCCAGCTGCTAATGACAGTGTAACGATCTGAGCATGTATAACAACCAGCCCCTTGCATTCAATACACTTAGCGACAGAATGATTAGCATTTGTTTTTCTGTTGCTATTGACCACATTAATAGAGCTTTTTGGTATGTGGAATTAAACTATTTAAGGACCGCAGAGTTATATGAAGGCTGAGAGTTTGTTCTATTTTTGTGTAGCTTAATCGGCAGAAAAAGGCTGTAGCTTAGAACTGAAATGAGTCGACACTCTGGGGCGGTGCCGAGAGTATGGTGCCGAGAGTATGGTGCCGAGAGTATGGTGCCGAGAGTATGGTGCCGAGAGTATGGTGCCGAGAGTATGGTCTCCAGGGGCTGATTGATGTCAGCTTGATTGTACCTAATATCAATAGAGTGAGGCTAGTGAGTATAGAGAGGATGGGTGTATATGTATGAAAATCGGACAAAAGGGTTCGCTAGTCACACATCTGCTGTCCTGTTTGTCATTAGGCTGTCCCTAAACTGCCTCTTTGTACCATATATGATGTCCCTCTTCCCAGCACTTAAACTACATTGTAAAATTTCTCATGCAACCCCAGTACATCCGTAAGAGGTAAATAAAGGAAATTACCTGGATTAGCTTGTTTGGCCTCAGCTATCTCATAAGACTTCCAAAAGACGTTCCTAGGAGAGCTGGATTGCTGGATTTTGTAGGCTGTATTCGAACAGAACTAGGTCTGGGCTTGTGTTAGTGTGGGTCAGCATTTGTGTGCGCACAGGGCCGGACAGTCCTGCAGGAGATACGGGCAGCTGCCTAGAGCGCCAACCTCAGAGGGGGCACGACCTGCCAGCCAATTTCACTTTACCTCTGATGGGGGATGCCGACGGCAATGCTCACCCGCGACATCACATCAGCTAGGACTGGCTGTGTGTGTGTGTGTGTGTGTGTGTGTGCGAGGAAAAAATCTCTTGAACACCTGATCTCCTGAGAGCCAATTGCCAATTCAAAAATCATGCAGCTGAGCAGCTGAGGTATAAACAAAGAATTCACGGAGAGACTTAGCTGTTGGGCGGAGCAAGGAAGAGGGTATACGTGAGGTAGAGCAGTAGAGGTGAAAACGCCAGCTGTTAAGGCGCACTAGCGAGTCGTGGCGTGAGTTTAGCTTTGAAAGCTAACAGAAGTATTTTAGCACTACTTGGAATTTGCGTTTTTGTGCAGGCTGTGAATGAGGTGACCCACGTTTCTTACTGAGTCCAAGCCACGCGCAGTTAGTGTTTCTTATTGTAGGAAAGGGGCAGGGGTCTGAAATTTACTATTGAGATTTGTTGTGTAGCCAGTTTATGCCATTTGTGAATGAAATATTACAACCCCGTTTCCAGAAAAGTTGGGACACTATGTTATTTTATTATGTAAATAAAAGTAGAATGCAATGATTTACAAATTGTACAAACCCAAAACTAATTGAAAATTGAACAATGACAACACATCAAATGTTGAAACTGAGAAATTTTATTGTCTTATGGCAAGTAAATGCTCAATTTGAATTTGTTGCCAACAACACATTTCAGGAAAGTTGGGACGGGGGCATGTTTACCACCGCGTTGCATCAGCTCTTCTTTTAGCAACACTCTGTAAACGTTTGGGATCTGAGGAGACCAGTTTGCTGGAGTTTTGAAAGTGAAATGTTGTCCCTTTAATGCCTGATACAGGATTTCAACTGCTGAACAGTTTGAGGTCTCCTTTGTCGTATTTTTTGTTTCATGGACTGGTCTGCATTACAGGCAGGCCAGTCTAGCACCTGGACTCTTCTACTACAGAGCCAGGCTGCTGTAATACATGCAGAATGTGGTTTGAAGTTGTCTTTCTGAAACATACAAGGCCTTCTCTGTCATCTGAAGGGCAGCATAGCTTATGTTGCTCCAAAACCTGTATGTATCGTTCATAGTTACACAGTCTTTCACAGAGTGGAGAACATCTCCCCATTTTCTGCCACGGTGACTCTGGGAGGGTCATTTTATACCCAGTCATCTTACTGACCTGTTGCCAATTAACCTAATTAGTCATGAAATATTTATCCATCCATCCATCCATCCATCCATCCATCCATCCATTTTCTGAAACCGCTTATGCTTTTCAGGGTCGCGGGGGGTCTGGGGCGCATGGTGGGGAACAACCCAGGATGGGGCGCCAACCCATCGCGTGAGATATTCAATCAGGTGTTTTGTTTTAGCATTACATCAAATTGTTGGCATCAAATTCAAATGGAGCATATATCTGTCATCAAACAATAACATTTTTCAGATTCAACATTTGATATGTTGTTTTTGTTCTATTTTCAATTAATTAAGGGTTTGTATGATTTTTAAATCATTGCATTCTTTTTTTATTTACATTTTACGCAGCATCCTAACTTTTTTGGAAACGGGTTTGTAGTACAATAAAGGTGTAAGAGATTCCATAGAATTGACTGTAGTACATTGTTTTAGTTTTGTTTAAACCTTTGTAGCGTTTTGGTGTGGGATTATCTTTATGTCCCAGTCTTCAAATTTAAGCTTGTTGTGTATAAATTAAAAAGGGATGTAACTGAAATTTTTGTTCCTTAGATCTCTACTTATTCCTGATTTAGTCATGTAGGCTACTTCTACAGAATTAATATATGAGAACAACAGAACAACTGACATAACAGCTCAATGTTCTGGTTGATTTGCCAATATTTTTTTTTTTTTTTTTAAAAAAAAGCTTCACAGATGGAGATCATTATTAGAGTCCTTTTGTCTAATTTGGGTGCAGACGACGGTCGTTTTGTGTTTGTGTACTTTCTTGCAGAGGTCGTAAAGGCCCAGGCGTTTGTTATGCAGTGTGCAGTATTGTTTCTGCAATGGATGTTGCAATGCTGGTAGCTATTAAAATAGAATCTAAGCAATGTGAGCAAGAGAAAGAGGTGTTGTTTACATGCCTGTATTAAATTCTCTGAGAGTGCAGTTTTTGTACCTTGGCGCCACCCCTGTTCGGCATGGATCGCGGCACCTGCTGCATCCTGTCAAATGCACCAGATTCACACACCGCAACGAGCAGCAAACAACTTTTATTAACAGGACATGCGATGTGACAGAGGGACTGCAGCCACGCTGAATGCTGCAATTCAAGCTGGGGTGGGAGGCTCTAGGGGGCTGCGCAGGACCGCCTGGTACCCCTGCGCAGGACCACCTGCGACGAAGGAGAGATGCTAATGCGCGGGCGTTGGCATGTATTGCGGTGACAGCTGTCAGCGTCTGCAGAGGACACTAAATGCACAGCTCAGCGTCCAGCAGGCCCAGGCGCTTCACCGCATGTCCCGTGAAGATTTGCACTGTATCACGCTCACCGCTTGTTTCAGTCGGGCCCTATGGCTGGGGTGTGGCAGTTAGGGGGGGTGGGGTGTAGCGAAAGGAGAAAGGGGTTTCATGTTCAACCCCCCTAGTAATAGATGTGTCCTCAGCACATTTTTTTTTTTTTTACATTTTTGTATCTAAATCAGCCACATGATCCTGATAGTGCTTTTTAACAAGCCTTTGGGTTTTACTTGCATCACACCTGCAGGTGATGGTTGAATTTACTTTGAGCGACATTCGGACGCTTTGGATGCTGTTCGCATTTAACATTATGCCTTATTTCAAAGTCCAAGACTAAGTTTTGTAGTTTTTTTTTTTACTGTTCTAAGTTTGTTACAATCTGGATTAAAATTGGATGCGTGACGTGTACAGTATGCATGAAAGGCAGTGAAATATTGTACATAATCAACTTTTTTATGAAAGGAAAAATATGTTTATGTATCTGTCATAGGCATGTGACCAGGCCATAGAATAAAATGGTTTTTCTTCAAGGTGATCTGGTGTGTGCTATGCTGGAGAAGTTATGTGAGTTTACAGAAATTTCTGCACCATCTTAGCATCAGTGACTTGGAAATTTCCAAAATCTGTTGCCATATTTTTTCTTCTCCCCTTACTCCCTTTATCAGTTCTGCATTTCGTTTTTTTTTTTGTTGTTGTTGCTGTTGTCATGCACGCTAGACTGGTATTGATGTTTCACATTACTAAAAATTATTCAGATTTGTGCGTCTTTGGAAACATCTTCTCATTCTGAGGAGGGAGACAGAAAAAACAGCTGCTTTCATTGTTTCTTTTACTGATGTATGAGTAGAATTTAAATAGCCATGAGCTGTATTATTTTGCTTGTTTAATTTCTTGGGTTCAGAAACTTGACAGAGTAAATGACTTGAACTTTGTGTTTTTTGAGGGTACAGACTACAGCAGTTTAGTTGGGAGGGGTGGGCCGCCAAACCCAAACCCCCTAAGTGTTGTTGGCATAGCGGCTGTGTCACTTTGCTTTGATTCGTAGGAGGTGTGGGCGCAGCAAAACCTGTGTTTGGTGAATATTAGTATCAAAATATTGCCAGCCCTGTTTTGCTCTGAGTGCCTTTTCTGTTTTGTTGTGAATGTTTTCTATAGTTTTACTCAAGGATGCCCTACTCTGCGAAATATGAAACTCTGACTGTTTAGCTTAAGGCGAAAAATTATTGTGGGACGATTATGTCTATGGAAGACTAAGTACCTGAGTACAACGTGACACACGAGCAGAGGAAGATATTAGGGTGTTTTGTTAAAGGCTGGGAGTTCTGGTCATTTCATTGTTTCGGTGTTAAAAGTGGTGAAGTCTACAAGAGACGACTTCTGCATTTTTCCCCAGACAAATGATAACTCAGGCAGGTCAAAGAATTGAATTTAGAAACGAACAAAAGGATTATTATTCTGGTTTTGTATTTAGGAATGGTTCACAACATCATGTCATTTAGTTCCTTTAAATAACCCTTTTTAGACGTATAAGAGAACATTTAATATATCTTTTTTTCTTTGTCTGTGACGCCCCTGCGATCCTCCCATGTTGCCTTCTGTGAGGGTTAGTGGCTCCTGTGGGGGTCATGGTCCCCCCCCCCCCCCATAAATACTCCTATACAGAACAGGTCAAACCCATGACGTCCAATTGATCCGGCAGTTTAAGAATTCAGAAGCGAGAAGCAGCGGCTATTCATCACTGACCTGGAACAAGGGCTATTTGGGGTGGCAGCAGACTAAGGCCAAATCCATATCAACTGATTCGCAATATATGGCTTCATCTAGGAAGAGTCCATGTTGCTTCTGAATAATCCTTAGAAGTGTGACCTGTGATCACATATAAGAAAGGCAGCTTTCCCAGTTCAGGATTGAATTTTATGACTGTGGGACATGCTTTAGTTTTTCTCGGTGCCATGTTTGGGACTAATAAAATGTTACACATTTGGGCTCTTTTGAACACCAGGTATTATTAAGTGCAAACCTTTCTGTCTGCAGACAGCTTTGTACTTGAACACAATTTTGCAATATTGAAATATATCATTTTTTTTTTCACCTTCTGTATCTGTCTTTGCAATATAATGTCCAGAACAGTTTTGCTGTTTTCTGGGCCCGGGTGTAGAGTATAGCATGAGAAACTCAAGCTAGGGTATGACTTGACCTGTATTAAAGCTGAGGTGAGGGTTTAAGATTTTAATATAAAGGAAATAATTTTAAAAGGCCTGTGCCATAAAAATGACTCTGAATCACAGAAATACTCTGAGGAGTTCTCTGGCTGTGAGCCTTCGATATTTGGTGTAAAACAGGAATTCAGACTGTGTTGCCTCTATGCAGTCAAGGAAACAGAGAGAGAGGGAGTGACAGAACTTCTCTGGTAGGTACCATAAAAGATTTTGCATGATAAATTGTAACTTACCTCACAAAACATTTAAGGACTATTTGTATTTGTTTCGGTAACCAGCAGGTAGAAACTAGAGAAGGGAATAATACAGTGAATACCAAAAATCATTTTAACAAGCAGTGCCTGTCATTTAACTGCTCCTGTACTCGTTTGTATTATGTTTTCTCTCTGAGCTTCGGTGAGTTTTTCTTTGTTTTCCTCTCTCTCTGGCCCTGCTGGATTTTCATTTGGACGGGACTTGGGCCTGCTTGAGTCCCGCCGTTGTGTTTGGCTTCCAGATGTTGTTCACCGTAAGGGCTATCGCAACAGGTTTCCCAGAAGGCCGAGCGCCTCCCCATCCCTCAGCCGTTGGGTGGATAACAGCATGAAACGCCGTGGATCACACCGCGGCTCTGAATTCACGCCACTTACAACAGCCGATACAAAGATTCTCCTGACCGGCTGCAGACTCGTGAGACGTCAGTTTTTGAGAAATCAAACCTCCGTTTGGCGACGCTCCCTGGTTTTTGTTAATCTAAAACAACATTTTCAACTGCATCTTTTTGAACAGCTCAGAGCAAATTGACTGATCCTCTGTCATGACAACTTGACTGTTTGAATCATTCTTTTAATATATTCAGCTTTCTAAGGCATGCTGTTTTTATGCTGTTTTTTTTATTTCTGTACATGTATAAGCTGGTTTGGGGTGTGGAGGCTTTTCTCACTCTAATGCAGTGTTACATTACCAGCTGAGGGCTTCTTTCACGTTATACTTTAGGAATTATTACCATGGTAGATGATCATTAGTCGCTTGCTTGCTGCACAGACCTGCACTTCACACCAGGAAAAATGGATATTTTAGTTCTGTCATTTCCAGAAAAATATATCGAGAAACATGCATTTAATTGCTAAAAAATAACTCGTTTGATTTCCTTTAATTTTCCAGACTTTAAACAGTCAAAATATTCAGCAAATCGATTGAAACATGAAAATATTACCTCATCTGGAGACTTAATACGTTAATGATGCCAGAACTAATTTTTTGCCATGTTTTTTTTTTAACTGGTGTGGAGGGAAACTTTTACAGCTTTGACAGTATTTGATTATAACATTGTATTCAGCCATCGCTGTTAGCAGACACTCATAACTACATTACTGGAAGTGAATGTTTCCCTATGCAAAAAAATATAAAAATAATAAACAAGCTATGCTACAACTCAGTATTAATTTTGACTTTGTCTTTGTTCTTGCTGATCCCTGTTGTCTGAAAGGATTCACCTTCTCATTTGGTCACTTTCGTCAAAATGTTTATTTTTAAATGTCCTTATTCTCGCTTCTCTTCACACTCTACTTGTTTGTCTTTTACATTTTCATTTATCAGTCTGGAAATCTGGATAACTAGTGCTCTGATTTTGCAGCTCCTTCCTAACAGATACAACAGTGAGATTTTTATCTTAAAAACATACGTGCACGTGTATGTAGTTTCCATCAGCACACCAAAGGAACTCACTTGATATCTCTTTCAAATTATTGTGAACACATTTCCTGATATATGTCATAATTAACTGTACTATTCTATGTTGTATGGAATTCAGGAACTTGAACCAGCAATCTTTCAATTACAAGTGCGCTTCCCTAACCATTAAGACACCACTGCCCACAGTATGAAGACTAACGAGGGTTTTACTAAATACGGGCCTTTGAGAATAGCTGTGTCGCTTTGTGTTACAAGTTTTCCTGCCCTAGATTGTACAGAACCTTTCTGATTGGGCCCCTGGAAGCACAATGAGAAACACAACATAAAGACCGGTTTTAATGGTTAATCAAAGTGACCCAGATGCTTCCTCACGCCAGCTACTCTGGGTGACTACGCTGCCTGTATCGCATCTGGTCTGTCACAGGTCATTGCAGCTCTACAGCTAATGGTAGCGCATCACAGCTCGATATGGGCCACAGGTCTTTGGTGTCTAAAGAGGACAGTAAAGTCCACATATGCGCTAAAATGCTTGCCAACCAAACTGTTTTCCATTATGTTTTAGCTGCTTCCTTGTTAAGGTAATTCACAGTTGTGTAGTAATGTGTAGTACCACTGCTGTCGTAATTACACTTGTTAGTGATTCATAATACCTGTCATGCAGAAAATGTCGCTAATATTTATAAAACTATTATTCATGTATGATAAAAGCACAGCAGTATAAATGTTGATATTTTTTTACTGGAAAAGCAGCCTACCTTTGATATTTTTCTATTTACAGCTTTAAGTAATGCTAAAAATGATAACTATAAATAAGCATGAAAGTTAATCATTTGGTGCGGTAGGTAATAAGATCATCCTGCACTCTTTTCTGTCCTCAGCAGAGAATTAAACATGTGGTGTGGACTCCAGTTGCCCTGCGTTAAAATTAGCCACAGGAAGTTGAGGTGAGCACTTGCGGAGTGCAAAAGTGTCACGCCAAATGTGTGAAAGTGGGCGTCATACGTCTTATGACCCTATTAAACTTTTCCATAAAATAAAGTTAGCCTATATTCATTCTTTGTCATCATAACTTATTGCCGTACAGCTAAAATTAAATTGCTGCATAGCAATTTAATTCTTTCAGTAGTTTGGCACCAATTTCGTAAAATTTAAAGGGAAATGAATGTCGCCAAAATTAACACATTTATTTTATCCATGATTTTTCATAAATGACCCAGCCAGAGACCTGAGTCATTTTAGGTAAGAAAAATATAGTGCTTAAATTAATGTATGAGATTTCTAAGTATCATTTTATTGGTCTGTTTTAATACAGCAAACTGACGAGTATGATTCCATCCGGATAGTATTCAAGGAGTCCTGCATCGGAAATCCACGTTTATTGGCACCTTATATGGCCGTAAACGGCTGCAGAACAAACACAAAGTATACTTGAAAATAATTCATGTGGTGACACAGCCTGTTTGTGACAGTAGGTGTGGCTGGATCACAGGACAGAGCTACAAACACTTAAGGTAAAATAACATTCAAATCTCTCACGTCAATCACTTAGGGCAAAGGTGTCAGACTCCAGTCCTGGGGGGCCAGAGCCCTGCACACTTTTGGGTTTCCCCTCGTTTAACACACCTGATTCAATTCCTTGTGCTAATTACCACATAGCTGTTGAGCTGAATCATTTGTAGTGGAACAGAGAAAGAACTAAGCTACACAGGACTGCGGCCCCCCAGAACTGGAGTTTGACACCCCTGACTTTGGGCATAACTAGTGGAGAGTTGTATGGAATATACTCACTTTGAAGAGATTTGCTATGGTGAATCGCATATATTTTCCAGTTCAGCTTATTCTTTAGGAAGCCAGGCCCGTGGGGGGCTCAGTGTGTAACACTGTTGTCTCACACATTCAGGATGGGGGGGTTTGAATCTGCCTTTTCGCTACATGCGTGCAGTTTGCATGCTATCCCTGTGTTGTGTGGATTTCCTGTGGATACTTCCAAAGGTACACGGCTTGGTGAACTGCTGTCTCTGAACCGCCTGCTGATTAGAGTGTCAATCTCCTTTGCTGGGCTGGCGTCCCGGCCTGGGTGGCCCCCCCCGAAACCTTGTGCTGCCTGGGATAAGCTCCAGGTGAACACTTCACCACGTAAATAGTTAGAAGGTGGATGGGGCTTCCACCATGATTAATGAACTTGGAGGCCAGTTTCTCACCTTCTCATTCAGTAAAGGGATGTTTTTACAAGTGGCATGTATGACTGTACCAGCTGATCAGCAAGATAAGTCAGTTTCACTAACACTCAGACAATGCCATGTCTATAGGAATCTATCAATATGTTCATAAAGCATTATAAGCATGGCTATAAATATTTATAAAAAAGTGTAACATTTTATTATGCATTATTAATGCTTTATGAAGCTTTCATCTATAATGCACTGTCGATACCTTTATAATGCAGTACAAAGCATCCTTCATGCTTATGCTGACCATTATAATGCATTATGAAGGTATGTATAGTGCATTATAGACGCGAGCTTCAAGTAAAGAGCTATCATAGATTATTCTGATCTGGAAAGTACTGGGCTCAACCTATAAAGCAAAAACGGATCAGGACTTACAACTATCCATCATTTTTCTGGCCTTTTATCCTGTACGGCGTAGTGGGGAGTCTGGTCCATGGATGTTTTGCTTAGCAGAAATCAGTGATCTGTGCTTGATTTAAAGAACATATATTTTAAACAGCAGGAGGAGAGCCAAGGAGCATTGCGGCGCTCCCTGCTGTATCGCTCTGCGCCGCACTCCTGTATCTCTCACGTGCGGCATGTAGCTTCAACATCTGTAATACCGCTGTACTTGTAACCTCTCTTCACCCCCATTTCTCCTCAGGCAAACTTGTGTATTTGGAAAATATAGAGTCGGGTTGAGCGTATTCAGTTATTACAGGCCCGCTGTGGTCACTGCGACTGTGGATGGGATTAGCAGCGTTTACAGTGCTGGTCGCCGCCAGGTAGCTGAAAGTGAGAATTCCTCCCCATGTAAGACGTCGCACCTTTTCACTGCTCCAAAGTTGGACGAGCAGCATGAGAGTGGCCAGAGTCCAGGTTTCTCTTTCTGCTGGCAGAATCTAAATTTAAAAAGTTTTCGAATAGCACACACACACACAAAATCATCTGATCCTTCCCACTGATTTTCCTTTAAAGGTCATTCTCTGTAAACTCTATTTGTTGCAATAAATGCAAGCGCAGGACTCTCCTCACTTTGTGACAATATGCGTCTTATTTAAGAAAATCTATGCAAAATACATGCAGCGCAGGCCTCGGAAGGACAATGTAATACTGGTACTAAAACAAAGTTGATTCTGTGGTTGTGCCAAGTTTGCCGTGACCTTTGACCTGCATATACTTCCACTTCATTTCCAGCATTATATTAAAAGGGTTTTTTCCCCTGTACTTTGCTGTACTCAGACTTGTGCTTATGAATTTAATAACTGAATTTATAGAATTTTATGTGACTTGCTTATAAAAACATTGCGACGATAGTTTCCAGATGTATAAGCAGAGGTGGTTATTCCCCAGAGAATCCCCCACTGCGACTGAATAGAAATTAGACAGCAATGCACCGTGCATGCTGCTGAAAGTATATTCGATAAAAATTAGCCCAATTGTGAGTTCTAAACAGGATCCTGGACATGAAACATTCTGAATGTGCAGAGTAAGAACAAAACATGAAAGTACATAGATTCAGAAATGGACGTCTGTGGTTGTTTGGTTTTATCATAACAGTCCTTTGTTTTAGAACTCATTGGTGCATATATGGGTCTGCAGTATGCATATTTAAGTTTGCTTAAATCGTTTTGAAAATGACTGGAAAAGCATTCAGCATTTCTGTGCCGTCGACGAAATTGTACTGTTCATGCAACAGCAGGCTGAATATACTTAGCAGAGACGTCTGTTTTGAACGAAAACAAAGACTGGGCCAGATGCACTAAGTGATGTCATTTCGATGATGCTTTTTGAAGAGTTTGACAAAGTCCCATAGGGACCCGACAGCCTTACTTGTTCTCCGTTTTGAGTCTGTTGGTCTGCCTGGATCGCTTGTATTGACCCTTCAGCTTTTATACTCACAGACATCAGCCAAAAAACGCACATTGTAAGTGTCACACCATATCAGACCTTTGTGATGCCATTTCTGGATTTCTTTGCACGTTGTGTAGAGTTCAGTTCAACTGCTCAGCCTTGGAAAAAGGGGGGGGAATGGTTTCGCTGATTGTCTGACTGTAAATTTTAACTTTAACTTTTAACTTTTTATTTGCTCTGTATTCTCTGAATGAGCTTTTTTTTGTATAACTTTTCAGCTAGAAGGATTTAAATAGAAATTTAAGTAAACATTAAGTAAACACTCTTGATTTATCTAAGCAATCGGCGCATACATTTCTTGTTTTGTTTAACTTCTGAAATTCCACATCCACAGAGATAAGCCAAGGCGAATTCCTTCCGTTAAAGAGAGTGTGTTTAGGTGGTGTTACAAAAAACTGCACTGCAGTGAAATACAGTGGTGATATGTTTGCCAGCAAAGGTAGGTGTTGCTTAACATCTAAGTATATAAAATAAGTTTGTATGAATATCTAAGTTACACTAAAAATATCCAGGTTTCCATGTAGTATTTAGGCTATAAGTTGCATAATGACTGCATTTTATTGGCTCTGATCCTGTTTTTAGCGCAATGACAATAAAATTGAATCCAATCCAGTAATTAATAAGGTTTGCTTACGCTGGGGGGATGTCAGTAGTGTAACTGAAACTGACAAAATAATATCCCAAATTTATACCACAGGCAGGTTTCTTTATTAAGTTTTTTTTGGATTTATACACCGCACATTAATGCGCCATATAGCGATCGTGAGAAAAGGGGGTAAAAAGAATATAAGGTGTTGAATTTATGCACCCCCATAGCTGAGCTTGGCCATGGGGACCGTGCAGTTTCAGCTCCCCAGTGGCCGCACTTTTTCTGACTCCCCCGTGAATCCAGGCTTGCATATGGCTGTTACCTGCGCCAGTTCCCTCACCAGTGTGTCTCATAACTGTGCTTAATGGCCAGTCTTGCCTTCTGCAGGCGAGGTATTGCACTGCAGCTCTGCTGCCAAAGCACTGTCGGCAAGGCCTCGGGCGGGCCCTGTTACCACTGCACATGCTCAGAGTCGATGCGCTGCTTCAGTCTGACATCACAGTTATTTAATAGCTTTCACCTGATTTAGCACAGTTGACAGTTACTCAGCAATGAAAACACTGAACCTGATGACTTGAACTGCTATTCTTTAGCAAATTAGCACGGCTGCGGCCCCTCCCTCATCCATTTTCTTGACTCTTCAGTGTCGTTTTCCACTCCATCACCTTGTTATACCCTGTTTTTATAGTAGCACTTTCTCATTAATGAAAATCCTGGATCCCAGAGATGGACACAGACTAATTGTTGGAAAAACTTTATTTAACTTGGTGTCTGGTCTAGAAAACATGTTATTTTTCTTATAATCAGTCAAGACAATCACAGAACTCTGGTTCCAGAGGGAAAATAAAAATAAACAGTAAAAATGTTTATTTTTAGTTAAAAATGGGAAATTCATTCAACATTTCTTTTCCATATGTGTCATATTTGAATAAATACAATTAACATTTTTGTTAAATGCCACATAAATTCTACCATCGATGTCTTAAATTAAACTCAAATAGGTGTTGATTACCATGGTGTATGCAGTTTTATCACAGAGGTGTAGAACACCAATTAATACCACATTAGCATGGTAATGCAATAACTCAACTGCCTATCTCTGGTTCCCTCTGGTGGTCACTATAAATTATGACAAAATACGAATATACCAGTAGTTTCTAGATTAGAATAGTGTCATATTAAACCTGTTTTGCAGCGAAAACACTTTCAGGTGAAACTGAAAGCCCAGCTGTTTGACAGTTTTATCCACGCGCAAGCAAACTTTGAACAGAATAGTGAATTCTGACTATGAAAGACATTATTTGTTTTATTGCTTGCTTTATTTATTTACAGTCCTCTCTAAAAGTCGGTCTGCTTAACATCTTCATATTGCTCTTCAGGAACAAGATCACCATCGAATTCTTCATTCCTTTACACAAATAGAAAAGAAATCTTTAAGTAACACCAGAATAATAATTAGCCGGATGTGATTGTTTTGTCAATCCAAAGTCCCATAATAATTAAACTGGAGCTGTTCTCTTCCAGTGAAATTGGTTGGAATGCTGCAGCAAATGGTCATCTATGCTTTCTTTGAACAGGGGAGTGCAAAAGGATGTCGCCATTAAAATGGTTGTGGTCGACTAAAGACCATTTCCGAATAATAGTAGTGATGTCAGCCGGAGGGGCGTTTGACCCCCCCGAAGCAGTGACTGTTTCATAATGAGGAAATAAACTGTTAATCGACATGGCCATGAAGTCATCTGAATCATGGTGGTAATAAAATTTGTACGAAACCACCCTGAGTAAACGTAGAATGTCTTTTGTTTGTTTTTACGCTTCTCTTGATATTTACTGCCTACAGTTACTGACTGGATCAGCTATAATTTATTAGATCTTGAAGTTAACAAATATCTAAGAGTCAACTGAATGCTGAGATACCCCTGAATTGCTATATCTTCTGCTACTATCTTAGTGAATTTGCATTTGAGCACCTTGCTGCTTAATAGAACTGAATAACACTTACGTGGAGCTAATAATGTGTAGATGTGAATAAAATCGCGGTGTAATTTAGGAAGGAAGCCCCAGTGCAGTTAGGCGAGCACGATATGAGTGCGACATGGCACCTGTCTTTCTCAAAGCAGAGTCTTTTCACCATCAGCAGGATGAACACGACACAGAGGAATCCCAGGACGGCCGACAAGCCCACCAGCCAAGGCTGTAGGGTCCGACTGCTGGACGCTGCCCGCGTCCCTCCTGGAAGGAAGATTCGAGGGGGGACAGGAATGCTCTTAGAACCAGTGTTTCTCAAAAAGGTCGTCAAGGACCCCCAGACGATCCTAGTTTTTGCTCCATGAGCTGGGGGGGGGGGGGGGGGGGCAAAAATGTGGACCGTCTGGGGGTCCCCAAGCACTGGATTAAGAAACGCTGCTTAAAAAAAATGATGCCTGAGTCCAGAGACCTTTTATTTCTGTGGATATTAGGCTGTTTGGCAGAATTTTTTAATCAGGCAAGATATATAACTTTAATCACATAATGTAGCACAAATAAAGAGGACACTAGTTTTGTTTAACAACAAACAAGCACCGATTTGTTTAAAATTAAGCAATATGTGGAAAACATGCTACAAATTACAAGCCACTAACAATGCAGTCCTTGTTCTTTATTATAAACAGAATGCAAGCATGTTTGATGGAAAGTGACAGGTGAGTGGATTTTAGAGAGAATGTCTCTAGATCGCATCACACCACCAGTACTGATCTCGTGCTTTTTTTTTTTTTTCTTTTAAAAAGAACTATTTTGGTTCTTTACTAAACATTTCCATACATTTGAAGAGCCTGAGAGAGGATGATGTGAGGCTGGCCTGACTTACGTTTCTCTGCCAAGCAAACGGAGGAGGCTGCCAGCAGCAGACAGAACAGGGCATTTCGGCGGAGAGACATCCTGAGGTCCTGCCCCTGGAGCTCTGATTCTGCGTCTTGCTGCTCTTTCCTTCAGGTACTTTTCCTTGACTCCAACCAGTGGGGGCAAAGATCTCCACAAGGGCCGAAGTTCCATCGTGGCGTGGAGCCAGGAGATCGCGTTACTAAGCAACGTGTGGTTTTATATTCCCCATGTCACGTTCTTCCTGTGTATAGGCCTATATAATCATTATATAAGCAATAGGCGTTTAATAAAATCCTCAACATTCTATCTAAATTTCAGTCACTTTCATTTCCTTTAGTGTGTGTTCAATTCTATGTTATCTAGTGTGGTGTTTTTATTTTTGTCCTTGTTAGTACTTTTTAATGACCATGCAGAGAGCAGCAAAACACCATTTCATTGTACTGAATGTACAATGGACAATAAAAAGTTTCATTCATTCATTCATTCATTCATTCATTCATTCATTCATTCATTCATTTCCATTAAAAAATGATATTTTTCATACATGGAATTATTTTCGCTGTTATACTTAATGAATATAATTTGCTCCACACCCCGTGACACCGGTTGCTTCTATGTAGATATGCTTGCGCAAACAGAAATTACAGCCCAAGGAATGTGTGTCTGACGGACTGAGGGCACCGCCCCCGCAGTCATGGGGGTGAAGCGTCTGACTAGCACAGTAAGGGAGGCCTAAGCGCTGCCGTTGTAATAGCTAATCGAAACTCTTGTAGGGGTTTAGTGGAATTTTTATTGTTATTGAAGGTTTTTAGACCACACTGATTGTAATTAGCTTCAGGTTGTGTGCATCGATCTTAGTTATGTCAGTATAGTGTTCTCGTTATTTTGTTCATCAGTGTATATCATTGTCATCTAAAAAAAGTTAGCAATGTGCAAATTAGCCTAATTCCAAAACAATATTTAACACGCCGATGACTTATTTCATTTACTTCTTTGATTGTCATGTTCAAACTAACTCAAAATCAGATGATTTGTGGGTCAAATTAATATTTTATTTTTAAATACAGTGGTACCTCGGTTCTTGAACTTAATCCGTTCCGGACTCCGGATCGAATCCTAAAAAGTTCGATTTCTGATCGAATTTTTCCCATAAGAAATAATGGGAAACCAATTATTTGGTTCCCGGCCCCCCAAAATTACGCCTAAATATGTTTTTTTTTTTAAGCATTTAAACACAAAATGAACAGGATAAAACAAGAAGAGCTTTTTTTTCTTAATGGCTTCCAAAACGATAAAGATCTTATCCCAACGTTACCCCTGTCCTGCCCCGATCGTCCGCTCCTTCCGTGTGCCACGCCCCCTCGTTAACCTCGTGTGGGATCCCCATG
>JAODLC010000036.1:3535732-3554780 GCA_026781145.1 Hippopotamyrus pictus | reverse complement strand
CAGTGAGAACTGGTTTTCAGTTAATTTACCTGGTAAAATAAAGTTTAAATAAATGACATAAATGCTCTAATAGTACGCGTAAGTTAGTGGTTTGTTTATTGTTAGTTACTGTAATATTGCGCTGCTTTATTTGGTTAATCGTCCAGTCTGTGAAGAAGGCATTCAAGTTAGAATTGCACTATAGTATGACTCATTTCCTGGCGCGTACAATTTATATTAGGTCAGCGTTCCTGGTTCGACTTCTGATATTCAAGATCGAGTTCTAGGTCAAACTGGTTTGTTCGACTTTCAAGAAATTCGAGTTCAAGTGAGTTCGAGAACCGAGGTACCACTGTATATATTATTTTGTGACAAAATAATAATTCAGTGGAAAAGTAACAGCTGTTTTACTTCTGCTGTGGTTCCTGAACTAAAGACTTCGCAGTTATCGGTGTATAAAATTCATGTGTATGTGCTTGGAATAACTAGAATCAGTATATGTAACACAAAGGCTTAATAATACAAACATAACATCAGCTGAGGTTTCTGCAGCCTAATTGTACATGAAATGAACAGTGTCTTGTCAGTTACATACGTTTTAAGTATCAGTTGATAGAGATTTCCTGCGATTTCAACGAAAGTTATCAGTAAAGATGTTTGAGTATTTATTTCATTGAAAACAGAAGGAAAAGGGCATCATGAGATGAAGGGAGAGCATTTTTAAAGCCTAACGATCTAGAGGGACAGAGTGTCTGCAGGCCGTTCCTCAGCCAGAAGACCCTGCTGTAGGGCTGCAGCTGGATGAAGATGGAGGCTCCACTCCACACTGGCAGCCTGACCCCTAGGACAGTGCGTGACATCTCCGCGTTCATTGTGACGCTCCTCCTGCATTCTCTTCTGGGTGGTGCCCATTCACCATCTCACCATCTGCCTCTCGCCAACAGCAGTCTTCGTAAATGGGCCTGAATGCACAGAAAGAGACCAACAACGTGGTGATGGAGTCAGGCGTGGGTTTGTCCTCCTCGCAGACCTCCCCTACCACAAGCGGAGTGAGTCACGTCCTACATCCCAACACGGCGTTTAACTTTCCACATCGCTATGCAGATCCTTTAGTGGCACTTTGGTTGGGTTTCTGGGGCCAGTTACTGAAGCCTCTCTTCATCAAGGTCATGGCATGTCTGTCAAGGGCGACTACAAAGGGAAAGGAGGTTCTTTAATCTCTGTAATCCTCTCAGTGACACCTGTCTGGGCTCAGTGGTGGATGACAATCTGACCAACATGTCTGGTGCCAGTAGCTGAACTGTATATTATTGAGGAGTTCCCACTTTGGGGTGTTTCAGCACCTTAACATCAGCAGAACCTAAACCAAAAAACTATATAATCTAATCTAATAATGTCTGCGCCCTACTCAAGGACCAGAATGCACTGTGTGACTAGAAAGTGCTGCTGTTTATGTAATTGTAAGTGCGAGACAAAATGCTCTGGTTGATGACTAAGAATTGGAGCTCAGTGTAATTTGTCAGGATCTATGCGTTATACCAATGTTCATATGAGAAAGATTAAAGAAGTAAAAAGAAAAGGTTCTGGTAATAAAAATCCACACATTTTCCATTGTCATCAGTACCAGAATAAGTCATTTGAGGACTGCAACTGCTGAGGAATGATATATAACTGTAATCACACAAGTGTCCAAAGCTAAAGGAACCTTTTCTCGATCCATGGAAAAAAGCTTGACCGCCATATCTATAAAGGGGGTAACTGGGAAATGTTTAGCCTCAGTCTTCCTTAGGCAAAGACATTACAGACAGTGTGTCACTGTGTCTCTGTCCTTTCCTTTCTCCGTTACACATCCTCAGTCTTCCTTAGACTAAGACATTACAGACAGTGTGTCACTGTGTCTCTGTCCTCTCCTTTCTCCATTACACATCCTCAGTCTTCCTTAGACTGACATTACAGACAGTGTGTCCCTGTGTCTCTGTCCTCTCCTTTCTCCATTACACATCCTCAGTCTTCCTTAGACTGACATTACAGACAGTGTGTCCCTGTGTCTCTGTCCTCTCCTTTCTCCATTACACATCCTCAGTCTTCCTTGGACTAAGACATTACAGAGTGTGTCCCTGTGTCTCTGTCCTCTCTTTTCTCCATTACACATCCTCAGTCTTCCTTAAGCTAAGACATAACAGACTGTGTCTCTGCCCTCTCCTTTCTCCGTCACACATCTCCTCCCCAGCTTATTCCACTTCTCTTATGCGAAGCAGATGTGTGAGCTGCTGGGTCTTATGATTCAGAAATGAGTTTTGCTTCCCATCCCCTCCTTCCCCCTAAAATGCACGATTTCCTCTGTAGGTCACATCTCTTTCTACTCCATCCGGTTTCACTTTTCTAATTTTACAAAGGCTAGTTGCAAAGAGGGAACTTGATGGCTTTACCGCCACCGTTTCCATGACCCCTGCTGTGAAAGGGTATTTGAAGTGGATTCGGTATTATAGCTAAATAACAAGTACGTTACCTGTAGCTGGGTTCATGTTGTCCGGGTCAGGTGCTGGTAGTCAGCAGTGCATGCAGAAGGGATTCCCAAGGTCATCAGATAATGGACTGAGAAGAGCACAAAAGCCACCACTCTGAGTCACAGCCATTTATCAAGGTAGCGATCTGCCTGATAATTTCAGGTTTAGGGATAGGGTTAGGGTTAGGTTTAGGGTTAGGCTGGGTTTTCCTTCGGTTTGGGCTCGTCACTGATCTTCTTGCTGCAGATGTCAGTGAGGAGGAACGCCCAGTAGAAGATGGTGATGGAGGTGTTGATGGTGATGATGGCGATCATTAAGGGGTGCAGCATTCTGCTGGTTAGGGGCACAGCTCTCTGAGGGGCTCCTCTGGTCAGGTTTGCTTTTCCTCTTTATCCCTCCCAGAACGCCCCTCCCCTCCCCAGCCTCATTCTGCTGACACTAAGGCGGCTAATCCATAACCAGCTGCTCCTAAGGTATGTTCACTGTATAATGCTCACTGTATAATCCCGAGGTACCTCTGTTTCCATAACACTGCAGAGAGAGAATCTAGATTTAACAAAGATATTTCAAGGCATTTTCTTTTAAAGGCCCATTTTCACTGGGATCTTCCGCAATCATCTGCACTCTAAAGTACAAAACAATCACCCCTTGACTTAACTATGGTATTGAGACATTATGTATTTCATAAATTTGAACGCATTTGTGATGAGACACAAAGGATGGCTCTGCAACTGTGTATTATAAAGTGCGCTTTTTGTGTCGGGTTCTAACTTTGAGTGGATAAAACACTGCAGGAGACTCCCAGGTATAAGATGGATTGCTGAGGATTTGCACCCGCAGGTCTAATCACCCTCTGCTGCCTTTCAGATCAACCCTGCTGTGCACACAGTGAATCTATCATTTCAAGAGTGAAATCAATTCTGAACACGCAGGATTCAAAACATTCAACAATTTTTATTACTTACATATTCAACTCTGAGTTTCTAATTATATAGTTTTAAAAAAGGAAATCTTCCTTGACAGTTCATTTTAACATTTTTAAAGATCTGTCATCTTAAGTAACTGTCCTGTAATTGATTACTAATCTTTTTACACAATTTTATCCTGCATTTCTAGTTTGCTCCAATAAATAAGAAACAAAAGTCATATAATGAGCAAACAAAATGAAGGAGCTTGATATATTCTACAATTTGACCATTACATGTATGAGAGGAACAGGATGAAGTAGGCTGACAGTTTGCTATTGTTCATGTGTGTCTCTGTGTAAGAATGCACCCATGCTGCAGGGTTGAATATGCATGCCCCTGCTGTGTTACACCCATGCATTTACTGCGCTTGGCTCTCACTGCTGGAACAGGATAAAGTAGGTCGACAGTTTGGTGTTGCTGCTGCATGTCCATGCTGCGGTGGTGAAAATGCACGGTGGTGCTCCTGCGCATGCCTCTCACTGTGCTCCCTGCACACGCAGAAGCCCGTCAGCGTACTGAAACTGCGAGCTGTTCTCGTACTCGTACATGTCCAGCGCCACCTCGCAGCTCTCCTTCACCACGCGCTCGCCGTCCTCGCGGTATCGCTGCAGCGTCTGTAGGCATGACTCCCTGCCGATGGCGCCCAGGGCCTCGGCGCACTCGTGCCGCACCATGGCGTTCTCGCCGGGCCGCTCCAGCGCAGCCTGCAGCTGCGGAATGCCGGCCTCGTGCTGCATCTGGCCCAGCACGTAGGCCACCTCGTGGCGGAACAGGGCACTGCCACACTGGAGACCTGGCGGGACACAGCAAGGCCCCTGGTTTACCGAGTCTGACTTAAGGTTCCACACAGAATAGAACAATGCATAAACTGGCAATGTTGGGGGGGTGTGAGACTGTTGGACATGAATCTTTGACTGATGGGTTGCTGGTTCAAATCCCATGACTGGTGGAGTTATGCCACTATTGGGTCCTTGAGCAAGGCCCTTAACCCCAATTGCTCCAGGGGCACTGGACTTTAATATATGTCTGGGCGTCTCATGGAGATACACGGGTCTCACCTTCTCCCAGTGCCAGCACGGCCTCCGTGCTTCCCAGGTTGCGTAGTGCGAACATGGCCCTGTAACGATCGAACAGCGGGAGCGTCTCGTCCAGCAGCTGTACTCGCAGCTCCGGAACGCTCCTGCGCTGGGCTGGGGGGGCGGGGTCAACCGAAGAGTAGGGGTTGCGGTCCGTTCCGTCCTCCTCGGGGTCTCTGCCGTTCATGAGCCACTCCAACCGGCGAATGGCTAGCTGGCATGTCTCTGCCACCTGCAGGAATAGGGGTGGGGAGAATTAAACTGCTGCATTTACTCTCATAAAACTCCTTTTGTAATGCTGGTATGGCCATAGTCTTCCTTGTTCTTGGATTCCTACCTCTATCACTGGGTCATCAGCATATTTCTTCAGCAGGTCAAGGACCTTTGGGTTCCCTATCGCCCCCAAGGCTTCCCCTGGAAAATGATGTTGTTGACAGTTAGATTTTAATGTTTTTGCATTCACAACTGCGTCACTAGTGAAAACTGCTCAGAGGTTGGTGCAGAAATGCTGTCAGTAATTTCCAGAAGCACTAAGACATACGGAGTGCGGTACTGACATAGTTTGCTTACCAGCTTCATGCCGCACCATTGGCTCCTGGGACGTGTCCTTCAGCACAGCCTCCAAAGTGGGAATAGCCCGCTCATCCTGCATCTGGCCCAGGCAGTAAGCCAGCTCGTGCTTCAGCAGCGCCGAGTCGTCCGCGAACGTCTTGCTGATCCAGTCGATAGCCTGGGCCCCACCGAGGTTGCGCAAGGTGAAGAGTGCCCGAAAGCGGGCTGTTAGGTTTCCCTGTGGGTTGGCCAGGAGTCTGCCCACTGCTGCCACCTCCTGCTCATCTGCCATGCTGACAGCTCGGAATTTTCTAAATCCGAAGGCTGGCCGACAAATCCAGGGGAGCACGGCTAGACTTTAATTTACCAGCAGTGTTACAGGATTTGCTTTAAATTTGCCTAGAAGAGAGAAGAGCATTATTAATGACCTGATAAAATTAACACGTGATAAAAATATACAAAAAGATGAAAAATGGGTAAATACATTACCGATAACAGTATGAATTAAAAATGTAAAATATACTTTTTAATGTAAGTTCATATTTTCATTTTAGTTAACTACAAAGTTTCATCTAGAGTTAGTAGTATCTAGGTTGAAAATAAAATATTTTAGGCCATCTACCATGATCTGAGAATCATATGTTACCTTGTTATTTAATAATAGAATCTCATTCTCACTGCATGATCATGTAAGTCTCATTACAGAACCTGAATGAGGTAACCAGCACTTGAATACGAGTCATTCGCATAGCACCTGTTGACAGATTCATTTGAGAGATGTGTTCTGCTGTAACTCAAAATGTCATGAACTAAAGTAATACATTCATGAACAAATACAAATTTAACCTTAACGATTTTGAAGTTTACTCAAGTTACCAGATGAAGATTGTCTGTGCGACAGGACAGAAGTAATTTATACTCATGTTACATGCATTCAATGGTGTAAGAGAGAATTTGAGATGGGGGGCACAACTGAACAATTTACATACAGCGGTCTGGGAGGATCAATTATTTTGATTTGAGGAAATGAATAATTAGCGGCTGGCCGCTAACGATTAATTATTTTCAACTTAATACAGAAAATACGATAGCAGTATTACACATAATAAAACAAGCAGATTCCTTGCGGCTGCTTTACACTATAGTGATTATAGCCAAGAGAAGTCGGTAAAAATTCATTATCACTCGCAGGAAAGAAGAAAATATGTATTGATTACAAATATGAATCGATTTAATGTTTTTTAGTGAAACGATTAAACATATTTAAAAATTTCTTACCCTCTTCGTCACATTCATGTTCGATAGGGAGCAGCCATACTTGTCCACATGGCGAACGGAATATCGAAACGGGTCAACTCACTGCTGGAAAGGGGCGTGGAATAAAAAGATTCATTATATTCTATGAGCTCAATGTACAGGTGACTTTACACATATGATTTTGCATATTTTAAAGTATCATACTCGGTATTCCGAACAACTGTTTGAGGGTCATCGTGTGGTATGTTCAGAAGTTGTTTGCTGCGCAACACTAACCCCCCTCCACCAAAACACACATTTGTTGTGACCAAAATCAGTGACTGTTATTGGTTGTCTTGTAAGTATGACCCACACGTATCAGTCATACTGGGTAACTGGGAAGTATGAAAAAACTGAAAAAGCGTTTCAATGTCATTGTCTGATTATTTTCTATAAAAGGCCTCAAATACCATAATTAACGACCTGTATTATTTTTCTCTCTTTACAAAGAGGAGTATTTTCAGCTACTCTGGGGATGGATGTTAAGGGGTTGAAAAATACTTCACGACAAGCAATATTTTAGACACTCATTAAAACGTGTAGGAGCACTTTGGTTCTTGGACAGATTATCAAAATATATCTTATTTAATTTTATTAATTTTAACATCACGTTTCCCATTTTTAAAATTATTTTACTTTAAGAGTATCCTACAGCACAAATATTAAGTGGATGAAATAGCTTCGATGTAGTTAGCCAATTTTCCTCTTTAGCTTGTAATGTAGCTAACTACTATAGTAGTATACGAACACAGTAGCTTTGTGTAGCTTAGCTACTTTTAATCATAAGTAGCTTGAAAAAAACTACCGTTTAAAGTAGCTTCCCCAACACTGTCCGTCCATCCATCTTCCAACTGCCAATACTATTCAGAATCGCAAGGATCGTACAATTAAACGAAGGAAAATCAGGGAAATTAACTCGTAAAATTGAGGAGAGGAAGCAAACACACTTTATCTTTATACTTATGCGGTATCAGTATAAATTCTTTATAGCTGCATCAACACTACGTAACAATGAGACCGCAAACACTACTAGAACTATAGCTATCTATAAAACTCACTAATTGTGGTAGGTGGTCGTTCATATGCGTTGGTGGTATAGTGGTTAGCATAGCTGCCTTCCAAGCAGTTGACCCGGGTTCGATTCCCGGCCAACGCAGGAATTTTTTTTTTGTGGTTGTAAGACAACTTTTCAGTGTGAATCCAGGGCTTAAATTTTAAATGAAGGGACTATTAAATTAAATTAAATTATTGGTTTACTATACTGGCCGGTCCTGTGGAACATATCTTATGCAAGCAAAATGCAGGCAAATTCAAGACAGAAAACGCAATACCTCCATCATTTTTAACAAGGTGGTAACATTAATCACACAAAGTCAGCTTTTTGCAAATCTCAAAAATAATTGTATAATAATTCCATACGGTAAATATAATTTCATACAGGTCATACTGAAGCAGTTATGATACTGATTACTGAGGAGATACTCAACCTAAATTGAGTCAAAAACAAACAAACAAATTCTGAATGTGTACAGCATTTCAGGCTTAAAAATAACATAATGCAATACAAGAGAAAGCGCTTCTTTCAACTCTTAGAGTGTTGGACTGCAGTTTGGAATCATATAATTAACACGGAGAATGGTACGTGGAGCTTTTCGAAATCAGATACTGTTTATTTTGCCAAACATCTTTGCAGACACATAAGAACACAAGTGTGGGCCAAGCCGGTCTAAACCTGAAAGATTGTCTTGTTCGCTCTTATTGGCGATCACCAGCCCTACACGTCACTTCCCCTTTAGGATACCGGAGGGTAGTTTCAGATGCCCTAATTATATCATCTACAATAACATGCTCAATGAAAAATGCTGGCCACGACATTGATTTCTTGAGATTTATGGGTTTGGAGATTGTCAACCAGCCCCCACAGGTGGGGACCGACAGAATCGCATGAGAAGGGAGACTTCGTGTATTTTATCTTAAATCCAGTTACAGTACGTCCAATTGGATGATTGAAGACTTCTCTTTTACATGCTTCCTGTGATTTTAAATTTAATTTTTTATGATATGTATATCGTGTGTGAGGATGAATTGTTACAAAGGTATCCGTGTCACGCCATGATGTCCTTGCATTCATCTAGTGTAAGTACGATTTGTTATAATTGGGAGTGTGCACAGGTGATGCCCTGTATTACACTTGTTGTATTACTATTGGCTGTTCTGCATGGAGGATGTGGTCACGAGTGAATGTGTCTATTTGAGGTTTGGAAACCCACTTCGTCATCACCGAAGCAGGCATTACGCTGAAACGTGTCCGTGCGTTTGGCATAATAAACACAATCTGATTATCAATCATAAAGACTAGAATTAAAAAAACTCCGAAGTTCAAAGTCTGTTGTGACGTTAATAATAAACACAAATTACAAGATAAGCCTTCGAAGACAAAATAAAGGTATGTGCTCCGCTTGCAGGTGGTAACAAAATATAATATTTGTTGTAATATAGAATTAAACCTCTTGTTTAAAATTGACTTAAAATTAACTATAAAATACAACATAACTGACCATGACACTGTACTGGGTAACAGGTTGTGGAAGATGGACAAAATATAATTTCTTTTGGCCAAGTTATTTGCAGTGCTGGATGGTTGATTGAGGCCTTCTTAATAAAGTCACAAAGTCCTATTACTCCTCTGACTCACTTTTAAAGATTTCTGTCCCCAGTGCTACAGTGCACGTTTTTTCGGAGGACTCTATGATTTACTGTTGTATTTTAAGGAAGTGGCAGTCTGTTTTCCTTTTTACTTAGAGTCCATAAGTTTTCACAATGCTGAATACATTTTAAAGGTTCAGGAAAATATCACAGCACAGCACAGACAAAAATATAGGGAAGTGCAAATTGCGCCTTCCCCTGAAACTGCAACATATGTGCAAAGAGGCATGCCACTATGCAGATATTGTGAAAAAGAAAATTCTTTTTGATGCCATTTTCTCTTCACACATTCAGAATATAAGCAAAGCTGCCTCTCTTTCTGTCCTGCATTGGGCCTCATCAATGCAAATCTCGTGGTGGTTTGAAAATGGGTGCAGGGGAGTATGGGTGAAAAATAAAGAAGAGATTGGGGAGTCATCCAGCACTATCTACAAGGACGCCTACAACACACAGAGCACTGTCTGCTGGGGGCTGGGGGGGTGCCAGGTTAACAATGGAGACACGTACATTTTTCAAATTTTGCTAACACTGGGGACAGCATCCACCCTCAAATAACCTACTGAGCATGTCAATCAATTGAATGTGAACTGCTAATAACAGAATGTGAACTTCAATTCACTCTATTCTGCACAGTGACTGAGACATTTGCTGGGTGGGGACTGTACAAGTGTGTGTGTATTTAGGTAACTGCAGTGACTAATATGAGGTTAGGTAAGAGGCATGTAAGGTGCATACAGTTCAGCACTGCGAGAGTCTGGAAGTTGAACAAGGCGACCTGGTCTTGATGGCTACAGCCTGGGTAAACAAACTCCTGGTAATGTCTACCAGATGGAAGGGACTGAAAAGTGTGACTGGCTGGGGGGGGGGGGGGGGTTCAGGAAGGACCTGCAGTACAGTTCTGTGCCCTGGACTTAATTTAACTGAAGGAAGTTAGCGCCTGTGGTCTTTTCTGCAGACAGCAGAACTCCTTTAAGCTTGCCTTTCCCACTGAGCACCAGCCGTCCATGAGACGTTTTTGGGGCCAAATCTGATGAGCTTGTCATCGCCTTTATTTAGACCAAAAAATTGGGCTGGGTTTAGTCCGTCTGACTTGGTCGAAATTTAGTCTGTTTCAGACCGCATATAGCCCAAATACAGGCATGGAAATACGATCACTTTGCAGCAAGTGGGCAGTATCTCGATGAAAACCTGTGTGGGGTTATATACATAGGGTGACCATACAGTAAATGGGGATTTAAGGGGACAGTCCGCTTTTCCAGCCCCTGTCCACCTGCTGCATGTCCTTTTTGCCCTTTTGTCCTCTTTTGACATCTGTGTCACCAGTCACCAGGGCCTATAAGGGTAATGATAACATATCAATGTTAATATCTGTTAATACTTTCGGTACTTTCCCTTTTCCATTGACGTCCGAATGAGTAACAGTACCAAACGTCCTAGTACCTAAAATAGTAGTCCTAAAATAGTACTAGGATTTCAGTATTTTTTTGGTACTTCATTGGCATTCCATTTACCTGGGAGGTCAGAAGTCTGAGCTAGGAATGACATCACACCTGAGTTAACCTGCCTTCCAGTACAAGTTGGAAAGCCATTTAGCAAAACAGGGGCCTGTATCACGAAGCTGAACTTCTTGCTTAGCCAGACAACTCGTAAGTTTAGTTAAAAATCTGGGACTATGGTACCAAAAGCAGAACTAAAGTCCACAAACAGTTTACTGACTTATGGTCCTAGGTTGTTGTGGTGCTAATGGCTGTACTGCAGGCCCATTTTGGCTGATGTCGGTGGGCTGTTAGCTTGCTTGGTGAACAGCAGGTGGTCTATCTCACAGGTGTTTTTTTTTTAAGGAGGGAATTGAATTGTTTAAAAGTTTCAGTTATGACAGTGTCATGGCTCTGTATCATTCAGACAGGAGACGTTTTAAGGCAAGCAAGGATGGCGAACTGATTCAAAACAGTATGGCAGGAAAAACAAGGTTAGCTTAATTCGGGCTTTTAATCTGGTTCACGAATAAATAATTAGCATGCGTATTTGTTTGACTCAGTTCTGCAATTATTCCTGCCAGCTGCAGAAGCCGCAGTCACTGCTGTAGTTCCCCAGGTTCAGTTAATCGCATAACATCAGAGAATTAAGCATAAGTACATAGAGCCAGCGTTCTTTTAGCTGTTTCAATTGCAACATCAAACTGAATTCATTTTTAAAAGAAATCGGTGTGATGAAGCAGAGTTGTGCCAGATGCATTCATTAATACTGAAAAAATAAAACATGATTACCGTCATACTGTTTTATTATACAATATTTTTAATATACTTGAAATTCATGCGCTGGAATGGGATATGTCGTGTATTTCTGCGTGCTATAACCAAGTATCTACTGTTTAAGCCGTTAAGCACGACTGGGTAGGTCTTCCCAAGAGCATTTAAAAGATTTCAGATTACATTACAAGTTTTAGGATTTTTTTCTCATAAAAATTCTGGTACCCGGACTCACCGGGAATACGAAGTAGACTGCAATTCCCAGGATACCCTAGGACAGTTTCCGGGAACACTTTCTGGGAAATGTATGTACTGTCCGCTCTTATTGTATAACTTCTCAACATTACCTGCAAATAGAAAGACTACAACTTTCATGCTGCTGTGCAAATATGGTAACAACAGAACTACCAAACAAAGAAGTCGCCATTTTATTAGCGTTCTTAAAATGGCTGTGAGGCTCGGGCAAGGAATCCTTTAAAGTATCTCGTTTTCCATGAAAACAACAAACATTAGTTATTTTTCCCCTTCTTGAATGTCTCGGTGTAAATTGCGCAATTTCCTATGGTTACGAAAATGGATATTAGACCCAGGGTTGTAACTGCGGTTAGAAGCGGAAAAGTGAAATTAATACAGAAGTTTCTGCAGGGTCTGTGGGTGGTTATTATGTTTCAATACGAAGAATGCAAAAGTCCTACTACGGTCCTACTAACTTTCCTGCCAAGAACGAACTTCGGGTACAATGAATCATGGGATTGTTCTCGTTTGGCGAGGATGCAACCGATGTATCTTTAATATTTGGGGCCAAGCAAGACCAGCATCCAGGGTTCTTTTTTTTTAACCATCCTCTGCACTTCTGTACTTAGTTTTGGAGCCTGTCTTCAGCAATGCAAGATATTGCAAAATGGATACACTAAAACACAAATATGATCAAATATGCATATTAAGCTTCACCCATTGTGTCCAAGCACTTTCTAGTTAGTAGCTGATATTTATCTGCACAGTACAGGACAGGTAACTTCCTGTTCAGGGGTATGTTTCCCAAAAGCATAGTCGGAGAGCTTATGGGAAACATACCCCAGATTGTGACGACAGTTTATGTACTGGTGGAATGTTGAAAACACTGTGCTGGTGAGACCAGGTTTGTACTGGTGCACCCCCTTGCTACTGGAACCCTTAATGGGGGATGTTTTACTGCGTCTCTGGACCATGATGTCAGGGGATGCGTTCTTAATGCTCTTTGCATGTCAAGTTAAGCAAATGGCTGAGAGGTGAAATTGGTAAATGGTGAAACTGACAAAATGAAAAAACCCCTTTTAACTTTTTTAAGAGTGCTTTTTAAAATGGCTGAAATCCTAAGACAAATCACAATGTGTTTGGCGAATTCTTTATTTATGGGGTCATATAAACAGATACTCCTCTGCCCTGTAATCCTGCATGAACACCATAGAAAAGTATTTCTCGCCCAGTCCTCGGGGACCCACAGACTGTCCTCATTTTTCCTTCCCTCCAGCTCCCAACACACCTGAACTAATATAGTAAATGTAGAATAAATGCTTTTTGGAATTTCTACACAGTAATGTCATGCAAAGTTAAATGAGTTAGTGTGCTCTTTAAAAAGTCACATTTCCTAAATGATCTTGAATTCATAAAGAAAAAAAAAAAACATGACATTGTATTGTACAAGTTCAAGTTCATTTTCACTGCCACATTTTCAGATTCATGACGATGCATTTCTCCGTCTTTTTATACCGTGATCATCTGCATATTATTGTATTATTGACAGATTAGACAAAACCTGCCAATACATTGGTATAAATGATCACAAAATATATTACAGAATTGTCAATGTTGACACACCGCAGCAAAATGTGTCCTCTGCATTTAACCCATATATGACATAGCAGGCGGGAGCTAATTCAGCGCCCGGGGAGCAGTGCTTGGGGCGGTACCTTGCTCAGGGAACCTCAATGGTGCCTTGCTGGTCAGGGATTTAAACCATTAAGCCACCACTGCCCAGAGAATCCTAATAGTTAAATACAGATTAAAAATTCAATGTGTGATATTTTAAGACAGTTGGTTGAGATACATTAACAACGCATATTACACGGCTCCCTGGAATGCTTGATTCTGATTGGTCAGTTGAGACATTTGCAGGTTCGTTCTTTTCAAATAATAACCGCTCCAAAGTAATAACGCATAGCCGGTACTACTTGTAAGGGATAATGTACAGGCAGCCGGTAGTCACGTGGTACTATATTGTTTCGCGGAAGGATAAAAATGTTAATTTAAAACAAATATGCCAATAAAATGTTTCAAATTCATATTCGGGTCCAGTTTTTTTCCTTATGGGGCAAGTAGCTGTGTAATAAGCGGGATAATGTACAGGCAGCCGGTAGTTATCGCGAAATAACTACATTTCACTATTCAGTGTGATACAAGATGATCACACTGTCGGGGCTTATTTCTGCGATAACTACCGGCTGCCTGTACATTATCCCTTACATATATTTTTAAAAATACAGTAATGAAGCAGCTATCAGTGACATTCCATGAGAGTGACATTATATCCATAGCAACCCTGAAGAGAGATTCCATGCACCTCCCCTTCTGTTAGAGAACTCACACAGGAATAGAATAACTTCAACACCTGTTTTTTGGCACTTGTTCATCATTAACAAAAACGTGTGTAAGGTCTCCTCATAACGCCTGGTTTAGTGACATATACAGCAATTTATTTTAATGGTCTTGTTTTTATCTTAATTCTCGGTAGTGTGACTTTGAAAAATTCTTAAGTTATGTCATTCCTCCATGCCCCCAGGCACATTACCGTCTGTATCAGAACTCACGTCTACAGTCATCTGGGAGTTATCCCCAATCATGATATACTTCGCATTACTAATAAGGATACTGGGCTGCCTGTCCATATCAATTAAGTGCTGGGGTGGTTTTGAAATGGGCCCAGGTGTATCATAATACTGCAGTGTTTGATTCTGCTGTCGCCTTTTCATGTACAGCTGTCTCTGCTCCTTCTCTAGCTGAGAGATTTCCATTTCTTGATTTACCAAAACTTTGCTTCTTTTAATCTCTTCCTTCAGTCTCAGCTTCCTTTTTTGTTGTAATCTAATATGCTGGTCTTGGCTCCATAGTTCCTTCTGCTTCTTGATCCTTTCTGGTGCCATCGCCTTCCTTGCCATCCTATCAAAGGACCGGCTACTCTCTTCTAGTGCTACGAATATCTTCAGGCACTTGGGCATGTCCTCAGTAGGTAGACGATTCTTACTAGGAAAGAGGGGAATGACAGAGTTGTATTTGTGCAGATTCTCAATGGAATTCATGAGAGCAGCATTAGTCTGGATCTCCTGCAGCTGGTTGTTGAAGTTGCGTGAAAGTAGAAGGATGGAAAAAGCTGAGTTATCAATGGCATCCTCAATACATCTCAGCTTAGTTTTCCCAGGAACTAAAAAGTCCTGGCTGAAGGTGGATCCCTCACCAATGCCTAAACCTTCCAGTTTTTCCTGCAGCCTCTCCGCCGTTTCCATGTCTTCTGGGGCGTGCAAGATAACAAAAGAGAAAAACTGGACTTCATCCTCTACCTCATCCTCTCTCTGTTCTTCTGGATTTTTGCTGTTTAGTGGGGGTGACGTGCTCCTTGAAATGTTAGTGACATTTTCTGGAGTTGCAGATCCGGGTTTATTGTTCTCAGTGAGGGCAGTTGTGACAGACAATAGGACTTCAGTAGGTTTCTTTGAAGGACTTCCCCCATTAAACTTAGATTTTGCATTTGTAATCCTGGATGTCATAGTGCCATTGTTTTCAGATTTCTCTGTTACTTCCACAAAATCACACACGTTTCTAGGATATGGGGAACAAAGTGTTCTCTTTATGCATTCTTCAGCAGGATTATTCTGTGACACCACTTCAGAAAGAGGCAGTGATTGATTAGGGGAAACAGCCTCCATATGTGATGGTGTCAACCTCAAGTCCTGCATGGCGCGGCTCATTCTGTTTGAATCAAATACAGCAGTGGGGGATGCACTGACCTCTAGGTGACTGGGGAAAGACGTCTCGTTAGAAGAACTGCTTCGCAGGGAGGTTGGGGAACTGTGCTCAACTGTTGGTACTAATGGACCACACTGGCTACCTTGTATAGGTATGGCTGAGGTCTTTTTGTTCTGTCCCCTATGAGTAGATGTTTTGGGTGAGCAAGATTGTAGTGTTTTACCCCATGAAAACTGACCATCTTCCTGAGTAATGAATTCAGGCCCACAGATCATGGTGGCCTCTTCCATCAGTTGCTCCAGCTGCCCATTCTCCCTCCCTTCGTCATTTGAGGTCATACTTCTGCACGCCCCGAGAGCAACTCGGTATGCTCCGTCTCTCAGCGATTCGCTACACAGTCTCCCCTCCGCCAGAACCTGAAAAATCCGAGCCAGCTCGGCTAAAGTGTCGGTCCGAGTCTCCAGCTGGGCCTGCTCGTCTAGTCTGAAGTGTTCCAGTTGACCCCGACACGCCATTACCTGTTCAGCCAGGTATTTTGCCACGCCACTGTCGCCCAGGGCTGCGAGTATATCCAGTGCGTCTTGTCCCTTCATCAGCGTAATCAGACACATCGCCTGCACCAGTATCTCAGCCTCCCCGCTGCTCCTTTTTAAAGTGAGACTCTGTAATTTCTCTTGTGAGGCGGCGGAAAGAACCTTAAAGGCATCTTTCAAACTTGTCCCAGTGGTACTTTCTGTCCTCTTCTCTGCATCCCTTTCCGTGTCACTCCGTTCTCCCCTCTCAGCCATTTATTTGCTTCTCCGGTTGGTCAGGTAAGCATGGACAATGTGTTAATGACTTCACACCCCAAATGGCTTTAATGTCAGATGATCTTTATTCCAGAAGTCATGATTCTTTTTTATCTTCACCATCAAGGTTCAGAAGGACAACTAAATGAACAGAAGCAAATGAGTCAAAACTATATATACTGCATACATGTACAAACGTCATCCCTCCATCCATTTACACAGAAATGTTCTGAGGCCAGAAGGTAAAATGATCCGATTGATTGTTCCCACCTTCTCTAGTTGCTTAGATCCACCTCCTCTACTCTCTGATTGGTTATCTCTCTGAACCAATCATTCTTCCTTCTGCCCTCAGAATATTTTTTGTGTAAGTAAAACTCCCATGAGCTCATTTAGGTCAGGCAGTAAAGGGCATAAGAAGTGAGTTGCCAGACCACTGCAGGAAACACACACATTTGTATTCATATCATTGTAGTGACTCTCCATTCATATCTACTGTATGGGAAAAACCCAAATCACAACAATTACGACCTTAACCCTAAACAGCGCTAACCTTAACCGTAAGTAACCAAACAAAATTCAAGACTTTTGGCATTATTATTTTTTGATTGCAGTCACAGATTGCATGCTGCTGCACACACAAGCTTGAGACACTAACTAGTATGTCATTGGACTGTGGGAGGAAACTTGCATAACACAAGGTAAATACATAAGCTCCACATTCAGAGTGGGGACAGGATTTGCACCCCTGTCCTGGGGGGTTGTGGTTGCCCACTGAGCTGCTTCACACAAACATCAGTTACAGCAAAACCACTTTGAGTTTCTGCTTCCATGAAGCAAATAGAGTCCAGTTTACAGGGGGAATCTGCATTAGTTTTTAATATATTTAACTTTTTTTTAACAGTTCCTTAAAATACTGAATATGTGCATACAGTGATATTTGTCATCAAAGAACAAACAAATCCCTTAGTTTAACCACAACTTCGTATAAACAAGCTATTCTAACTTCCATTGGATTTTTAAAAATGATTTTTTTAAATCCAATGGGAAAAAAATAAACTTTTAAATTTCGTATGAGCTTGTATGATAAAACATTGTACATGCCTAACACATCTAATTTGAAACAATTAACTTAAATTGAAACTTAAATTTAAACTGAAACAATTACAAACTGTCAAAAAGGTGAATTATTATATAGCAACAAGTTTAAAGAGTATAGTACGGATGGATTTCCCATACTGTGTGTTTAGAGTTTACAGACAGTCTACAGACGCTTATTAATATGACAAAATATTATAATGGCAAGAAAAAAGTGTCTAACATTTAATCGATATATTTTGCTTGTCCAAAACCTACCAATAATTGTGCAGAGAATCCACCATTGACGAAGATATCAATGCCCAAGCTGTCAAACACGTATAACGCGATGACTCCGCACCCGGAAATTCCTTAATCTCGTCAAATGACGTAAATATACGTTGCAAATTTCTGTGACTCAAGGAAAATCATTCAACGGAGCTTGTACACGATAATTACTATATGCTATACCTGTATGTTTGGCTTTTTATTGCTGTTTTATTTTGGACATGGGAACTACGCGAATTACTGTTGCTTTCGATTAATAAACTTGCTGAAGTTTGTACACCTACAGTAGATGATGGCGAGAGTATAGTTTCCTTTGTGAATCAGATATGCGCATGCAATTCACCATAGGTGGCAGTAAGAGAGAAGACAGATTGGAGTCATTCTGTAACGAGTTGCTTATATTGACTGGTTTTAAATCTAGCATTAGTTTATGTCGTATGAATACAAGAAAATGTACCAGAGTACAAAAATAATGCAGATAAGTCTTTTTGTTCTGTTATCATCTGTAACTTCTGGAGGAAATTGATTAATGTGAATCATCTCAGATATGGATTGAGTGTAATTTTACCATGCCCATAAAACTTAATCTGTTTGAAAGTAATCAGCCAGATCAATGATATCCTTATTGTTCCCAAGGGGCAATTTGTTGTGCAGTCAGCAGTATCCACACAAACAATAATAAATAGACCATAATAATAGACTCTGCACACCACCTCAATATTCTTCCTTCAACTCCATCAGAATAATGGCACAATGATAGCTGTACTTATACGTGATCATGAAAGAAGGATATTGTCAAATGCTATTCGGTGTTATGAGATTCATACCTGGCCTTAGGCATGAATAAAAAAGATCATTAATATAATTCACGTTTCACCTTTGAATTACATGAAAACTGGAAACCTGCAGTGAATTTAAAGTTTAGGAAACTGAGTAGCTGACTTGTGGCCTTGTACTTCCAGGTTAGGCATTTGAATCCCACCCCTGCTGCGTGTGGGCGGAGTCTGCATGTTCTCTCTGTGTCACATGACTTTCCTACCACAATCCAAAGATACTGACTTTGGTTAATCTGTGTCACAGCTAATAAATACATTTTAATATAGTAGCTAAACCACTATTGTCAATTTAGTAATTCTGTTGCTAGATATATAGCTCCTTTTCAGCATTTTTTGTCATTTTTTCCCCCACTAGCTACTAGCAACAAATTTAGCTACTTTTAAAATTTATTTAGCAACTTTTTACTCAAATGCTAAAATGATGCATGTTCCCTCTAAATGACACAAAAGCAATTTTCTCTGTCACACAGTCACTACACATGCTCTGTTTGGCTGGTTATTATGCTTGTTACTATGAATGACTGCTAACTAGCTGTGCACAGCAGTGTGAACGAGAATAGTGCCATTATCTGGAGAAAACCATTGGATAACTAGGTAACCAAGCAGCACCACAGCCAGGAGGGAGATGTGCCTAGGATGCACATCATAGTCATAGAATAGAATAGAATATTTCTTTAATGTCCATCAAATTTACATCAGATGGAAATTCATCTTTGACAGTGACATAAGC
>JAODLC010000036.1:3515287-3535632 GCA_026781145.1 Hippopotamyrus pictus | reverse complement strand
CATCCAGGGTTGTTCCCTGCCTCGTGCCTGTTGCTTCCGGGATAGGCTCCGGACCCCCCGCGACCCAGTAGGATAAGTGGGTTGGAAAATGGATGGATGGTTGGATGGATGTTCAATAATGTGTAAAATGCAATTGTTCAATAATTCAATGTGTTGTGTATAAAATATTATATAAATAATAAATCTAAACTAATAAATTTCCAATCATATATTTCATGGAGATGGCCAATCAATTTGAGCAATGTCACTGAGTACTGGCAAAATGATGTCATCATGCAATGACATCACAACGTCATTTAGCAACTTTTAGCGATAAATTGACCTTTCTGTAGTAACTTCCCCAGAAAATTCAAGTCAATTCAAGTGCTGTATCACTTGGGAAACTTCAGGCCATTTTCATATGTACGGTGAACAAACCTTTGATTAAGAATTTTCTTTAGCATACTTTTTAAGGTTTACTTATATCTTCCTTCTTTCTTCTAAGTATCCTGTTGAGGAGCACAAATGGCTCAAGGCTGGGGCACACTCTGGATGTAATGCCAGTTCATTCTAGGGCACATACACTGACTATCTATTTAGAGACCCCAGTTAGCCTGCCTGCGGGGGAAAACCTGCATATCACAGAGAGAACAGGCAAACTCCACACACATATTCCTACCTACAGACATTACATCTACTTTTTTGCCTCCCCCAAATTACCCCTAGATATATGTGTGGTTCACACTTAAACTTAGATAGATAGATAGATAGATAGTCCACCCAGACTCTTGTAATGTCGTCACGTTACACATAAATGCTAATAACACCGTTGGTGGACGAGGCCGTCCGTCAAAGAAAATAACCAATGAACTTTCAAGGAACTGGCTCACAGTGACTTCCTATGATTGCGGCTATAACCAATGGCAGCCAAGCTGGTTTGAGACGGCATGAGGCCGATATTTCCTGTGTGCAGGATGTTCACAAATAATCGATCGAGTGGATTTTAAGAGCGAGTCTAAGCTAATAAGATACTTAAATAACGGAGCAAAGCTCGAAGCAGGAGGTAAAACATTAATTAACTGCTTGCTATACTTTAAATACTAGTAGATGTGACAGTACTTCATGCGGGAAACCGTTGTGTATTCGCGGTTTTGTTGACTTTTTAAGGTAGGAATTAGGGACGTCGGAGGGCGACTAGTGCAGTGTTGTCAGTTTAAAACCGGAATGTATCATCTCTTGCATTTACTTATGAGTTCTTAAATATGATGCATGCGCTTGGCTGCAGTTTAATTCATTTGAGGATGGTTTGTAGTGAAAGCAGTTTAGCTAGAAAGCTAGTTAGCCGAGTGCTGAGTGTATTACTGACATGAATTAGTCTGTCAGTTCAAAACGCGTCGTTAAATATTTAAGTGATAAAAAATAGCTGGCTAGTTAGAGGCTTCGAGTCATACGGCTGCGTGGCCCATGGGTGAAGCGGCTGTTTTTGACATGAGTAGCTGTTTGTTGTGGGGTTTTATGTAGTTCTGATGTACTTGCAGCTGTAGTATGTCAGCCCATATGCTACTTAGAGGAGGTTTTGCAGACTCCAGAAGTTGGAGCTTTGGGTCTTATGGCCGCTGAATGAATCTGCGGCATATGAACAATGTATCATGTTGTTTCGTCTAACGGAAATGTTCTAAGATTTGATTAACATTTCCAGGTACGTCATACAATGTTGATTTAATAGTAGTAATGAATTAGACATGAGACTCAGGATTTTTTAAAATCTTTCAGTGGGATGCAGTGTTGTAAGGTTCATACTGCATTAATGTTTGAATGAGTTTTCCTGAGCTTTGGGATGTTTGTAAGTAAATACATGGTTTTGCACATTTTTGATGGATACCAGAAAGTAACTAAGTCTGGAAAAGCCATAGTGTCTTAATATTTGTTAACTGTGGTTATGGGGTGAAACGGTGTAAATGTAATTATCCATGAGTATAATCAGCTGCATTTAGCCTTTGGTTTGTGTAGCGACCTGTAGTTATTCTTATTGACCATGGTTAATTAGTCAATGAACATGTCACAACCCAGGAAACTGTATAGTAAGATGTTAATTTCAAAATGAAAATGAATTCTAAGACATTAATCTAATTGCTGCTGAGTTGCTGATTGTAAACATAATTGGGGATACTAACACCTGTCCAATAAAGGCCTCATGTCAGTGGAATACTCTGGATGTCCTGTGTGCTTCATCTGTCCATTTTCCAAACTTACTGATCATCAAGTAATCCAATCCTTCACCACTTTCCCGCTTAGGTTCAAATATAGATCATCGTAGAGACATACAGAAGCCATGCAGCCCAGTCTTCTTGGTAGTTATTTGTCCTTCCTACTGTGAATGCATTTGCATTGGTTATTTTTTCTACTGCTGAAGAAAATGCCTCATTTTGGGTCTGCTGACTCCATTGATCTGGCCTTTCGTTTAAGCACAGCCATTCTAGCTGTATGGGACGGCCAGGGATTGTATTGGTGCGTTTGGTAGCCATCACTTTTCTGTATGGACTGTGTTATAACTGCATGGTGCCTGACAACACAGCCATTTCTTTACTTACATAAACACTTTTGGGGCTGCTGCTTGCAAATTTCAATGGCTCCTGTATGACTTTTTATGAAGTGATTGGCCATAAAACTGGAAACATTTTAATAACTTCAAATTAAATGGCATAACCGGCTGAAGACAGCATTCATACTTCAAGCATAAATTTTAAAAATTTAGAAGTTCTGCTCCATATTTGAGTTTGAGGAGAACGACTTCTTAAGTGAGCAAAGAATTCCATTCTATCTGAGCGGAAGGAATAGGATCTGTATGATTCTGCTACTGCTATCCTTTATCAGAGACCAGGTCTAACCTTACATATTGCACTATTGACAGACACTTTCAGACTTAAACATGTGAAAACCTCTATAATTGGAAATTAGCCAGCTTTTAATGAGCTTTCTTGGTTTTAGTGTCTGAGAATACTGAAGGGCCGTAGAACTAGAGATGCGCAATATATCGGTTAACATTGATTTCAGTCGATATTCGTTAAGAATCAAGATATCGGTATCGGTCTGATGTGTCAGTCTGGCTGATATTTAGACTTAAGTCATATTGGAGGTTAGCAGCACCAGAGCCTGTGCCATGTTTATGTAAGGGTTAGTTAAGGGTTAGTTAAGGGTTAGTTAAGGGTTAGTTAAGGGTTAATGCATGACAGACCGTGTATTTTATGTTTTTTTAATCCACTGCTGTGGAGACAAAGAACCACCCTATTTGCAGCAATTCAGAAATTGTCCTTTAAGCTCATAAGTCAGTTATTAGTTTGAAGTTGTTCATTACTAAGCCTAAAGACCAGTTTGTAGTCACAACCATGTAAGCCAAGTATGTAGTTGATGGATTCCAAGCTATTCATTGTACATTTTAAACACATGGCAATGGGGGCAAAGAAATGTAAATATATACAGCCATTATTTTTATTAATTTTGCTTTATTTGCCTCTTGGTATTCAGCTATGTAGACTGGTTTCCAGTTATTAAACCTAGACTTGTGTGCTACGTTACTTAGGCAGGTTACACATGACTGCAAAGTATGACTGGGCTACAAGTGCATTACAGTGGTAAATCATTTTACTGTTAAATCGCTGACCAGAGGTCCTCAGGCTGAAGCACTGCTGTTGCCTAATTAGTCTGTAGCAATTGCTTTGTTTTTGTAGTTCCCATTAATTTTAAACTGTGTTCTGCATCTGAAATTTTCAGTACCGTTACAGTGTTCCCTGTGGATGAAGTGGTTTGGCATGGTGCCACTATGACTGGGAGGGGGTGTCAGAATACTTGTTCCTAGGTTGCCAGGGGTTTAAGTTGACTGTTTTCCCATTCTGACACATCATCATAATGGTAAAATATATATAATATAAAATATACATATATAACTGATGCCTGCTCTGTTTGCCTACCTTGTCTGTTTATTGTGCTGTTAACCAACTGAATTCTGTAAAACAGGTGGGGGTGGGAATCAGGCCCCCCCTAATTGATTAGTTGGATAGATGTTCGTTTTGCCATAGTGGGCAACCAACCTGTTAAGCATAAAGAGTCACAGAGTACTCACCTGGTTGGTAGAAACAAAATCTTGGTCTAGATTTGTAACCTCTGGGCCTGAAATGCCCGACACTGGTGGGCAGCTACGGAAAAATGTTACCTGTGGAAACACTGCCTTAGAATTAAAGACTACAATCGCACGTTGATTTACTTCTGTGTTGATTACATAGTGCCTGTTTGGCACTATGTGTGCAGTTATGGAAAATAATCAACACCCTTCTCAAAAAAAATCATTGTTTGGCCTGCAGATTGATCATTGCATCAAGTTTGACAAGTTTCACCAGTGGAAACCCCCCCCTCCTATCTATCTATTAAACAAAGGAATAACTGGACTTAAATCAGAGGCTGATATATGGAAAGGTATTTTGCTAATGAAATGAACAGAATCCGGTATCATAGTGCTGGTTCAGCTGATAAATGGCCAGTCAATGCCTTATGTACAATTTCAGACAAAAAAAACATTTTAGGCGGGTATTTCAGTGGGAAACCTTGTGGCCCCGCAGTTACAGGGCTATGGGTTATAAGTAGATCTTGCTGCAGCTCACGCTTTCTCTCTCTCTCTGGGGCCGGCGGGCTTTTCCCCCTGCTATCATGGGTTTCCTTTACTCACATTTTAGGCTCCCTGATCACCGCAGCACTGCTTTGGGTAAGTGCTTTTAGAAAATAGATGGAGGGTTTTTTCAATTTACTATTATACGAGAATTGACATGATTTAATTTTGGCTAAACAGTTTACACGACTTCAGGCTGCCCTTGCATGCAGTCTTGTTTCCTGCATGAACAGTCTTTGGCTTGGATTATACTATGCAAGGATCTTCAGGTATCTGCAAGACCTGCAGTAATTTCCGGAAAATGGCAAAATCTTAATAGGTTAATTTCACTGCTAAATGGATGAGTGAACATTATTGTGTGAGAGGCTGCATGAAAGAATTCTCAATGCAATGTGACCATGTTCCCTTAGCATGAAAAGCCAGGGGAGGTAAATGGGGCTCTAAATAATAATAAAGTATATATATTTTTTCTCATTTAAACTGTTTTCTTTTCACGATAAATTGAACTGTGCCCGCTATGTATCGAGAACTGAATGTCTGAAGACTGATTGCAGTTGGCCTGTATGAGAAACTGTATGTTGCTTAATTTTTAATACAGTCAAAAAGGCTGAGTATTGGTTTGATGGAGACTTGAGCCCTGGGAGATCTATACCTCATCCACACTGGCTTGTGGATTGAATGTGAAGTGAACAGTTCTTAAAAGTTTACGCCCCTACTTTATCATTACCTGCTACAGTGTTTGTTTTGTCATTTAAATGTTTCCTCTTTTGCCATGGTAAGCAGCATATATGACAAAACAGTGGATAAATTGTAAGAGTAATGTTTGATACCTTGCATTCCATTGTAATTAGATATCGTTCCATTATTTCTTGTGATAACCGTGGTAGGAATGCCCATAAAACAAAGCACATTTTGTTTCTGCGAGTGACCTAATGTTTTTGCTCATAGGGTCTAGCAGGTAATTAAGTACTTAAGTTGGTTTCATTTTTTTTTTTTTGCTGCTGCATGAAAAAATTAATAAATATTATTTAATAAAGTAAATATGGGTGAGTTGGCTTTGATCGAACGTGAAAAAGATCATGGTGTACGATGGCAGTGGCTGTTATCTTTTGAAGGATGTCCTGTAAACAGGGACAGTGTAGGGCATCGATACCCTGGTGCGCTCAGGGGACCCGTCACCTCTCAGGGGACCTGTCGCTTCTCGGGGGACCCGTCACCTCTCAGGGGACCCGTCACCTCTCAGGGGACCCGTCACCACTCAGGGGACCTGTCGCTTCTCGGGGGCCCTTCAACATGCAAAAGTACATGGAAAATTGCACTTGTTCGTTGGAAATTTGTATATTACACAAACGTCCCATATCACAAAAAATGAAAGTTTGTGTTTTTTCATGTGTGAGGTGGTGACATTTTGTCAGGGGGCCCAGAAATGGTCAGCTGGCTGTAGTGAGACTCAAAACATGCCTGCACAGACATGCACACGCATTTCTATGTATGTAACGATTTCATTACCTTGTAAGTAGTCTATATTGTTTGCAAACTGACCCAAAGCTTTTGAAGTAGCCAATTTTTGGTTTATAATGGAATAATATGTATTTGCTATATTTGGCTAAGTGTGTGAGTCTGAAAACACGAGTGCCACGCCAGATGTGTGAGAGTTGGAAACCCTGTAGTGTAGCTCAAATTATTATTAGGCTGCACAATTTCTTGGCTTTCCGTTGCTGTAATTGCGGAGTTTAGGCAGCAGATGGTGCAATAACTTGGTCAACCCCCTACAAGCAACCAACTAATGCAACTTACAGAAGTAATACTACGGCATGGTGAGCACAGAGCAAATTACTGCTTTATGTTTAAGGCTGACTGCAGCCTTCACAAACGTTCGCAGATGGTTATTAAGAAAAGGCAAATTTGTGATTAATTTTTTCATTTTTTGTAAAATTTTTAGTTTGTTATATTTTACACAAACGTTTACAAATGTTTGTAAATAATTATTGCTGCTATTAAGAAAATGAAACAAATATACCTTTTTTTATTTAACAAAAGGAATATAGAAATTGAAAAAGAATGCAAAAATGAATGTTGCATTTTTGGTAATTTTCTCGACTAATTTTTGTGAATTGTCACATGCCTAATACTATCATGAATGAGCAAACGTGTACAGAGACTTTTTCAGCACTGCCTCAATTTGAATTCAAAGTCTGAGCAAACTTTAGATTCTTTAAAGGAAACAAACACCTAGACGCGTATCTGCTTGAGTTCACAACTAGGTGCAATTTCAGTATGGCAGGGAACCAGAATTTGTTCTCATATTGTTTATTATTAAAACCTCAAACACAATTAGTAACAATTGTAACCCAGTCATTCGATGGCTTGGCGCCCCATCCTGGGTTGTTCCCTGCCTTGCGCCTGTAACCTCCAGGATAGGCTCTGGGCCCCCACGACCCTGAATGTGATAAGCGGTTACAGAAAATGGATGGATCGATGGATGTAAGCCAAATATAAGGTCTACTCTGTTGATGTGTCTAAATAACAAAACAGACACTCATTTGCACACTAAAAATAAGTAAAAAAAAAAAAAAAAAAAAAAGACATCATCATAATCAATATGCTAAGTTAATAATAAAATAAAAATAAGCTTTTAAAACATTAACTTTGCCACAAGAAATACATTCATAAAGTGATCAGTTACATTTTATAAATGACAACCAGAATAAATACACAATAAATGGTCCCCTAAATAATAAATACCTTAATGCAAATTCAAAACTTCCCCCCTCTGTCAGATTATCACTGGGAAAATCCTATTACTACTGAGGGCAGCAAAAACTACATTACCCAGTAGCCACCTGGCCTCGGGTTCTTTAACTGGTGACCCTGCCCTCCTGCTCACCAGAGGACGGTAAGTTCTAAAACCTCAAGAAAAACTTAATCTATCACAAATTACTATATTCCAATTGACCACCTGAAATATGACATTAATATTCGGGTTTTTTGTGCACATTGCAGAGAGTTTGAGCGCAAAACAAATATCTTCCCATGTCCTTGTATCATTTGATTGTATGGAACAGGCAAACCTGGCATTCTCATTCTGGAGACAGTGGCCACCGTTCAAAGATGAATCTTTTACCCCACAGTACTTTGAGTGGGAGCAGTTATGAATCACTGCCCCATCGTGTCCTCAGGGATATGGGACAAGAAGTCAGCCACTCTGTTGGTAGCTCCAAGCCCCACAATAAAGTTATTTGGCCGAATAGACAAGTACCACCCAGTTATTCGAGCATTCGTGTCCCGCATCCTGTCCAGCCATTGCAGTGCTCGATGGTCAGTCTCCAAGAGGAAGTGTCTTCCCAAGAGGTAATACCTCAGGGAATCCAAAACCCACTTTATGGCTGGGCACTCCTGGTCTACTGTAGACGCATCACTCTGGAGACTTGTTGTAATAGCATTCCATGAATGTTACTTTTTTTTGCCTCCCTAGCACCGCCTGGCGCCATGTCGCTGGAAAGCCCCAGCCAAGCCCCCAATGCCAGCTGCAAGATCATGACCTTTCGGCCCACCATGGAGGAGTTCCGCGACTTTGTCAAGTACGTCGCCTACATTGAAACCCAAGGGGCCCATCGTGCTGGCTTGGCCAAGGTAGGTGTTCAGTAAATAACATTAACGCATTGTTTCTTAACCCAGTCCTCGGGGAACCCCAGACAGTGCATGTTTTTGCCAAGCCAATCAGGAACACCGAATACTTGGTACAGGTGCACTGGGAGCTGAGAGGAAGCTAAAACATGGACTGTCTGGGGTTCCCTGAGGACTGGGTTAAGAAACACTGCATTAACGGCATGGATGTAACGCCCCTGATGTGGAACCATGCATGTGGTGATGTTTATTTTTGTGATTTTCCTTTACTGTTTTACTGGTGCATTTCCTGTTACATTAGAAGTGAATATCTTGCTTCCAGGACACACGGGGAAATATACCAGATCAAGTATATGAAAAAAAAAATATGGGACAAAGTTTTCACAAGCACTTGCATGCACACGCATATATAATACATTCAATTGGTGTTCGTATCAGACTCATAATATACAGGAATTGATTAATTCAATTCAAAAGCAATAGAGAAAGTCTCCGAATCCCTGTAGGTGATCCCGCCAAAGGAGTGGAAGCCACGGCAGTCCTATGAAACGGTGGAGGAGATGGTGATCCCAGCACCCATCATGCAGGTGGTGACGGGCCAGTCGGGCCTCTTCACGCAGTACAACATCCAGAAGAAGTCGATGACCGTGGGCGAGTACCGCAAACTGGCCAACAGCAAGAAGTGCGTGCTCAATGAGCAAAGGAATGCTCTCGTTACACTGTCTCAGTGTAGTATTTTACTATGCATTTTAGACCCCGCTGATGCTCTCGTTTGTTACACTGTCTCAGTATAGTATTTTACTATACTGTATGTAGTATTCAATGTAATCATTTAGCTGGAAAAAAACCTGGAAGTATCAGGATACCACATTCAGGGGCTGTTTAGTGTTAATTTTTGGTGATGGTGTGTGTGTGTGTGTGCGCGTGTAGATGTGAGGCTCTCGCTTTTACACTGTCTCAAATTGTCTAGGGTCTGGCTTTTTGTCCATCGATTTGGTTAGTAATTAAGATTTTAAGATGGGCTGGTTTTAAAAATCTAGTACATGTATGTTCAATAATATAATTATTATTAATGAATATTTTGTTATTAGTCCGATTTATGTAAAATTATCAGTATATTAAGTACTGGTTTAATGAACCGATTAAAAAAACTAACCTTTATTAATAATCAGATGCTGCTGATCTCTACCTCTGCTGTCCTTATGTGCGAGTTATTGGGTCGCGGGGTTGAACCTGTGGGCTTTTGGCAGACGGTTTTTTAAAGGCAGCTGGTTAAAACTGAGTAGAGGCTGCTCCATACGGTCAGGTTTCACAAATCTGTAGTGGAGCATCGGTCACCATGGAGGCGGAGCCTCGCTGCAGTCACGGGCTGCTGGGTAGCAGGCCTGGAGGCCTATCTGTCTGACAGTCTGCCTACAGCTTATCGAGTGGCACGGTTCATCAAATGCTGCAATCAGAAGAAGCGGAAAGCAGATGTACACCATAGATTGTTCGTTCGTTTTACGCTCAAGGCCTGCTTTATAATTTGCATACTTTCAATTATGTGTATATTTGTTATATATTGTGAATGAAGACTCTTGGTTTAGCTAGTGGCATGACCGGCTATTTGCCAGCAGAAAAACTGTCAAAACATGTGTGCTGAGTTTCCTGAAGACACCTGTGCAGTTGACCGAACACAGAATAAAAATTCTACTTTGCTTTTTGAGCCAAGCAGAATCCCAGCTCCGTAACGCAGTCTTTGCCTCCTCTTTCCATTGCTGAAAGGTACTGCACCCCTCGTCACAAAGACTTCGATGACCTGGAGCGGAAGTACTGGAAAAACCTGACATTCGTGTCGCCCATCTACGGCGCTGACATCAGTGGCTCCCTGTATGACGAGGTGAGTCCAAGGTCGATGCGTGTCTCATCTCGCTTGATGGAGCCCCAGCCCTGGGCTAATGTGCTTTTCAATGTGGAGGAAGAAGGCGCTGAAAAGAGCTCTGAAAAGATCTCAGCAGCTTAGTGTTATTGCATGACAGGACTTGATGTTTCGCTATAAAGCCCTTATGGTCTCTTCTGCAAAGCCCATTTCTTCTAATTGAACTTGTCCATCCTTTCTTCCTTCCTTCCTTCCATCCGTCCTTCCATCCCTCCTTCCTTCCGTCCGTCCTTCCATCCATCCTTCCCTCCTTCCATCTGTCCTTCCTTCCTTTCTTCCTTCCTCCATAGCGTTTTATTTTGCACATGGTCACAGTGAACTACTCTTCTCATGCAATTTTACATGTTTATAAAAATAAAAAGTAAAAACTTTTCTTTGTCTCTTTTATTCTCCCTGCATTGGCGTATGTTATCCTTCTCATTGTCATTTGGTCTGATAATAATAAGTGCTAAATGTTTGCTGCGACTTTTCCATTTCATTACCTTGAGCCCTTTGGCTTTTGATCGTATGGTTCTAACTGCACTAATTGTTTGCTCACTTTCTATTCCAAGAGCTGACATGCCTAAAGGGTCTAGGAAAGAGATTAGTTACCCCCTTAATCATGATTTATAAAAGATTTTTTTATTCATGAGGACTATGACAGATAAAAGAATTGTTTAAGAAGTCCCTATTTGCAATGAATTGTTTAAGAGTAAATAATTTTGCCACTACATTTTGTATGGGAATCAGCAATACAGATGTTTCTCAGACAAAATTAAGTATCTAGTAGTATCTGGGTTTAGTTAGAATGTATTAATTAGATATTAATATAGAGTATTTTGGTATGGAATAGTTAGGAATACTTCTCTGGTGTCACCTACGTGCAGAACATCTCAGAGTGGAACATCGGCCACCTGAACACCCTGCTGGACATGGTGGAGCAGGAGTGTGGGATCGTGATCGAGGGCGTCAACACGCCCTACCTCTACTTCGGCATGTGGAAGACCACCTTCGCCTGGCACACGGAGGACATGGACCTCTACAGCATCAACTACCTGCACTTCGGGGAGCCCAAGTCCTGGTCAGCCCCCGACTCCCTAAACCTCATCTCTCGTCTCCTTCTTCCCAGCTTCTCTTTCATGCCATTATTCCATCTCTTTTGAGGGATGATCCTTTGTATGATCAACATTCATTTATAGCAGGTAGCCTATAACATCCATCCATCCATTTTCCAACCCGCTTATAATACTGGGTCACGGGGGGTTCGGAGCCTATCCCGGAAGCAACGGGCACGAGGCAGGGAACAACCCTGGATGGGGGGCCAGCCCATCGCGGTAGCCTATAGCAGTGTTTCTCAAACAAGTCCTTGGGGACCCCAGACAAAAATATGGACTGTCTGGTAGGCGTCTGGGAGGGAGCAAAAACATGGAGCGTCTGGGAGGGAGCAAAAACATGGACCGTCTGAGAGGGAGCAAAAACATGGACCGTCTGGTGTTCCCTAAGGACCAGGTTGGAAAATACTGGCCTACAAAATGTTGCAATTTCCTTTAAATTCTTATTCTCTTTTCAAAGGAAATTTAAATTTTGAAATGGAAATATTAAAGGTTAGTTAATTCTGAATACTCATGCTCTTTTTATTTTAGCAGTAGAATTCAATAGGAGTACTCTACAGTATGTCATTATTTTGGCGTATATTTACTGCTGTTTAGTTATTTAATGCTATTTGCCCCAGGACACGTGGGTTCATCAGCAAACAGTGAGGACTTTCATAATCAGACATATTGGATACTTTCATCACTACTCACTTGCCCACAATTATGTGCACGTATGATTTAGTAGTGACACTTGCGTTTTTGGACTAACAGGCAGTATGTTTTACTTTATAAAAATGTGAATGTCAAATGACTTATTTTTTAATGCAATATTTATTTCATAGTTCAGAGTACTTAGGAATAGCCAGTCAAAATGGGTACATCTTATGTTTTTTGTTTAATGGCCACTGGAGGGCAGTCTTTCCACATTAGCTGTGATTCGCCCTTCCTCATTTTTAACTCGTAGTGATATAATCCATGAATCGAGTGCATGTTTGTGTCTGCATATTGGACACTGATGTGTTTATGTCAGGTTATCAATATGAGATGCAAAGGAAAAATAATAAATCAGGAGCCGCTGTATTTCCCATGTCTGAACACTGAGAGCGAGGCCCAGTCCGCCCCTATCCCCATAGCTGAGCAGCAAGCATGGACACCGTGTTGAAGAGCCGCTTCAGGCTGCTGTCTCGGGCTCCTTTGTTTCTTCATATTTTTTTTTGCTGACCCAACTCTGTGTAATTCTTGCAATGCCTTATTTACTGTTCTGTGCAGACAGCTCCTAGTTCACGCAAAAAAAAAAATGATTTCTAATATGTTGCACAGAGTGCCCCTCTCTTGATCATGTTTTAAAGCCCTTTACAAGATCACCTGGCAGCGTATCACTGCCATGTTACTGCTAACAGGGCTGCATCTTTCTCAGGCGGCATTCGAAGTACGAATGTGTCACAATGGAGCGACAAGGCTGTCCCATTTTGAAGGCTCCGTCAAATGCGGTCCAGAAGTGCATCCCTCTTTTGCCGAGTCGCGTAGGATCCATCCGCTGGATCCCTGGCAGCCCAACATGTCCCAGTATTCAAAGTGGGCGTGTCCTGACCAGGCGATAGGAGCGGCGCTTTGCGACTCAAGGGTAATGGCGGGAATGGCCGGTGACGCAAATGGGAAATTATCCGCGGGCCAGACCGTCCTATTTGACACTCTTTCTGTTCGACCCTCGAAGGATGCAGCCCCTGAATTCAGACACAGCCAGTATGGCCCACATGATGGCGCAGTGGGTAGTGCTGTCACCCCGGGTTGGGGGTTTGAATCCCACCTTTACGCTGCGTGTGTGTGTAAAGCTTAAGTGCTCTCCCTTTGTCATGCAGGTTTGCATTGGTTACTGTGGTTCATTCCTGCAGTCTAAAAATGTGCATTTAGACACATTGTCTCCAAATTGTCCAAGGTATGTGATTGTGTGTGCAAGGTTATGTATGTATCTGGCTTCCCGTCCAGGGTGTCCCTCCAGGCCCCCCTCCCCTGACCAGGATAAGCGTTTAGAAGATAATTATATAGATATATACTGTATATGCCACAGTACATAAAGGCTACTGCTACTGAAGTGGTATCTTTGATGATGTAGCAGACTGATGGGTTTTAAACTGTCTTACTGCTGTGCTGCTTATGTCACATTCTTAAAGATGCCTGATATGTATTAATGCCATATTAATAACAGCCTAACATTTACTCAGTGTATTGCCTTGAGTCGGCTGCTGTTGCCCTTATTTAGGATTTAAGCTGTTTTGTAGCTTAATTAAGTTGCTATTGGAGATTCCGGCTCTGGTTTGGCTTGCTTCTAACACCTGTTTTATTGCTCCAGTTCAAGGCGTGTTTTTCCCAGATGTTTATACGTTTAAAGAAACTGGTTCTCTCCCACGTCAATGTGTGTGTGATTAAACACATAGAAGTGGTTCTGGAGCAGTTTGACCAGAGAGTGAAGGAAATGCAGCCAATGAGAGCTCATGACATGTGGGACCTCCTTCAGGACGGCTGGGAGAGCATCCCAGGAGGCCACCTCATGGAACTGGTGTAGAGGAGACAGTAGGGTCAGTCAGTCCCTGGAGCAATTGGGGTTAAGGGCCTTGCTCAAGGGCCCAATGATCACTCTGCTGACCCAGGAATTTGAACCAGCAACCTTCTGAGTCCCAACCCACAGAGCTGCCCCCTTCCCAAAATGTATATTTTTTGTTAAATATTTTTTGGTGGTCAGTGAATAATCCATATATGTTAATTTATAGTTTTGTTGTCTTTAGAATTATTGTAAAATATAGATAATAGTGCAAATAAACTTTGTCTATGTGTAGGTGTATCCAAACTTTTGACATTGGTACCGTGTGTGTGTAAATATATATCTGTATGTGTCCACAGTATGAAAAATGTGGGAAATGGTTTGTTTTTGTTCCTTTTTTGTAAGCCTTCACTGGTGGCTCCCCCCCCCCCCCCCCGGTCTGAGACCTCTAACCCTGCTGTTTTTTCCTTACTTGCTGCTCAGTGTAGTCATTTCAGCTAGAGATGCTCCCCCAAGCTCAGCTCCTGTCTAGCGCAGTGTCTTCCAAATCTGGTCCTCATGGACCCACATGCAGTCCACATTTTACTGGGAGCTGGATGGGAGCAAAAATGTGGACTGTCTGGCAGGGAGCAAAAATGTGGACTGTCTGGCAGGGAGCAAAAACATGGACCGTCTGTGGGTGGCTGAAGTCCGGATTGGGAAATGCTGATCTAGGACTTACATCCTTGCCTATTTTCTCGCAGAGTCTTTCTGTTTATTCATCCGCTCTGATACTGAATGCTTTAATATGACCCCCCCCCAATCCCCTGCGTGCATGTACAGGACAGGATCCCGGCCTTCAGACTGCCTGTCTCCCGCCTGCCCGACGCTCGCCGCCTGCGATCTCATTAGGAGCGACAGCTCACTCAATGTCCCCACTTTTATTGAGCGAGACGCTGCATTCGTCCAAGTGCAGCCTTCTCTATTAATCACCTTGGAGGCGGCGTGCAGCGGGAAATAGACGGGACAGATACATGATTACAGATTAAGACCACGCTTCTGCTTTCGTTCCCTCAAAACAAACTGCAAACTGAAACCAATTTATCTCGAAGGAAATGGACACTATCTTGCTGGAACTCTCACTTGTTAACAGCAACAGGCATTCGTCTATGTATTCTGCTCTCTAACCGTAACTCTGTGCATTGTCTTGAGTAAACGAGTTTAAATGTATAAGTGATCGGCCCTTTAAAAAATGCCAACAAAATGGTATTTCCAAGAAACAAGAGCGACATTGTTCAGGCTGCCGTAGCTCAGTACTCCTCGCTCCCCAATCAGTCACCCGTCGTCAGCCCAGGCTAGACTGTGTACAACTCCGTCTCTAATGGAGATATAACCAGCCCTGTGGGCATTGTTCATGCCAAGCCAGCACTGTAATGCGGTCTGCGGCAGCACAGGTGCAGGGGCAGGGGGGCGCTGGCAAATGAGGTGGCAGGGCCAGCATTCCTACAGTCAGTAACAGCCGCAGGAGAGTGGCTTTCTATAGAAACAGCTGGTAATAAAGAGGTACAAGTGATGGCCAAAATGACACCTCATGAACCATCTACGGAATATTTTGACCCCATTAGATGGTGGTCTTGGCTTGCTTTGGGGCTTGCTTTGGGGCTTGCTTTGGGGCATGCTTTGAGCCCTTTTTTCTATGAACAGCACCATCTAGTGGTGTCAAAAAATACTGCAAATGGTTCATGAAGTGTCGTTTCTTGCCATCACTACCTAGTTCTTTACAGAATTATCACCCAAAACCAAACTGTAGGTGCTCATTAGGCTACTTTATTGAATATTGGGAAGAGGCAATTATTTTGATGCATTTGTTTATTCCGTTGTAATAATATGGAGGTCTTGCTAGTCCTTATGGCAGGGTTGCCCAATTCCGGTCCTGGAAGGCCAGAATCCAGCACAGTTGCAAACTGGCCCACCAGGACCGAAACTGGAGATCCATGCCTTATGTGCTGAGTAGTGGCATTGAGTTTTTAATAGTAAATAATGCTCATGCCCATCGTTCCTGAGTGTCTCCTGCCTTGTGCACTATTCTTCCTGGGATAGGCCACGGACTCCCCGCGAACCTGTGCATGATAAGCGGTTATGGAAGACGGATGGGCCTTTTTATACTCGTGTTAACCCAAGAACAATTACCCGGCTCGTCGATTCTAAGAAGGATCTTTTCTAAGAAATATCAGGAAGTCTAACATGAACAATACCTTAACCGCTGCCGTGTTTATCTGCTCCCAGCAGCGTAATCAAAAAATGTCAAGGAGAAAATAACAATAATATGATAATATGCAAGCTTCAAGCAATAATCCCCCCTCCTCAGGCTGGATGCGCTGCTCTTTAGCCGAGCCGTTCCTCTCGTCTTTCTGCATGTCTGATTATACTTTAATCAGATAGTTGAGAACAACCTTTATAAATCAAAATGGCGAGTTGCTCAGCGGCCTTCCTGTCTACGTGCGGCGCGCTACCAGAGCACGGAAACAAAAAGGGATTAATTATGTTTCTCATTTAAGCGGGATTATATTATGAAACACTCTGTGGAATAATAAGGTGATTATTCTGTATTTAGATGATTTCACCCCATCCGTGCCATTCAGTAATACTGAGCTAAGTTTGGAAAAGATTTAAATTAATTTCTTTCTGTTGACATATACATTCAGACTCTTAATTATGAGCCAGCATAAAGCAGGATAAAACCTGTTAAATGCTAAATTGCCTCTTGAACCTTTTTGAAATTTTACACATAATTTTTAGTTATACAGCACCTTAACTGATTGCTTTCTCGATGCTAAATACCTCTCTTGCTATGATTTTTATTCATACCATATTCATACACAAATGAGTTTATAAAGCCAGCCATTCAGCTATGCTTAGCTTCTCTCTTTGCTTCAGTACCTATGGGGATTTGCCTCAGATTTCTTTCCTTTTAGGAAAGGTCTCCTCCTCATCCTTTCTTCCGTCCGTCCGTCCGTCCGTCCATCCATCCATCCATAACCGCTTACCCAGGGCAGGGTTGCAGTAAGCCTGCAGCTTGTTCCGGGACTTATGGACATGAGGATTTGGCTCCCTGAGTGGGACACCAGTTCATACTTCTTGATATAATGTGTTTTTGTAAAAGGCTACATAACTGCTGGGGAAAGTGATCTTTCCTTGTCGTTTGCTAAAAGCAAATTTACTCACATGGTTGCACCCCTCAACACTGTTTAACGTGAAGGGTTTTTCTTCCTGTTTGAAATTGAATTATTTTCACTTTCCTGGTAATTACAGTATGTTAAACCGGCCTCTGTGGCTGTTTGCCTTAGCCCTGTGCAGCCACTGTGAAATTAACTTCTTTCCCCTCCAACTCGACTCCCATCAAAGTCGAATTCCGCCGACCGAGATCTTCTGTCAGATTTCTGGGAGATTGTGGTGCAGCCCATGGAGGGAGACTGTTGGTGGAAAACGAGTGTCTGACACATTCCCAGTGAAGAACAGGAGGACAGCTGGCTTATCAGTCTGTAATTTTTACTTATATTTCATTGAGAAGTTGTACTTCTATGGATGGCAGTAGTTCGGCTCATTGAAACACAAAATCTGTAATTTCAGTAGCAAAAATCGAGAGTCTGTCTTACAGCGGGTTTCAGAACTTGAGCCCCGCAATGCTGGCGGGTGTGTGCAGGGCACGTGAACCTCGCCACATAATTGTACACATGAGGGTATGTTCTTCTCAGTGGAGAAGAGGATGGGACTGCCTGATTCTCAGAGGTTTGACATGAAGCCCGTGTTTTGGAATTTGGATTTTTCTCATTTCTTTTACAATATAGTTAAAAGAATAACCAGTCCAAACCTATGCAGTTTAACAGTGCTGGTCCTGGTGGTTTCCAAGTTAGTCATCCATTACTACCAACCTGCCCCTTGTTTTATTAAGCCGCCCCCAGCCATCTCTGCCCAGTTATTTTTCTTCGTCCTCGCACCCCCCCCCACCCCACACCATTTGCGCTGCCCTCACTCTGCTCAGAGCCTTGAAGTGCTCTTGCTGATATGAGTTCCTGACGGCTTATCGGTTTCCTTTGTGTTTGCCCATGTCCTTGTAGATGTCGGTTAATGACTGAATCCTGTGCACATCCTCAACCGGCCTATGATTGGCTTATAGTGGCCCGGGGTCTTTCATGCCTGCCTGTGATTGGCTTATAGTGGCACTGGGTCTTTCATGCCTGCCCGTCTTTTGGAATTCAGATTCACTTCTTTTACAATATAGTTAAAAGAAATTGATTGGCTTATAGTGGCCCAGGATCTTTCATGCTTGACTGTGATTGCCTTATAGTGGCCCGGGGTCTTCCATGCCCGCCTGTGATTGGATAATAATGGCACAGGGTCTTTCAAGCCTGCCTGTGATTTGCTTATATTGGCCCAGGATCTGTGCCTCCGTAGCCTGGGGCTATGACCCGTCCCCTTCCCCATATTTTGTCAGGACCACCAGCACCTGGATACTGAATGCGTTGGTGAACTTTGTGAATTTCTGAATTGTTCAACCATACATGGGGCTGGGGGGCTTTGTGTTACAAGCAGGTTTGGGCCTGGATTGCTGCTGAAAGAAGTGTTGCTGTGACCAGCAGGGGGAGCACATCATCTCAGTGCAGTGACGAGGACACTGCTGTAAAAATGGTGCTGTTCTTTGGATGAGACATATAACTGAGGTCCTGACTCTTTGAGGTCATAAATGATCCCTGGGCATCTTTCGAAAGAGTATGGGTGGTACCCCGATGTCTTGGATAAAATTGCCCTCTGTGGCCCTAGCAAATCTGGCCTACCAATCATCCCCCATATCTAATTGGTGAATTTCCCCCTGCCAATTCACCACCTTAGCTACTGTGTGGTGAGCTTACTGGTGCAGAATGGCTGCTGTCGCATCAGCCAGGTGGGGGCCACACGGTGGTGGTGGATGAAGTGGCTCCCCAGTGATTTGTAAAGTGCTTTGGGTAACTTGAAAAGCGCTATATAAATGTAACATTAATTCATTCAGAGGACGTGACTGTTTTTCCCATTATTGCTTCACATGACGTTAGGTGTACTGTCAAAGGTTGTCTTCCAGTGAACTTGACTGTAATCATTCATCAGGTTACGTAGTATCGATTCGTAGTGCTGCCCTTTGGGCTAAACCGGGGGGTGGGTGGGTTTATGTGTTCATGGTCCATTGTTGGAGTTGCCATCTGTCCAGGATGTTCCAGGACTACATTCCAGATTTTGGTCGTCTTCTGGAAAAAACAAATTTCATTCTGTGACACGGAATGTCCCTATCGACGTCCCTATCATACAAACCTTTGGAACTGCTGTTGCTATGTGCAGTGTTTTTGGTCAATGACTGGGAGGTCCAGTATTTTATGGGACTGAGGTAGCGATCTTGTCCCATGTTGAGTCTTCATCATTGAAGTCATGTGTTGTCATTGCTGTGTGTTTTAAGTAACAGTACATGTGTACCATACACAGAAGGGTATTCTGGATAGTAGTACTTAATGTGAACATGACTGCCATTAAAAGAAACCCTGCGATGGACGGGGAGCCCCTGAATGTGTATATTATGGATATAATGCATATAAGGCATGACGGCCGTAATTGGGCAGTAATGCAAGGGTGAGCTGTGCCTGGCTACTTCACTCCGCCCCCGTGTGTCGCGTCACTGGCTCTGTCGTCACTGCTGTGGTCTCAGCTACGTTAGGGGTGCCTGTGCTGCACCAGTATCCCCATCACTGGCTCGTCGCTGTGGTGAAGCTGTAGCTACAATTAGCATGACGATGGAGGGCACGCTAATTAGCTACCAGTCAGGTGTCTCTCATGTAGCCTAATCCCATTAAACTGAGAAATAGTTTGTGTTTCTTCTGTAAAAAAAAAAAAATTGGACGCACGTTAGTTGATTTAGTGTCCTTTCAGGCTTTATAAATAAGGCGATTATGCATCCAGCTACATTTATGGTATATTTTATTGGTAGCCAATAAAACGCTGCGGAAGGTTCTGTTCCCTGAAAACACCTGGAGCTTTCCGAGTGTGAATTATTAGTGATGCACGTGTGAGACTGGAGGCGTCCTGAGCACCGGGGTGAGGAAGGTGCGGTCTGTCTGAGGTGTGCAGGTTACGGGTTCAGTGTTCAGCACTTAGCAGCTTCCACTGTTTGATTAGCAGCTTTGCTCAGTGTAATAAGGTTTGTTGAATCTGATTATTCTGGCTTGATGTCGGAGCCTGTACTTGTCTAAGGGGAGTCTAATGGATGTCCAGAGTCACCACTTTGCAGGAAGAGAAAAGTCATCGCAATTTCCTGTTGAAGGACTTGTCATGGTATTGAGTTCAAGGTTTCCTTCCTTTTTTCGCTGTTCCTTCCTCGTCGCTGTTCGTGTCGCTGCGTTCACCCCAGTGGGTTCACCATGTCCAGTCTCATGGCTCCTAGTCGGCCGAACGGCCCGTGTTTGGCCATCTGGCTGCCCTTCACCAAACTGAAGCGCTTGGAGACAGGTGCCCTGGGCCAGGCGCTGTGATGAGGGGGGGGGGGGGGGG
>JAODLC010000036.1:3496808-3510934 GCA_026781145.1 Hippopotamyrus pictus | reverse complement strand
GAATGTGAGGCATAATTGTAAAGCGCTTTGGTAAAAAGCGCTATATAAATGCAGTCCATTTACCATTTACCATTTATCCCCAGGGGAAAGCCTCTAATTTACAGCTTCAAGAATTTGAATTAGTTTTTTTTTGGCAGGTGAAGGAGGATAAAGTGTTGTAACTGTAATGATAATTATGCACCTGCTATAATTGTTTAATTATATACTTTTTTAATTACGAAGGCCATTGTAGGATTTTATTTTTTTGATGCTTTGTTATTCTAGCATCGACTGTTTAACAGTCACACCGAACACACTTCAGACTGCCTAAGCTGGACTTCTATAGAAATCAATTTTTAATTGTTCAAAAGGTTTTATTTGTGATGCTGCAGCTCTTGGAATCATGGCTTCTTTTTCAGAAGAAGGAATATTTTATGTGAGCTTTGAACTTATTACCTTAATTGAATTGGTTTTATTACAAGTGTAGTGAGTTAACATTGCCGTAACACTGCTGTGATTAACGAAAAACTCTTAACCTATCTGCAATATAACAAACATTTCTTTTGCCTTTCTCACAAAGAACAATTTATTCAAAGAGCAACGCTGCTTTCCGTACTGGATTTCCACACTTCATTTTTGTTGAATGATGTGTCTTGATTGAGGAGTCTTTAGCTGGGTTAGTAGACAGTAAAATTTGATATTCTTCTCAGTTACTGTCAGATTACCAGTGCAGGGCTTTATATCGCGTGGTGCGAGTTCTTCATGTTGTTTGTTCTGATCGGCAGTCATTATTGTGAATGGCCTCGTTTTTCCTCTGCTTTGCTCGTGAAAGTCGGACCTGTTCCTGTCGTTTTGATTGGCTGTTGCTGTGCCTGGTACCTTTATCCTGTTTACACGTATAACGCTTATGCCTCTGAACGTATCTGCAGGTAGTTTTATTGGGTCTTTATGGAATTCTTTAATGTCGCCCAGTCGTCCATTTCTTCTCCTGCTTCTGTCTCCTGGTTGTTTTCTTTTATAGCCGCCTGACTCAGAGCGAATGGGTCACTGCTTCTGTCTCCTGGTGGCGCGTTGGTTGTAACCTACCCCCCATTTTCTAGGCTTCTTCCCGGGAAGTTCGCAAGGCTGTGATGCTTTCCTTCGGCACAAGATGACCCTGATCTCCCCGTCTATCCTGAAGAAGTATGGCATCCCCTTCGATAGGGTAGGTTCGCGTGCTGGTTGTGGGGGGTCACATGCTAGCCATAGCCAGTATTTAACGTCTAATTCAGCGCTGTCACACTCGCGAGGTGCGTGCTGTTCCAGCTCCTAATGACATTAACACTTGAAGAATCAATAACATGTATGTGTAAATGTGACCATCTGATGTGTATTATCTCCCCCTATTTCACATTTTATTCATATATTGATGAAATGATTCGGGATAAATTATACTTTTATACCAGTGCTTCCCAGCCCGGTCCTCAGGGACCTGCAGTTGGTCCACGTTTTTGTTCTCTCCAAGCTCCCTGCCAGACAGCCCATATTTTTGCTCCCTCCCAGCTCTGGAAGGGAACAAAACCCTGGACTGCCTGTGGGTCCCCGAGGACCGGATAGGAAACACTTTTCTATACAATAGAACCGAACAGTGATAGTTCATGGTCCCCATCTTACTCTACAAGCTTGGGGGTTAGCTAGAGTGCAGAGCTCCTGGAGCTGGGGGTTAGGGGCCTCACTCAGGGGCCCAAGAGCTGCATTAATCTGCTGGCCCCGTGATTCGAACCCGTGACCTTCCAATCATAACCCGTTCCTCTATTTACAAACTTTCAACTTACGAATTTTCAGACATACGAACGAAGAGAACTGTAAGTCCAAATTGTGTTCCTTGGGCTCCCGTTTCCTGTCCACAACATCAATTTATTTTTTTTAATGTTAATTCCGGCTAGTACGACTTCTGGCCGCTACTCCCGCCGCGCAGCAGCGTAGCGTGCGTACTCCCAGTATCCTGTTTCTTTGTACTTGCGTATACCCTTAAAATGATGTTGAATAACGACTTACGAACATTTCAAGTTCAGAACATAACTCATTTGTAAGTAGAGGAGCGTCTGTTTAGACAAATAAAACGTGCACCTTGATATACGGAATGTCTAGTTTGTATGTGTGCATATTTGTTTTAGTGCTGTCGCTACTGTTATGCTCAATATTTTGTTTTTTTCTAATGGCTTACCTGCTGCAATGAGAGATGAATGTGCAAAATGGTGGAGGCCCCAATCTTCATAGCTGCCCGAGGCTTCGCGGATTCCCGATTTCTACCATACAGATTGCACCATGCATCTCACAGTGAAGTTGCAATTGGCTTTATTGCAAATTTTGATTCGGATTTAATCTCGTTAATTTTTCCTCACCTCCCTTGGGGATAGTTCCTATTGTAAACGATTGGACTGCTTGTGGTATTTGAGGATTAAAAGTGAATATAATCTGTTTATGGGAGACAAATGAAATCCTTTATTCTGAGCATTTGCTTGTGTAAGTCAAATTTAATGTGACTCTTTTGTCTCTCTGTGTTGTGTGTAGTTAAAGCAGATTCCCCTCAGTGGAAATCAGTAATAACTGGTTTGTTCTTTGCTTTAATTAAAAAAGGCACACAGTTAAGATGGAGGGTGCTTCACACTCACGCCCTGGCACATCTGTCTGCCTTAAACTGCTGCTCAGTTTAACGGGATGGTCTCTCTGGCCTTGTAAGTCCCGCAGCCGGCGATGAGCTGAAACGGAGCCACTGCGACTTTGACTCAGAATGGCCACTTTCAGCTTCAGGACTCGACGCCAAGGGAGAAAATGGCTGCGTGACGTTCGTTCAGAGATTCGGAACACGGCCCCGGTCAGCTTTAGTTTCGCATAATGACTGATTACGCTGCGGATTATGAGACTGTATTCACTGTAAAACGGCGGCAGCGCTAACAGCTAATGGTAGCATCTGGTCTTTAAATCAAGTTGTACGTTGAAAGTGCGGAGAGTGATATCTATCACTCTTTACCCACTGGGTTTCTGGGTGGGGGGCGGGGGGGCAAACAGTCATTTTCATTAACTTGTTTCCTAATGGATCCAAACAAACTGCTGGGCTGTGATTCATCCGTCTCCGTAAGAGATGGATAAATCGGGGAGGCGTTCATTAGCGAGGGCCAGCCCGTCCTTGCCTGCCGTGCTCTCGGGCATCTCCCTAATTGCACTCGTCCCGCTGCTCCTGCGTCCTCCGTCGCCCTGGCGAAGGGTCTGGCCAAGCCTTGCTTCTCCCCCGATCTTAATGAGGCTGGACGTGAAGGTCCCGATTGGCTGTGTTCGCTGCCCGCGGCTGGCCCGCTGGGGAGCCACTGTGATCTGTTTTTGTCACGTCCCCTCATCTGCATCAAAGCATGTTTTTATTTCACTTTTAGGCATAATTTGCAACTTAATTTACTAGATTAGGATGCCCCCGGTGGAAGGCCTGTGTAATGACGCGCTTCACTGTGGGCTCGTTATGGATTTAACGGTTTGACTGCCGCGCCCCTTGCGGCTGTATGATTAAAACAGGGCTTTATTGCAGCGCATAGAGAGATAAAATGTCGCCATTAAATAAGCCGTAGGGAGGTAGGTGTCGTTCTGTTCTACCATCCCTTCCCCTTCTCCTTCCCGATTGGTCGCAGGTGCCTGCATCTCGAACCCTCTCCCCTCATTGGTGCAGGTCACGCAGGAGGCGGGAGACTTCATGATCACCTTCCCCTATGGCTACCACGCTGGCTTCAACCACGGCTTCAACTGCGCAGAGTCCACCAACTTCGCCACGCTGCGCTGGATCGATTACGGCAAGATGGCCACACTGGTCAGCAGACGGTTTGTCCCGAGCATTCAGTGCCAGATGGGGAATGAATCCACAAGGAAATCCAAAATCTTCTTTTAAAATAATGACCCCAGTAGTCTGCCTTAGCACATACATACCAGCCATCGATCTTACATAACTGCTTGTCCTGCTTGGTCACCTTGGGATATGCCTGCCCACCATGTGTCACACACTCATACCATCCATCCATCCATCCATCCATCCATGGTCTGACTGTTTAACCTGGACAGGTTTTTAGCACACTGCACCTTCTTTTTGTTAATTTTAAATTTAAATGAATGTTTCCAGAATGCTATGTAGTCTGCTATGTAGGTTTAAGCAGCTGTACTGCATGAATCATCTTCAGGCTTGCCCAGGGCTGCTCCTGGTTATCAGTATCAGCGATGAGCGTTGGATAGGTGCCGTGTGGGTCGAGCCGGAGCCCTGTGTAGCTTAGTTATTTCCCTGTTCCACTACAAATAATTCAGCTCAAGAGCTGTGTGGTAATCATCACAAGAATTTGAATCAGGTTTGTTAAATGAGGGGAAACAAAAACTGCAGGGCTCCGGCCCCCCAGGACTGCAGTTTGACACCCCTGATCTAGAGGAAGCGTGTAAATCTCAGGGTTCATTCATCCCTCTTCCTCTTGACTTCCTTTAGTCCTGGATCTATCCCACCTTTTTTCTCTTTCCTCGTTCTCTGCGTTCCAGCCTGACAGTGGGATGGGTCTTTAGCCTGTCTGATTGTTATGGCCCCACAGTCGCTGTTAGACTTGGAGATCGGAGGTCATGGGATGAGTGCCGAGTGGTCGCGGCTGGCATCGCGTAGCCTTGTACTGACATTGACCCTGTCACAGTGAGGCGTCGCCGTCCTCACTCTGGTGGTGTACAGGTCTGAGCTGAAGCATAAGTCCCCCATGATGCATTGTGGGACATTTTTCAGCATGAGAGCAGCACTGAGTGAAATTCAGGCTTTCCCTCACATGTATGCATTCCAGAGTCATGTTTATTTGCATGATGTGTGTGATAAGAAAATGAGAAACTTTGATAAACTGTTGACAAGGAACATTAATAGCATGCATCAGCCAATCACATCACTGAAATGAACCAATCATATGACAACCTGTGCCCGATGGACACACACCAGGGTTGACTGAGTTAGTGGAGTATGCAACATAGATTTCAGTTCATTCAGCTTTTTTCCTTTTCTATGATCTGAACCTGTTTTAGGGGAATCCTAAGGGAATTTTAAGCAAAAATTGCACCTTGTAGTAAAGACCATAATTTGAATGATATTGTGGTAATTAGTGAAATTAACCTAATTAATTCTGATAAAATATTTTATATCACCATATATAAAATGTCTGCCTGTGCCTCACCCTGTCCCGCCTCGTCTGCCCCGGCCTGTCCCGCCTCGTCTGCCCGTGCCCCGGCCTGTCCCGCCTCGTCTGCCCGTGCCCCGGCCTGTCCCGCCTCTTCTGCCCGTGCCTCACCCTGTCCTGCCTCTTCTGCCCATGCCTCACCCTGTCCCGCCTTGTCTGCCTGTACCTCGGCCTGTCCCGCCTCGTCTGCCCATGCCCCGGCCTGTCCCGCCTCGTCTGCCCGTACCTCGCCCTGTCCCGCCTCGTCTGCCCGTGCCTCGCCCTGTCCCGCCTCGTCTGCCCATGCCTCGCCCTGTCGTCTGCCTGTGCCCCGGCCTGTCCCACCTCGTCTGCTCGTGCCTCGCCCTGTCGTCTCCCCGTGTCGCTCCCTGCCTTGTACTTCTCCTCTGGCATCTTTATCCACCCTTCTTAGTGCCTCAGTGCTTGCAGAAGCTGCCTAGAGAGCCTCGCCAGGGATATCGTGACGGGACATTAAGGAAGCTTCACCTTGAGACTGAAACAGAGCCCTGACTTTAAAAGGCGCCTCGCTAGACCCTGCCAGGAAGGGGGCCACCGGAGCTGCCGCGTGACCCAGCCTGCTTAGTGCTCCGCCGGGTTCACTGTGCCTGCTCTCTGACAGCTGCTGCTTATGTGTAGGAGGGCTGCTTTAAGCGATGCACCTCCATGGCAGGAAAACAGCGGCACTGTTGCTTTGAAACAGCATAAGAGATGGGCGCTCTGTCTGCGTAGAGCTCAGCGGCTGCTCCTGCCCCGGACTGCGTTCCGTTTCATTCCTGTTTCTTTTTTTAGAGCCTTCTGTTCAGATGTCACTGTAATACCGCAAAACATTGATTGCCTTGTTGTCTCACTCTGGTGGGAAACAGAAAGGCAGAGAGCCCAGGCTTCGGCTGTCTCAGATGCCCTTTCTTGTGTCAGAAAGAAAGTTTGCTCTGAAGAGCCAGACGTGTGCGCTTCTGGTAAACTCACGAGTGCGGCTTCTGCTGCTGGCAAGGCGCGGCGGGCTAGTTAGCGCCGGTGTACGGTAACCTCCTCAAATACACCTTTATCTGCCATTCAGTAGGAGATGGTTGGCAGGGCCTCTAAGCTCCCTTTGAGCATTTATATAGTTTAGCATCCGTTTTCTGTAAACTGTTTGTTCGTATAATGGAACGCGGTTCTCTTTTTAATCAGTGAAATACAGAGTCAATTACATTAAAACGCTACAATCATTTGAGTTGGCAGGCTTTGGTTCTAAAGATGTATCTGTAACCATGGCTACGGATTCATCCCCCGATGATGTGACGCACACGGACACATGTCCGCGTGTTGGCTGACTGCCACGTGTCGGCCATCGTTCTCTGAGGTGGAAAGACGTCAAGGTGGTGGTCGTATCCGGTCGTATCTGGTTGTATCTGGTCGTACCCGGTCGTATCTGGTTGTATCCGGTCGTACCCGGTCGTATCCAGTCGTATCTGGGGTGCGGAGATGATTGGGCTGCGGCTCAGCATCCAGAGCCTCTTCTTGCTTCCATATATTAAATGGGGCCGAAATGTAAAGGTTTTTGGCTCATTATTTTGGAAGAAAACAAGGTCACTCTGAGTGATTTCTCAGGTATCTCGTTATGATGACCAGAGTATTGTCTTTCATGTGGAGCCTGTAGCCCTGTACTTTGCAGGAAGAATTGTAGAGCTGTTGGGCTCATTGGGTTAGGTCTTCTGGTTTCGAATGAAATTCTCCACATCATAATGGATGCTGTAATTGCTTAAACCCTGAGTAGGTGAACAGTCTTCCTCCCGAGTGTGTGGAAAGGTACCATTCCTGTGAGTCGTGTCATTTGCCATCTGTGACCAGGAATTCCGAAGCAGCAAAATGTAACAGATATGACCTGAGGGAGGGAATAAGCATTCGACCTGACTGCGGTATCTCAGCTGGCTGCCGCATCAGCACCCCCTACAGATTTACCTGCGCATTTCTGATCGAAACCCTTCAAAGCTCACAGTTTCTCTTGCATGGTGTCTTTGGGCCCCTGATGATAATTTAAAAAAATATATGTATTTTAAAGTATTTGCTGGAAAAAAAGCATTTAGCTCCTCTCCAAGCATGTATACCAAACACTTAAACATTAAAAGAAGTCTGGTCTGAGCAAACTGACATGTGAATCTACAGAAAATAAAGAGCTCATTGTTCCAAGCTTAGAGTCGAGGCCGTGCACAGGAAGTAGCTCTCTGTCTTCACGTTTCCCGTCCCCTTGTCTTCTCCACGTTGGCCAGCAGTACACAGGATGCCTCCTGGTCTCTCTTGGACGGGCCACTAAAATGACGTGTTGATATTGCCTCGCGGTGTCCTGCGCTTGTTGTTTTCCGTTATTTCCCCCTCCTCCTCCTCGTACCCGGACCGCGTTCACCCCGTCTGCCTCTGCCCATCGCTGAAGAATGTTCTCTGTAATTGAACATAAGGCCCTCAGCACAGTTCAGGAAATAAAGCAGAAATGTAATAACTCACCCGGGTCGCAAAGAAAATTAGTTTTACTTTCCCCTCTTTCTTCCCCTTCGATCTGCAGAGTTTTGGCCATTAAGTCCTGCATTTTGAAACACATCGTTGCTAAAAAGATCACAGGGAAATTGCTGAACTGAATTTCATTCAGCTTAGACGCCGTCACCGAGCATCAGTACTCTCTGGATACATATTGCTACCATGTGTGTGATGCACTTTCATTTACATCAACAGAAATAAAGAAATTAAAAAATATTAAAATTCTGAACGTCTTCCACTTGTAATGAAATCATATCCCACTGCTTCAAGCCCATAGTGTCTGTCTGAAGTGTCACTGTTACCTTTTGATTTTTGAACATGCTCCCTGAATAGGGCACGTCTGCTCAGTTTAGTCGCAGTAATTGAGGTCATATCCCATTTTAAAGGAGTGTTCTGCTACGCAGATTGAAGGCGTTTAGCAATCCTGTCATCATTTCACCGGTAAGATTTTTTATTTTTTTTTTTAAGCTCGTTTTAGTTTCTCTGCCCTCATGAGGTCGGCAGTGAAATGCCCGTCATGGCCACAGGCGTGATGATGGCTGCATCTGTGTCGCCTTTGCAAACAACGCGTTTGCAAAACAACTGTAAAGTACCAAGTGGCAGATTGCATATTGCATATTAACTGATACAATAGTGGATTGATTCTAACTTAATATAGTTTTTGATGTGTATAATTGTTTTGAAAGTATGGAAAAAGTAATTAAACTTATTTTATTATTTATTAAACTTTATTTTGCAGTGTGTGTTAGGGACTTTAAGTCAGCTAAACTTATTTTGGGGCTATTCTGGCATCCCCTGCTTCTTGTCCTTCCTGGAATAGACCCCTGTCTCCCAGCAACCCTGCCTCGAAGAAGCACTTTGAAGTTTTGGATGTACGGATGGATGGATAGATCTGGGATGAGCTTGTTTATTTATAGCCTTTGAATTGAACCTGGTTAGTAAACAGTCACTGTCTAACTTCAGGTTCAGTATTGCGTGGTTTTATTTTTCGGATATGAACCTCTTCCCTTGATGGCTGATTTCGATCCCGGTTGTCCTCCTTGCCTCCCAGTTTGCCGTTTACTTTCCGTGCTTCTCTCCCGTGTCTCCGCAGTGCTCCTGTCGCAGGGACATGGTGAAGATCTCCATGGACGTATTCGTGCGCTGCCTGCAGCCGGAACGCTACGAGCAGTGGAAGCAGGGCAAAGACGTGACCGTGCTGGACCACCTGAAAGCCACCACCATCAGCAGCCCTGAGCTGGAGCTGTGGAGGGAGAAACGTATCACGTATCGGGAAAGACTGCTGCAGAGGTGAGACTCCCTGCTCCTGATGTGGCTCTTAGCTCTGCAGAAGAAAAGGTGTCGCTTCAGGTTTATGGGTCACAAATGCAGCGATGGGTCTGCTCTTTTTCATGTGGTAGTTACACTTCAGACACTGTAGTATATGTAAATAACTGCTCTCCCACATTTACAGTACACCTATCTTTTGACGAGACTTACAGACGGAACAGAATTTATGCTGGTAACTGATCAAAGTTGCTCTCAGATAAAGAATCACAGGTACTTTGGTACAAAGGCTTTTCATTTAGTGCGACAGTGAGTCTTCAGATCTCTTGGAAGCGGCACTGAAATCTGAGGGCTGCCTGCTCTCTACAGATGATGGTTCGCAGGACCTGACTTCTGCCCCAGTGCATCAGCCGGCTCGGCAGTAGTTATATATTTAGTGTCAGCTGCAGAATGTACTGCAAGCTGTGTGGATTTGGTCATGCTTACTGCGGGTACCACGTAGGACAGAGGTATCAGAATCAGAATTATTCAGGAAAACGGTTTGGACATGTAGCAAAGGCACATGAGCGTAATTGCTTTAGCTAAAAATGTTGTAGAAATATTTGAAAAAATAGGATTTCTTATGGCTACATGAATGATTTGCTTGCAGAAGTGTTAGTGATTATGAGTTACGCCGAATGGCGCTTTTACAAGAATGATTTCTGTGCCTTAATTTGCTTCGACGGCAGGGTTAAAGGTAACCTTTTACTAACTGTACTAGGAGATCTTCGTGAATGACATTGCTCCTGTGGAGTATGTGTGGTCCTGCACAGACTCTGAGATCACCTTTTTGCCAGAGTCTTTCCGATTCCAACCTGGCTGAGTTTGCGGAACATTTTTTTCGTTGCCTCTCTCTTCTGAGGTTTACGGGTTTGACTCTGACTCTGCGTGTGCGCGAGTCATCCCAGGCTTCCCCAAGGCAAATCAGGGATGTAATTTGCACTTAGCATGTGTCTGCATGGGGCTGCCTAGCTGCGGGCTATACGTGTGCCTGGCTTGGTGCCGATCCTAACGGGCTCACCTTTGAGTGCATAGCTGATGAGTTCGCCTGATTAGGATGGATGCCTGTGTGTATTAAAATCCAGCTCGATGCCAACCGAAGACAAACTGGGAACATATCACTAAAACTTAATTAGGTTTTCTATGGTTTTTAGGCGGGATAATTTATCAGCAGGATGAGCCAAAGTACTAGCCCCAAATTAATTACAGTCGGGCTGTATCTGTCAAAGAGCCGCCCGCCCGCGTGGCAATTTCAGGGAGGAACTGTTTGCTCGGTACCCGAGTCTGAGAGCTCCAGTATGCTGTGCTGTATTAATTCGATTCTTTCTTTTTATGACACCCTCCCCTGCACGTGTTCCCACCCTCCTCTGATTACGCGTTCCGCTAATTTGCATAAGTGAAGATAAAGAGCGGATGAGTCAATATTTTCAGTTCCGAACGCCATCCTCTGGCTCGCGCGAATGTAACTTTGGGAACGGAGTGGATGAAATGTGCACGGCGTGAACACTGTGTTCTTGGACTTCGGAGATCTCTCTGTCGCTTAATTAATTTTTTTTTGTCCGTCAGTGTTTCTGAGGAACGTTCCGGGAAGGCGGGCGGTGGCGTCAGAGGGCGATGCTTGGATTGGGATGTGGGAGCGGTACAGAGGACCAGAAGCCCACTGTCCCCGAATCTTGCTTTGGCCTTTGTGTGTGACGTGAATGTGCCCATGATACTGATTAATGCACACAACCCTATCCACTGTCCCAACACGCAGCATAAATATGACTCCTGTATCATTTATAGGTCACTGTTAGGTTAAAAAGCTTTGCTGTTATAGGACTGCGTGCTGCATGCATGTATTTAATATGTAGTGTTGTGTGGAACTCATGTACCTGTGTTTCACAGTGACAGCAGATTATATAAACTATAGGGTCGCATAAACATGGCTATAAATATTTATCAAGAGGCATAACACATTATAGTTTATACCTTTATAATGCAGTACAAAGCATCCTTAATGCTTATACTAACCATTATAATGCATCGTAAAGGTAGTTATGGTGTATTATCGATCACAGCTTCTTAAAGCAGTTATAATGCATAATAAACATGGCTATAATGTATTATGCCTTTTAAATATTTATAGCTATGTTTAAAATGCTGTATGAATGCATTATTATTTGTTATGAATGTGTTCATAAATGGCTGAAACCATGGCCTTAAGTAAAGTGTTACCAGCTGTAGTGTCAGTAACAGCAGAGAGGAACATGCAGCGGTTTGTCACATGGTGATGTGCTTAGTGAGTGGCCTTCCTACCGCAGCTTATCGTAGAGGCAGTCAGCCGTGAGGATGGTGAATCTTTCACTTGGAGGGAATACATCTGGTGCACTGGATGGAGCCAGTCAGCCACAGCGAAGGACGTACCCTTGACTTAAGGACCAGAAACTTGGAGCGCTACGCAAACAAAATTAACTTGTGACCTCTTCATTTGCATGCAGAGAATGAACGTAGAAATAGCAAACTGCTGGTTCATGTCCACTTCTGAAACTCTGGGACCCAAGACTTTGTGTTTAAAACCGCGTCAAAGGTGTCGGGCGAGAGGGCGTGAGCCCGTGCGATCACGATCACGTCGGCCCCGTAGCAAGTCACACCTCCTCTCGGGGCAGGGCTCTGCAGAAGAAGAAGCACCTCCGGAGGCTGAGACCAGAGGAGGTGAAGATGCTGAGGGAGGCGGGCGTTGAGCTGGACCTGCCGGAGTATCAGCGGCAGGTGGAAGAGAAGGAGGTGGAGAGGCGGAAGGAGAGGGAGGAGAAGATGGCGCGAGAGGCCCTGAAGACGCTGGAGGCCCTCGAGAGGGAGGAGCAGAGGCAGGCGTTGGCCGTGGCTGCAGGAGAAGGTAGTATCACAGAGGATGGAAGTGATCAGTGATTCTGTCCTGCTCCCCGTTTGTGTTTGGTATTCCTGATCTTAACTCTGTGGTATTCTGTTCCCAGGTCTGGACGTTGAGATGGACCCGCAGCAGCTGGCATCCACTGGTGAGAAGAAGAAGAGGAAGAAGAAGAAGAAGAAGAAGAAGCTGGTGGATGGAGGGGAAGATTCAAGCAAGACACTGGTGGTGTCCATGGCTACAGGAGGGCATGAGGATCTCATCATCCCCACCCTGTTCGTCACCACTAAGGCCAAGATGGATCCAGCGCCCAAGGGGAACCTGTCCTTCCAGGAGGCCTTCGAACAGTTCGCCACCTGCAGGATGAGTGAGGGTCCGAGTGGCCAGGGCAGTGACACCGAGGTGCCAGCAGAGGGGAAAACTGAGAAGAGTAAGGTAAAAGCTTCGTAGACCTCCTGCAGGATGACTTCAGATACCTGTATGTGCTCTGAACATACCTGAAAGTTAAGGCAGGCTGATGCATGGCTCCTCCGTCATTAGCGTGTTCTGTCTACATCTTGCCATGTTACCTGGATGTACACAATAGCTTTATCAGAATGAGGCGCTGCTTTATGAAAAGATGAGGTGTTTAGTCTCTTACCTTGAACCTATTCCAGTCCTCCAGGTTCAATTCAGGACAAATAACTTTCTTTGGAGCTTTTATTTAAAGTTTATTTTCTTCATTGTCCTGGTAGATAAAAGTAGAATCTGAGTAGACGTCGAGTCCCGCGTCGAGTCCCGCGTTCTCTGAGCCCCATGTCGAGTCCCGTATTCCCTGAGCCCCGCTTTGTGTCCTGTGTTCCCTGACTCCCGATTTGAGTCCCGTGTTCCCCGAGCCCCGTATTGAGTCCCCTGTTCCCCGAGCCCCGAATTACCCCCGTGTTCCCTGTATTGACTGTGTTTTCTGGTTCGTGACCGTGTGCCGATGTCGCTCTTTGTAGCCGAGTGCCTCATCCTACACGAAGATGAAGATGGGAATGGAGGTGAAGAAAAGTCGTAGGCATCCCTTTGGGAAGCCTCCCATGCGCTCTCCTCTGTCCATCGTCAAGCAGGAGCCCTCCAGCGACGAAGGTAGACCAGCTGCTATTAATGTTCTGTTAGCGCCTCGCTCTGTCTTTTATATGTTACATTTTAATACAATATAAAATTATTATAGTGGCGCATATGGGCCAGCATGGTGGCCTGACACATTCAGAGCTGCCCATGGTCTGTGAGAGTGTGGGTGTAGGCAGGAGGTACCCCAAGGAGAGGCTCCAGGCCGCTCACGACCCTGTCCAGGATGGTGGGCTGGGGGGGTGAATGGATGTAATGGCTCGTATGTGTGTTTGAATACATGTGCAACCGCATCATATATACACTTTATGGACCAAACTATTGTGGCTACTGTCCATTACACCCACAGGAAATTCTATAAAATCCCATATACATCAATATGGAGCTGGTCCCCCCCCCCCTTTGCAGATATAACAGCTTCCACTCTTCTGGAAAGGTTGGGAATTGTTGCCCATTCATCCAGAAGAACATTTGTGAGGTCAGGCATTGATGTTGGACCTGAAGGCCTGGCTCGCAATCTCCATTCTAGTTCATCCCAAAGGTTCGGTGGGGTTGAGGTCAGGGCTCTGCGGGGGGCCAGTCAAGTTCTTTCGCACCACTCACTCAGCCATGTCTTTATGGACCTTGCTTTTCCATATCGATGCTTTTGGATTTAGAATGGGATGTCATAAAAGTTCCTGTGGGTGTAATGGCCTGGTGTCCTAATTCTTTTGTCCATATAGTATATGTGCACCACAATGGCAAGGCAAAGTAAAGCAGCGATAAGTACCTCAGTGCTTACAGAGCTTTTGTGTTCCTTCATAATTCATCAGTTTTTAAGCATTTTCTTTGTAAAACCAGTCCCACAAACGGTTCCATGAAGGAATACTGTTGCTTGGTTGTTCTGTACCCATAATCCTCCCGGGCAGTGCTGAGCCCTGTTTAAATTTTTAAACAGGTACACATGTGGCTTGGCTCCTCTGTCGCACTCCTTTCTTCTGCTCTTCTTTTCTCTCTCTGATCCCTCTTTTTTATGGATGATTTACTGCAGCTGACACTTATTGATCTGAGGGATTATGACTCCAATTACCTGCTTACAGTGTCACTTCTGGCTGGTAGCAGCAAACGATTGTCAAGCCTGTGCCTCCTTTGGGGGGGGGGGGGGGGGTCGGGGGAGG